>CM044018.1:39621765-39970331 GCA_024085815.1 Flaveria linearis | reverse complement strand
AAATTATATAGGAGCCGGCTATGTAAGCTATAACACTCTTACCGAATTATTTGTAAGATACTCGCATAATAATTATCCTATACAATAATATGTGAAGGAAATTAACATGGATTTACTATGTCTTTTGCTTTGTGTACTACTACCTAATTCGTGTGGTTTTTCCCTTTTAAACGGTCTTGGTGGCTGGTTTTGTTATCTCGGCATTATTTTCTTGCTAAGACAGTGTCGTTATCGTATATGTTTACCTGTCGGCCCTGTATTTTCCATGTTTCTCTTTAACGTTCTATGGGTTTTTATCATAATTATGGTCAACGTTTCAATTATAGATCAGATTATCGTCTCGCAGTGGCATCCACACCTACCCTGCCAACCAATAGTATTATAATAAATCCTTTTGGAATTTTAATTTAAAAACTTGTATACCAAACCAAGTTTAAGTATTCATTTGTTTTTATATCCAAATTATAAATTCTTTTAAATTTTTGGATGTCGGACACACCCTCTAAAACCTACTCCTAAAATCCATATATTACTACTCACTTTAGAGGATAAACAACATGTGACATAAAACCATAGATTATCCACACTTATTTCTTAATTAGCCACCCTTGATTAATACATGTAGCATTAGTTGGTTGTATGGGTTTCTGTTCTAAAATATCTCAAAAACATAACAAGCAAAGAAGTTCACACCGTAGTGAACTGTGACATGTCACTCTGTACGTCTAAACATATGTGACTCGGTGTTCCAATCTCATGTCTACAGATCTAAGGTTCTAAGTACAGATAAGGGAACATATTTCCCAAATATACCTGGCAAAATGGGCGGGTCGTCGGGCAGGATGTCAAGTCAGGATGGGTTTCGGGTTGGATGGGTTTGGGTCAGGACAGATCGATTTAAAAAAGGTCAGTTAGGCAATGCAAGACGGGTTTGGGTTAGGATGGTCAATTCTTAAAATTTTCTAAAATTCAACTTTTGACAAATAAAGATGCATGATTACACACACCCTCACCCTTGATGAGTTTGTTTGGTATTACTATTCTTGATCCAGTGACCCATCAAACATAATAAATCAAGATTTTGAAGCAAGAATTCTTTTTAATAAAGGAACTGCAAGTTGTTTTGATTCTAGATATTCGACTACATATTTTCTTTTTTGAAAATTGTCTGATGAGTTCATGATCATATAGTGTGCTATATTTATTTACCTTTATGTATTACTCATCACGGCATCAATCAAACCAAATGCTTGAAACTTGAGGAAGAAAAAACAGAATTTGCAGTACATACAATTAGCATAAAAATTAAATTTCAAATTAAAACTCTTCAATAAAGATTTTCGTAACCGACAAACATGTTGAGGCTTGGTAGTGTCGGTGAACCCTGGTGGTTGAAACATATACACGGTTTCCTGAAGATTGCCATGTAAAAAAGCGTTTTTGACGTCAAGCTGATGTATAGGCCAGTTGTTATGGAGTGCAATAGATAAAACAGTACGAATAGTGGCAGGTTTAACAACTGGGCTAAACGTCTCTTGGCATCAATGCCAACGGTCTGTGATTTTCCATTAACAACAAGTCGGGCTTTGTACCGTTCTAAACTGCCATCCTGTTTAATTTGTGGCGAAAAAGCCACATGCACCGTATTACGGGGTGGTTTATGGGTCGTGGAACCAATTCCCAAGTATCATTATCAATTAAAGCCTTATATTCAGTAAGCATAGCCTTTTGCCAATTAGGGTTAGTTAGGGCCTTAAGGTGAGAGTTGGGGACAGGAGATATAGGTTCGGTCATGGGTGTGGAGAGTGTATTTAGGATTGGGCTTAAGAATACCATCCTTACCTCTTGTTGTCATGGGGTGAAGATTTTGAGGGGTTTGGCCGGGTCAGATTATGGCGGGTGGGTTTGCTGGGGTGGCAGGGTAGTGGGGCGTTGGTGTAATGGGCTTGAGTGTGTTGAAGGGCCGGGGGGTTGGGGTGTGCGGATGGGCCTGGAGGGGTGGTTGGGCCGTGGGTGGATGTTGGGCTTGGAGGGTTGGGTGGACCGGGATTGGGGGTAGGATGGGAAGGCACTGGACTATTGTAGTGAAACATGGTAGATGAAGGCGGGTCATCATCTAAAAATTGATATGCATTGGATGAGGGTGGGGTGGTAAAAGGGAATGTGGACTCGTCAAAATCCACATGGCGGGATATATGGACTTTACCGGTTGAAGGATCCAGACAACGGTAACCTCGGAAGTTTGGTGGGTAGCCAAGAAAGATGCACCGGAGAGAGCGGGGGTTCAATTTATTATTTTCGGTTGCAGAGAAGTTAGGGTAACAAGCACACCCCAAAACCCGAAAGTGATCGTATGTGGGATGGCATAGGTACAAGGCGAAGGTGGGTGTGTTGTAGTTGAGACGAGTGGTGGGGAGAATATTATGAAGGTAGGCCGCGGTATGTAGGGCCTCAACCCAAAAGGTAGGAGGGATGTGGGCATGTGTGAGTAGTGCACGAATGATGTCATTAAGGCGTCTAATCATGCGCTCAGAACGCCCTTTTGTTGTGAAGTTTGGGGACAAGAAAAACGGAATGTGAATCCGTTTGTTGAGGCAAAATTATGAACGCGTGATTGTCGAATTCTCCCCCTAAGTCCCATTGAAAAGCTTTTATGTTTTTATGAAATTGGGTTTGGATGTATTTATGGAATTTGACAAAGGTTGGAAAAGTTTCGGACTTGAATTTGAGAGGGTAGACCCAAACATAATTAGAAAATTGTCTACTAAAACCATATAATATTTATAAGCAGAGTTACTAAGGACGGGTGAGGTCCATAAATCGCAGTGAATAATGTCAAAAGGTGCATAAGTAAAGAAGTTGATGCAACAAAAGAGTGCCTTTTACTGTTAGATAAATGACACGAATCACAAAAACCAAACGATTGTTCATTACAAGAAATGAAAAGTACTAGAAAGAAATTTCAAAACATGTGTGTGCCAGGATGTCCAAGACGATCATGCCACTTATTTGTTCAGCAACTTAAAGGACTTGACGAGGTGGTGAAGGGGTAAAGATCACCGGTGCTATCATGGCGCGAAAGAGGTTGTCCAGTCTTGAGATCCTTCAAAGTAAACCATATGGGTCAAATTCAACAGAAACAAGGTTATCACGGGTAAATTTTCTTACTGAAATAAGGTCTTTGATGACAGTTGGGGCATATAGGATGTTGTTTAAATGGTAAGTAGTGTTGGATGTTTTATGGTAACCCTTACCCGGCCCCAATATTGGCAAAGATTGGCCATTACCTACCAAAATATTAGCGTTAACCGAATTAGATAAAAGGGAATCGATTTTACCTGGATCGGATGTGAGGTGAGATGAGGCACCGTATCCATGTTCCATTGTGGCGGTTTGGATTGCGGGTAAGGCGGTGCCAAGTTCGGTGGGTTAGAGATGGTCGATGGGGGGTGGTTGGTTGTAATCGGTTGGGTTTGAATAGGGGTAGTGAGGGTCCTGGTGGGTGAGCCCGTAGCCGGCTGATTGAGGGGTGTTGATGGTGGGCTGCTGTGGGGCTTGGTTGTGGGCCGGCCTGTTCCAGTAGGAGGTCCATGGGCTTTGGGCTGGGTGTGGGCAGGGTGGTGGAGAGGCCCACCAGGGATATGGTGGAGGCTGTGGGCTAAGGTTTGGAGGTGTTGTTTGGGCCGGGTAGTGGGAAGGTGGAGTTTGTGTGGATAGTTGGAATAAGGTTGTTGGTAGTTTTGATAATACGAGTAGCGACCCCGACCGCGCCCCCGAAAAGAGGAACGGCCACGGCCCCCTGCCTCGTGGGTGGGTTTGGCCTCGGGTGTCAAAGGATTGAGCCGGATGGTATGGTTGAGGAGGTGGTGGGTTCGGGTTAGGAGTGGAGTTGGGAGTGGAGTTTCGTGGTGGTGGGTTCGGGTTTGGTGCAGCAGAAGAAGCGGTCAAAGCCGTATGGATGGACTGTCGGGCTGCTTGACGACGTTGTTCTCTTTCAATCATATCGCGAGCATCATCCCACGATTTTTCAGCTTGAGTGATAAAGGAAGCAACCGTGTCGTATTCCTGTGGTAAGCCGGTTACCATTTGAAGAACGAGTCGAGACTCGGTAACCGGATGATCAACATCATTTAGTTGATCTGCCAGATCCTTCATTTTTTGAAAGTAGTCATTTAACGACGAACAGGAAGCCATGGTTGTGGTTGTGAAAGCGTGTTCGAGGGTAGCGGCTCGAGCATTTTATTGTTAAGAAAAACGGTATGAAGACGATCCCATGCTTGTTGTGCCGTGCCAAGATGTAGTGTCTTGCCAACAGTTTCGATGACACGCTTCACATAGAAGTCGGATAAAGAACCAAGGATCCATTGAAGGACGATGGCGTCAATTTTGGACCACGACTCGTAAGCCGGATCGATTTTGCAGGGGTTCGGTGCCGTCAATGTGGGATAAAACATCATAGGCAAGGGCATGAAGGCGAAAAAGTTTGACCCAATCCGAATAGGTCACCTTCTCGCCATCAAGAACACGCACTTTGTTTTGAATATGGGTGACTGAATAGACTGGATGAAGAGGCTTTGGTGTGGGAATGGCTGCCGAGGCTGGATTGTCTCCCATTGTGATGCTTTGTAAAGTACAGAAACAAGAAAAGAAAAAAAATAGGATCGGAGGTTTACAAGAAGAATGGCTCTGATGCCATGAAATCTTCTTTATTATCAATAATGTGAAAGTGCCCCCCATTACAAGACAATGCCCCACTTATATGGAGGTGGTAGTCTAACTAACCTCCTCAATCTATGGCACGTTTCCATATCTATAATATAAAATATAGTAACTAATGAATGGGATAATAATGGTGATTGAGAGCAATCTTCGGCTGCTAATAATCACAGCATCAATCAAACCAAATGCTTGAAACTTGAGGAAGAAAAAACAGAATTTGCAGTACATACAATTAGCATAAAAATTAAATTTCAAAATTAAAACTCTTCTGAAGTTTATACCATCAATCAATCCAAGAACACAATATGTTTGCCTTGAACATTTTTCAGAAAGAATAAGAAATGTACTGGAACCCACAAAATGTCTTTGAAATACAATCTACTTACCAATGTGTTGGAGTAGTGAATGAATAAAGATTAAAAGTAAAACTTTATCAAAAAGAAACATCTAAGAAATCAAAACTTCCCCAACACATCTTCGAGGTACAATTGAAGAAAAACATTGGGATTTTAATCACTTATACCCTCCAGGGAATATCGAGATGCAAATTATAGTAGAATCGGTGACGCGATCGACATTTGTTAGGTTACAAGAAAAAGGAAGAAAGTTGACAGAAGATATGGATCATCCCGACCCGATTCTACCAAATGATGAAGAATTGTGTAGGTTTTTGATTTTTAGTAATGAAGAATTGTGTGGTGGAAGATGACATAGGGTTAAGAAGAACTCATTTTTTTCATTTGATTTATCCTGACCCGTTTATTTCTTTTTCTGGTTTTGTATATACCCATTCCGACCCCCTAAGAATTATACTTAACCCATAACAATCCATGATCTTTTATTTAGAGACCAAATAAACCCAAATATAAAGAATTGGGTCAAGATTGTTGGGTCTAGTCCCTACCCACGTAACTCAAAGTAGGGGTGTTTAAAAAGATTCAAATATTGAACATGAAATATCCGAAAATTCGGATAATTGAAATTTTTGGAATCAGATTCCAATAGTGTTTTTGAAATTTTTTGGATATTTCAGAATCCAAATTTCTAAATATTTTCCTAAAAATTATTAAATAATAAATATTACTTAAAAATTTCATACTTTCTCATATTATTTTGAAAAATATTTGGATATTCATAAGAACTTTTAATAAATATAGTTAAATTTTTATAAAATTTATTAAAGAATACATGATATACATTTGGATATCTAAATCCAAGTCCAAATTTCAAATATCTGAAATTTCTATTCGGATTCGGATATTGAAATCTAGAATCTGAAATTTCCGGATTCAAACATCTTAGTTATCCGAAATATTTTTAAAAAACTATTAAATAAAAAATATTAGTTAGAAATTTCATATGATTTTGGGTATTCCGGATAGTTGTAAAATTATTGGATGACAAAAAAAAAGTTATAATTAATTTATCAAATTTTAATAAAAAGTTATTAGATAATACATTTTTTTTTGAATTCGGATATCTGAATCCGAACCCAAGATCTATGATGTCCGAAATTTAAATTCGAATATTAATACCCACTATCCGAAATTTTCGGATATAAGAAATTCGGATATCAAAAAATCCAGATATACGAATTTGAACACCCCTACCTCAAAGTATAGATATTAACCATGCATAAGAACCTTAATTCAATAGTAGTCATACGATAACACACACGACACACGAACAATTTGATGAAGTTTCCAAAAGTGTAACTTCAGTAACACATAATAGTTTTAGCTCAATCGAAAAGCAACGAATTATAAAGGTAGCATATATTGTTTAACAAGGAAAAAAAGAAAGGTAACACTAAAAGAAGTATGTAACTAATATACTTAAGCAACTTACTACGATAACTATGATAGACTTAGCTAAACCAATTACGTAAATTAGACTGATTTAAATATTCTTGATTTTGTTTGATTGTGATTCTTTATTTTAACCAACTTGTCTTAATTAAGTTACTAGTGTGTGAACCCGCGCTTTGCCGCGGGTTGTTAAAATTTATAACACTTGATTTCGATTACTTGTACATTAGTATTCAATCCGTAGTATGGATAAAAAATATATCGACAACCTGATTTAAAAAAATCATGTCGGAACGTTGATATAATTAAACACATTATAACAACAAATTTAGATTATAAACCATCATATTTTTATTATTATAAGAGCTTATATATTTTTAGCTTGTAACTTGTATATTATTATATTATTACTTATTACTAAACTAGGTTATAATCCCGTGTGATACACGGACTAAATAAATTTTATTGTTACATGGTTTTATAAATAAACGTTTTTATATGTGTATTATACGGATTTGAATAAACACATGTATTTACACATTCGAACTCTTAAAGTTAAAATATTTAAATTTTAATTATGGATATTTTTTAATCAATAAAATCTATAATTATAGCATCATAATTAAGAGGAGAGAGAAGCGGGAAAACCAATTTGGTAGATGACCTAGAATGGTGACACGTGTCCGTATTTATTTATTATTATATTTATTTAGTAAGGAGAGTTTTTGTGTTGTAAATAACTATTAAATACTTTAAATACTATTACTATTATTATTTATTTTAAATTCAATAAATTCATATGGCATAAAAATTAAATTAAAAGCCACCGTAATATTACCAAACTAACCCTATAGTTGTCTTAAGGTCAAGATAAAATTATTATTTTAACATCGTAAAATGTTTATAAATAGTATAGATAATATAGATATTCATTAATCTTTTTTATATGTTATGTATAATGAATTGGCTCGCGTGATGCGTGGGTGCTATTGAGTATTTTATTCGACCAATCTTAAATACTGATTATCTGTTGTTGTTGTTGTTGTTGTTATTATTATTATTATTATTATTATTATTATTATTATTATTATTATAACTATGTAAATATTTGGTAAATAGTATTTAGTTAATAATATAATACTAAATTTAAATAAGAAAATATAAATGAAAATTAAAATATAATGTTTATTTAAATTATTATAAATAAGTAATACTTAATATAGTTAGTTTAGTTATATGCATTAACTCATGTATTAATTAGAATAAGTTTATCAAATAAGGATAATTTAGGAACACTTACATAAAACAATTGTACCATATGCTTAAATAGTTGTTCTAGGTGTCTTACAAAAATTGAAAATTACCAATCTACCCATGGTTTTGTTTATATAGTTGTAGAGATTATTACACTGCAGTACTTGTGACATATATGTTATCGAATAGTTTTAGACACTGATTATTGCCTTCAATTGACGGATATTTTGATATCTTTATTCTGATCACTTAATTGGTGGGATAAATAATATAGGAGCAGTCTATTTAAGCTGTAACACTCTTACTGAATTATTTGTTGGGGTGTAAACGAGCCAACCCGCTGGTAATCTACTCGGGATCGGCTCGAAAAAAGCTCGACTCGAGCAGAGCTCAACGAGCTCGAGCCCGAGCTCGAGCTCACATCATTCTTGTTTACTAAATGAGCTCGATCCGGCTCGCGAGCCTAAACAGCTTTTTGTTTTATATAATTTTTTATTTACATATTAAATATATGAATATATATTTACATTAATCATATTATTATATATATTATTATGATAAAAATAATTAAATATATATATTATATTATATATAAAAGTTTGATTATTAAAATATAAAAAGTAATTATAAAAAATTAATAATTTAATAATTTAACAATAAATGAGCCGATCTGATAATTTGTTCGAGCAGAGCTCGAGCTTTAGAAATAAAACTATAAACGAGCCGAGGTCGAGCTCAAGCTCGAGCTTTCTAAAACTAAAACGAGCCGAGCTCGAGCCTCAGCGAGCTCGGGCTCGGCTCGTTTCACCCCTAATTATTTGTAGGATACTCTCATAATAATTATCTTATACATTAATTTGTGAAGGAAATTAACATTGATTTACTATGTCTTTTGCTTTGTGTACTACTATTTAATTCGTGTAATTTTTCCCTTTTAAACAGTCTTGGTGGCTGGTTTTGTTATCTAAGCGTTCTATTTTCGGCTGAAAAATGTTGCTGTCGTATACTGTTACGTGTCGGCCCTTTATCCTCCATGTTTCTCTTTAATGTCGTATTGTTTTTTTTGGTTTTTCCGATGCTATTGATGTCGGTTTTAGTTGTGGTGAAAGAGACACCTTCTCCATCGTCATCTGTTCTGTGTATAGGGTGGTTAAACGTCCTTTATTTTGTGAACCCTAGGCAGTAGGGTTTTAAAGTCGGATATCCGAAATTTCGGATAGTGAAAACCACTATCCGTATTCATATCCGAAATTTCGGATATGGATTCGGATAGTGATTCGGATATCCGAAATTTCATTTTCTATTTTTTATTTTTTTATTTTTTAGTTTTTTTACAATAATTAGACATATAGTATTATAAAATAATATAAAAAACCAACTCATATCATAAATTTCACAATATACACTAAAAATCTCAATATAAAGTAAAAATATATCTAAAATTAAAAAAATTAAAAAAATATTTTTTAGTTTTCGGATAATTGGATATCCGAATATCCAAACTTTTGAAAATCACTATCCGAATCTGAATCCGAATTTCGTGTCACACCCCAACCTTGACGGCAGAAACGTCGAGGTGTGGGGGTTACGATTGTTCACAGCCACATAACGCTTATTAATTCCAAATATATTAATCAAGATTCATTTGTAACATTACAAGTAAAAGTTCAAACAAAGATACATCTAGAATACAAAAATATAAGTAACAATCATTCGTTTATTTCTCTAAGTCCAATCCTAAGTGTGATAAGCTTCAAAGAGTAGGACGCATACTTGGGTTATTCCTGAAACATGTTAAAAATAAAAGGTCAACATAAAAATGTTGGTGAGCATTCCATAGTTTTCATTACATAAGTATATAAAAGATGACAATTCATGTTGTAAATTAGTGAATAAAGTGATTAGGGATGTTATGAACAATGCAACAATCAAACCTTGACAAAGTTTTTACAAGTGTCAAACGTTAAAAGTATATACGATTAGCTAAGTGTACTTGGATCAACCAAGCAGGCTTGTCAGGCCCATAGATCTATGACGTCGCCAGGCTAGCAATAGTTAATGATTGTACATATAACGCCATAACATGGTAACCACAAAGTTCAACTAATCACAACATACAGGTGAAATGCCATAAGTTTACAAGAATCAAACGTTTTACAAGTGCAATGATATAAGTTAACATGTTTCACCCCAAAGTGTGAAAATAAGAAAGAGGGTTATGGAAATACTCACAATGACGTATAAGTATATAAGAGGATTATAAAATCGAGCAGATAGATGTTAAAGAACGCCCCCAAATCCAAGAACCCTAAATTTGATTTCGATCCAATTGACCATCCAAACGATTATGTTAAAGAAAACATTCATGGGGCTTTTGATCCCCATCTAAAATCGAGCAGATAGATGTTCTTAATTACCTGAATTGATGTAATTTTAATGGAGAATGTACAGAAACAGATCGCGACCATGTATCACTGGTTTGATACCCAAAACGATGATAATCAAATTAAACTTGTGGGTTTCTTTAGAGAACCACCACGAATTGAAGCCCTCACTTAATTTCAGGTTTCGAAGTCCCGAAGGTGGTGTTCGACCAAGTTGCAGGTCGATGATGAAGATGATGATCGATAGTCGTATGAGGTTGTGTTCGAGTGAAATTGGAGTTAGGAATGGGTTGTAGATAGTTGGACGATTATTTATGCTGATTTAATTCGATTATTATTGATTGTTAGTGCGGATCGTGGCTGGAAAAGGGGCCGAAAACGTGGGTCGAAGTGGGTGGAGAAGAAGGTGGGGGTGGGGTTTCAAAGTTACAGAAATGGTCCCTGAGGTATTGGGTGGTTATTATTTCATGAGAAAACTTCCATTTAAAGTTTTTAAAATGACATTAAGGCCCCCTTGACTTATCAAATCCAAGTTTAAACTTTTCTAAGTTTGATATTTTTACAAATCATTATTATTAATAACAATGTTATTATTATTACTATTATTCTTAGTTATTATTATTTTTGTTTTAATTTTATTGTTACTATTCCTATATTAACATTATAATCATTATTATTTTTATTGTTTATTATTAGTATTATTATTTATTATTAGTATTATTATTATTATTATTATTATTTATCAAAAGCTTTATAATTGAATCCTCATGATTGTATTATTAACAAACATTTACAGAAGTTAATATGAAAATACGGATGGTTACAGTCTCCCCAACTTTTAAGAATTTCGTCCCGAAATTAAGAATGAAACTTATATGAACAAAAGGAGTTATAATGAAAGGTAAGTGTACAACGGCCAGTTATAGCCGTTTGATTACAGATAAGATGTTTCACTTTAGGGAATCCTTCAAGTCTCTTGACATAATATGCCAACTTGAACTCTTCCAGTGAAAAACGAAACGTTTTGAGAGGAAACATTGGATACGATAACGAGTTACCATGGTATGTTAGACCTTATAGTCACAACTTCCATAATATAATTTTATGGTAAGGTGATGTCTAGAAATCAATAAAAGACCAACAATGATAAGAAAGGTTAATCGTCTAAATTTAAGAATCCTAAACATCACCATATGAAACGACCTTAACGCATACGTTGTGAATATGTATTTCTCTTTTGACCAACCATCGGTCTGTGAATAATACGCTATGTGAAGATCTTGGAATGAGTTCACGACGATGGTTAAGAATATTATTAAAAACAGAAAGTGAATCAATCATTCAAAATAACGATCGATGTTTTAAACGTCATACCACGGTATATGAATATTTGAAACAGATACAAGTAAATTTCTCGACCCATTATCTCACATGAGTCAATATGAAATTAGCCCATCGGTCTATAATGCACCAATTGTCATCATGACTCTAAGATAAGAAGCATTTTAGTTGAAAAGAAAGTTAACCAGAGATCCATAGGATCACGAATGTTAGGTCTTGTCATATGTGAAGGTAAGACACTTGGACACATACCAAGCTACGTCCTTTCCTTCATGCCAAACCCATGACTACTAGTTTCGAAGGTTTATGAACCATTATATCCACATCGCAATGAGGATAATAACGAGTCTTGTTGTTCAAAACCAGGTTAGAATTTTAATGATTTTCAAGGTTAAAGATTCAAAAACGATTCAAGAAATGACACAAACAATAAGATAGGTATTTGTAACCATGTTTTGCAAGGTAACGAATTTCCAGATGCAGATTGCATACGTAATTCTTCAAACCCATAAGTACAGTCGAGAACATTCGTATGTCTAGAAGGACATAATCATAAGTTGATAATGTCTTTATTTAGCAGAAAGATTGCTAAGAAGCTACCATCACTCAATCATGTGTTGATGATATCTTAATATGAAAGTTGATAAGTAAGGACTAAATGGTTCCATATAGCTAGATCATATCAAAACAAATGAGGATAAAGGAAAAGAAATCAAGTTAAGAATTTAAATGCTCCAAGCTTGGAATCAAAGTCAACCTAAAGCGATCGGGTCTCCTTTCAAGTTCAGAGATCATGCTTTGGCTTGATAGGTTGAAACACTAACATTGTTTCACCCGTCAAGTTACTACATGCTTCTCGTCACTTGATTACAACCATGGTAAATTGAAGATCAAGAAATGAGTAGTCATCAAGGTGTGTTTTCACTCCTAACTTGATGGTGTATCCCAAGATATGACCACTAACTTACCAATCAAAAGTTCGATCCAACTCATTGTTGAGGATCCACAGAAATAAGACGAGATAACTCACCATTAAGGTAAGGGAAATCACTCTATCTTAATGATGAAGTTTACAAAAATAAATATAACTAGATAAACTTCTTCATCAAAATCGGAATTCCTCCTACTTTGATGAGGTCGTCTCATTTGAACAAATACAATTCATAAGAATGATATTATCATCAAGGTATGGAATTCATGCCTATCTTGATGATTGAATTTCATAATAACAAAAAAACAATCGAAGATTGACTTTTGTCACCAAAGTACAGGTTTCAATCCTATTTTGGTGTCATTGTGAAATGCCATTCCAAAGAAATACTTGAAGTCAATCCTCAAGATAAGGTAATCACTCCAATCCAGAGGATGAAATTTCATAAAACACACGATTGGAAACCATTTATCGAAACGAATAGAGAATCATCGAGTAAGGGATTCACCCATGTTTTGATGCGTTAGAATCATTTAGGAGATATGAGTGTTCTTAATCATAGGTTGACTTACAAACTCTTACATCTCCCATGGTACAAACGGTATGAAGTTTGACATAACATGGAAAGAAAAAGAATATCAATTAGAAATTCAGAAATTTTAAGTTACATCAATGTAACCAAAAGGAAAATCATGCTTATAAAATTTAAGGTCAAAGTTCGAGGTAACAGGATTAGTTATGATGGTGTTCAAATCTTGGATGGTTTAAATCGGGAAGACGAATCAAGGACAAAAATGATTCAACATCACAATGAGATGTGAACATTCGATTCACAATCGAAAAGGAATACATGGACTTCTCAGAATATGAGGTCAGCCATAACCTTATTGAAGACACACGTACTTATAAGTGGTCACTCATCTCAAGGGTTTCAAGTCAAGTAAACGGATTCAATGATCGAATCAGATCACCATTTACACTTTGCCTAGACAAAGTATCCCGAGATGTAGGACTTCCACCTACAGCTTTGCGTGTTCTTAGTTATGGGATACATCCTTAAGAGGATTTTAGAACCATAAGTAACGTTTAAAGTTTTAAAGACCATACGGTTTAGATTCCTAATATCTTTGGGTATATTAAAATCCATGTTCACGTTGGTCCAGGTATGAAGATAGTTACATGAAACGCTCAGCGTATAACGGTGTGTAAACGTAAGAGTTGAAATGTAGGATGAGCTCAATATTAAAGGAACATTATGTAGGTTAAGAATGAGAAGATATTTAAACTTTGGTGATAAACCAGTTCAAGATTCAAGGATTTTTAAGATACAAAAAGGATGGTTCCATTTGGTAACGCATTACCATTTGGAATTGTTGACACGTCAAGGTAATTTGACCCATTTGCCTTAGAGACTTGTGTATTGACCATAGTTTATCACTCATCCCAGAAATCCCCAGGTAAGCATAACTGGTCTCGCAATAAGATTTATACGATATGCTTGCCTTAGCCCGAAGGCCTTTTGCCGGGAAATCTAGAATATAGATGTCTATGTGTCACACAAATTTCTTTGGTTCATAGAATCAAAACCTTGATGAGATTTTCATAGATTAGACATAGAGTCTAAGGAATTGAACCCATGATGATAAGTGTAGATTCCACATGTCGTTGAGAATAGGTTTAGGAAGTTCATTTGTCAATGAGAGTCAAAAAGTCAAAGTTAAGTTTAGGAAGACAGGTAACAAAGTTTAAGCATACATAAGCAATCCTATGCTAAGGTATCAAGTTGCACGTAAGAAGGCATAGCATTATGTAGCATGCGAACAATGTATATATTTACAAGAATATAAACATTATTCTACAAGGTTCATGCATAACCTATAGTCTAGGTCACCATTTCTAATAACCTAAATCCCTATAGTTATGGGCTCTGATACCACCTGTCACACCCCAACCTAGACGGTGGAATCGTCGAGATGTGAGGGTTTACGATTGTTCACAGCCACATAACGCTATTATTAATTTCAAAATATATTAATCAAGATTCATTTGTAACATTACAAGTAAAAGTTTAAACAAAGATACATCCAGAATACAAAAATATAAGTAACAAGATCATTCATTTATTTCTCTAAGTCCAATCCTAAGTGTGATAAGCTTCAAAGAGTAGGACGCATACTTGGTTTTCCTGAAACATGTTAAAAATAAAAGGTCAACATAAATGTTGGTGGAGCATTCCATAGTTTTCATTACATAAGTATATAAAAGATGGCAATTCATGTTGTAAATTAGTGAATAAAGTGATTAGAGATGTTATGAACAATGCTGCAGGATCGTGTGCTGGTCACTCAGCAAGTGGTTTTTTCTCTCAAACTCACCTTGAACAACACTCAGAAAGAATCTAGAAAGAGTTGATCATAATATAACAAGTAACAAGGCAGTAAATAAACACAGGATGTAAATTTTCAAGGTACTTTTATATATTGCTTCTCAACTCAAAGGATTACAAGATTCTTACAAGCTCAAGTTTTAGGCTCTAACTCTTGCTCTCTTCTTAATAAGTTACAATGAGAAGATATATATAATACTACCTACAGCCGGATATACTTTGATACCGGCTGGAACCTATAACTAAAATGCCTATACTACAAGACTATAGGTTAAGGTATCTCAAATATATTATCTGAGATTTGGTAGTCAGGACATGTCCCTGACTTACCTTTTGTCACCAATAAGGTTGGTAACATGTACTATCATAAAAAGGTAAACAGTAGAATAAAGTATGGTCAACAACATGGCTCTTTGGGAAGAAGCCATGCTGTATCAGAGGTCTGTAGCAGATTGTCAGAGACCATACTTATGTCTACTGGTTATAGCAATATCTTCCGAAGATTAAATTGCTTCGGAAGTATAACTTCTTCCGAAGCCACTTATACTTCGGAAGACTGCTTCTTCCGAGACTTGGAGTCTTCTTTATCTTCGGAAGTAGACTTTGTCTTCAGCTCTTTCTTCAGACTTTGTCTTCGGAAGTGTTCTTCAGACTTTGTCTTCAGAAGTGTTCTTCAGACTTTGTCTTCAGAAGTGCTCTTCAGACTTTGTCTTCGGAAGTGTTCTTCAGACTTCGTCTTCAGAGATAGTCTTTAGCTCTTTCTTTCAGACTTTGTCTTCAGCTGTTGTCTTCAGACTTTGGAAGATCTCATACTTAGCTTTGGAAGCCTTTGAATGTAGCATCAAAATTGACTATGTGAAGTGGTTTTGGTTGCACCAGCCTTATAATGACCCAACAAACTCCTCCTAGGATGATGCTACCAAACTTCACTTCTCTCGTCTTCTCAAAACTTTCAGCACCAAGGAAAGTAAGTATCTATCAGTTTCCTTGTTCTTTCCTGAAGTGGTGCTGAGAAGTTTGTACAAATCCTTGGTAGATAGAACATTCAGGCTGTCACCTTGGATTATGTGTACCCTTTCTTGTGGCCCTCTGAAAAGAGTTAGTTAATAGGAAGTATAGTCATATTCCCATCTAACTATTGGTTCCAATTCCGGACCCTCCACCATCTGTAGAAAGGCTGCGCCCTTGGTGGTAGGTCTTTCCTTGTCTTCCTGTCTTCTCAACTTCAGCTCTTCTTCGATCTTGTCCTTCGCAATTAGCTCGGCTAGATGAAGACTGTTAAGATAATTTCTGATGATAGAAGCAGTCTCAGAGTTAGAGGGATTGGAGAATGGTTCTCTGCAAGCTCAGCAATGTCAAATCTATTGAGATGCAATAGAGAAGTGGCATTGAGCCGGTTGGTTTTACCATTCTCTCTTTCCACAACAAAGTTGTGAGAAGGTTCATCGAACCTCCACTGGATTATAACTTTCCTAGATCCAGGAGACTGACTAAGAATCCTGTCCTCCTTCCTTGTATCCAGTAGAGTCGCCAGTTTCCTTCTTAGTCTCTTCTCTTCAGCATTTAGGGAATCAGAGTTGAGACCGAGAAGTATTGCAACCTGGCCCAAAGTTCCTCTAGGCAGATCAAGAAATTGACCTAGAGTGAGGGAGCTTGAAGAGTTATCAACATAGGTGATGTTGATAAGGTCTTCCTTCACAGGAAATACTGCTCATGGTAGTGCAGTTGATGAGCCTTGTCTTGATCTCCTTTATTTCCTCAAGAGAGAGATGTTTAAAGGCTGAGGGGATGATCTTGGTTTCTGTTGGGTAGGTTTAGGTTCAGTGGTTCTAGGTTGTGTTTTGGGTTTAAGGATAGGAAGTTTAGGTGGTTGAGGTGATGAGGTAGGCTTGTGTCGAGTTGTGGGTTTAGGGGTGAAGGTTTCTTCTGATGGTTCGGTTTTGATGGGAAATGGGATTGGTTCTTCTGTTGTGGGTTGTGGTTGAGTGGCTGGGTGAAGATCATTCCCTGTCCCCTCCTATACATCTCCTTCCTCTTCCCCATACGGATGTCAGCCTTTATTTCACTGACAATCCGTTGGAGTGTCCTTTCAGACATGGGTTCCACCTGCCTACCAGAGAAGTCGTGAGCCCGGAGATAGTCTTTCATCCAAGCTTTGTCACTGAGCTTCTTGGTGGCAGTGATCCTCTCTACCTCTTTCCTCCGCTTCTTCTCCTTCATCTTCTCCCTTGCAGCCTTCTTCCTTTCTTTCTCCATTTGATCCTGCTCTTTGTTGTGGAGCAGCAGGATCATATCATCATCATGTGGAGAAAGTTCAGGAAGACTGAAGCCTCTTGAGAGTAGGATTTAATCCTATCCTCTCTCAGCTGCAAGGCTGCTTCCCTTTGTTCTTCTTCTTCCCTCTCTAAGGCCAACCTGGCTTCTTCTTCTTGCCTTAGCCTGGTTGTCCTCTCCAAAGTCACCAACTCCTCTAGTGGTAGCAGGAGTACTTCCTCATTGGCAGCTCCTAAGTTTATGAGCTGATCAATGAGTGTTGTCCTTCTCTTGGTGTTGATTTCCTCCTGATTGGCTGCAGCTGCCTTAGAACTAGCAGCTAACAGCTTCTCAGCAGGAAACCTACCTTTCTTCTTGAGCTTCTCAATCCTTTCCTCTTCCTGAAGCTCTTCCGTAGTCATTTTCCTTTTGCCTTTGTCTTTAGCAGAACTTGACTGTGGTGGTTCTTGGATAGAGGGTTTGGATTGAGAGAGAGGATCAGCTGGTGTTTGGGATGGGGGTAGATCATAAATGTCCTCCCTGCTCACCTCAGATGCTATTTCAGCAATGACATCTGTGATGATCAGTTCCTCAGACATTTGGAACAAGCCTTCCGCAGCTTCTATCTCAGCTTCGGAAGACTTATCTTGTTCTTCCGAGGCTTCAACTTTAGCTTTGGAAGTTTCAGCCTGAGCTTCGGATGAAGAGACTGATGCAAGTTCTGTCCCAACTGTTTCAGTTGCTGGGCCATCAGTCCCCATTTCCCCTTCGAAGTTAATCTCAGGTTCATGTGGACCTTAGGTTGACCAACTTCTTCCACAGTGGTAGAAGGTGCAGTTAGTCTTTGGAGCTCCTCAGCCCCAAAGTATATGAGTGTGGTGTCGGGGTTGGACTGTTCTAAGGAGGATCTCAATACAAACTTTGTGAAAAGTCTGTAAAGATCATAAAGCATCTGTGAGTCAATCTTTAGAGTTGATTGAGATGACTCAGGTAGGGTGATGAGTTGGGAAGTAGAGGACTGGATTAGTGGTTCCCCAGATGTTTGTCTCTGATCTTTCTCCCCCTTTTTGGTACCATCATCTTGAGTGCTAGATGAGCTAGAGGAAGAAGTCAATGAGACCTGAATAGGTACATGCCTAACAGACCTCTCCATCTGTTTCTCAGCTAGTTGAGCCTTGAGATTGTCAATCTCAAGTTGCTGAGTGGCTGTCCTTGTCTCTAAGATCCTTACCTGAGATTCAAGGCTTGAGACCTTAGAGATCAAGTACTGAAGAGTGAGTTGCATACTTCCCTCATCTTCATGTGAAGAATCATGAGGAGATGAGATAACATACCTAGTATGTTCAGTCTCACCACCAGATGTGGCTTCTTGGCACCCTGGATACCTTTGCTCAAATTCATCTCTTTTTTAGAGATGTCAATGGGCGAAGTTGCCGTAGACTCAGTCTGATTGATGTTACCACTGTCCTGAGAGCTCAATAAGAGACTCTGAGTAGTGGCAGCTGAGTCTATATGAGTCCCTTCCACATCAGTAGGACTCACCTCAGTAGTTGGCTGCTGATGGGGGCTAGAGATAAGGGATTTCTCTTGGCTCTCTTGATCTTTGAGAGGGTGTTGTAGATCAACTTCATGGCCATGGAGAGATGTTATCTCTTCATCAGTTCAGAGTAATAGGTCAGTGAAAGATAAAGAGGTTAAACCTACTGACCCGGGACCTAGATCAATGTCTACAGGCATTGAGCCTCTTGTGGGGCTGTCCTTGTTGGCTGCACAGGGGAGTGTAAAGACTCACCCTGTGGGCTAAAGGCTTGGGTTTGGGCTCGTGGGTTTGAGACTGAGGAGGCTCAAAACCCAAATTGAGGTCAAAGGAGAAGGATGGTGTGACCTCAGACTGAGTGGGAGCCCATGTTTCCACTCTAGCCCTTTTGGATTGAACTGGAGGAGCTTGTTCAATCAGAGTAGATTGAACAAGGGTTCGTTTGGGGTCTCTGATATGTGAATTTGATGGGTGGAGAAGGTATTTGGACATTTGTGGTAAGGGTTGCTGGTGTGGGTTCATCACCTGTGGGGTCAACAGGGATGTCACCAGGAGCTATGCGCTCAATCATCTGTGGAGGTAAAGGTGTATACCTTCCAGTAAAGTTGATGGACACCTACTTCAAATTTTTGAAGATGGTAGGCCGCACTTGAGGAACAGTTAGAGCAGCTGCACAGACAAGCTTGCTCTGTTCCAACTCGCAGTTGATGATGTGTTGAATGTATCGGGGATACATGAAGAATGTGTTCCTTTGAAGATTCCCGATTAAGTTGGTCAACACAAACCTTGAGTAGTTGAAGTGCTGGCCTCTCACCAACCCATGAACTAGGCATACTAGTTCGTATGGGATTTGATCCCATCCCCAGACTTATTGGATAAGCAGTGCAGAACGATGTGCAGCAGGAACTTCCAATGATATGAGAAGTTGAACTTGTAGACTGTTGATCTGCTCACATCTCCACCATATCCCATGAGGATGTAGGTGCTATCCAAATCTTCTTTGGGAAACTCAGTAGGAGCTCTATCATCATGAAGCTCGAGATGCTCCCTGATGAGTTGTTCACTGATGATCAACTCCTGTCCACAAATGCGGGTTCTCAGGACGCGAACCCCATTTAGGACTTCAGCTTGACCGTTACTCCAGAATTCAGTCATGTGGTTGGAGTAAACGGTGGGGTTAACAGTAAGCGCCGTGAAGTAGGTTGATTCAGAAAGAAAGATGATGATTTGGGTGAAGTCAACATCTCTTGACGAATCAAGTAATGCGACCTGTTGTGCTGAGGATTTAGCGCCATTGCAAGAGAAAGTAAGCTTGAATTTGGGTGAGTTTTAGGATTGACAGTGAAGGAAATATTTAGGGCAGTAAATTGGTAAAAGAAGATGAAATTGAACAGTCTGGATTATTTAAAGGGGATGAATTGTGATAGTGACGGTAATAGGGTAACTGTTTGGGGGTTATGGTGGTTTTCGGCTATGAAATGATAGTGGCGGCAAGGGATAATTTAAATAATCTGACCATCATTAGCAAATTTTTTTACCTTTTACAGAGTGGGGCCCAAAGATATCCGTTACACATAAAAATCTCGCTTTCCGAATGTAAGACATTCCGAAGGTAATTTATCTTCCAAAGGCAAGTTTCTCTTCCGAAGCAAAGCATTGCTTCCGAAGGTAAAAATTGCTTTCCAAATGAAAAGTTTTATAAGCTTTGGAAGTAGATCTGATGTAAAATCAATCGCTTCTTTCGAGACTAAAAACTCTTCTGAGAAGAAAACTTTCATTGAGGAATTTGACTTCGGAAGATATTTAGAAATATCTTCCGAGAGTTAATTCCTCTTCGGAAGAAATTTATACTTGGAATATTTCAAAGAGATCTTTGTAAAAGGGCTTAAATTGTATTGACACAAGACATTACACATTAAAAAGCTTTCAAAAGAGGTGGTAATCAATGTTTATCATCCCAATAGCTGATATGAGATACTTAAATCTTTGTTCATCAAAAGCTTTTGTGAACAAGTCAGCATATTGTTCATTTGAGTCAACTTTGATTAATTTTATCAGATTTTTCTCATGAATATCTCTAATGAAATGATACCTAATATCAATATGCTTTGTCTTGGAGTGCTTCACTGGATTTTCTGTGATGGAGATAGCACTGTTGTTGTCAATATGGATAGGAGTACTCATGAAGTTGAATCCATAGTCTAACATCTGGTTCTGAATCCATAGCAACTGAGCACAGCAGCTAGCAGCAGCGAGTATTCAGCTTCAGCAGTTGGTGTAGAGACACAGGATTGCTTTCTGCATTGCCATGAGATAATCCTTCCACCAAGAAATTGACATCCTCCTGATGTTGATTTCTTGTCAATTTTGCAGCCACCATAATCACTGTCAGAGTATCCATAGAGATTGAAATCACTATTTCTTGGATACCAGAGACCTAGTTTAGGTGCTCCTTTAAGGTATCTGAGGATTCTCTTAACAGCAGCCAGATGGGACACCTTTGGAGCAGCCTGATATCTTGCACAAATGCAAGTGGTAAATATGATATCAGGTGTACTAGCAGTGAGATACATCAGAGAACCAATAATTGCTCTATACTGATGTTGGTCAGTATCCTCCCCCTCAAGGTCAGGCAAAGATTATGGTTTCTGGGTATGGGGTCTTGGCTGGCTTACAGTCCTTCATCTGAAATCTCTCTAGGATATCATTGACATACTTGGATTGATTGATGAAGAATCCTTCCTTCAATTGCTTCATCTGGATTCCTAGGAAAAAGTCCATTTTTCCCATGGAACTCATCTCAAATTTCTGCTTCATAGTGCTCTCAAAGTCCTTACACATTTGGTATTTGAAGAACCAAATATGATGTCATCAACGTAGACTTGAACGAGCAAAATGTCTTCTCCAGTCTTCTGATGAAGAGCGTCTTGTCAATGGTACCTCTTGTGTAGCCATTCTTCAGGAGAAACTAAGACAAAGTCTCACACCACAGCCTAGGTGCTTGGTGCAGCCCGTATAGAGCTTTATCCAACTTGCACACATAGTTGGGGTGCTGTGGGTCCTCAAATCCTGGAGGTTGACATACATAGATTCCCTATCTATATCCCCATATAGAAAAGCACACTTGACATCAAGTTGGTAGATTGTGAAGTTCTTGGATACAGCATAAGCAAGGAAGATCCTAACTGCCTCAAGTCTTGCAACAAGTGCAAAGACATCAGTATAATCAATTCCTTCCTCTTGGGTGTATCCTTGAACTACTAATCTTGCCTTGTTCTTGATAATCAAGCCTCTATCATCTTTCTTATTTCTGAAAACCCATTTAGTGCCTATGGGTACTTGACCAGATGGTAGTGGGCATAGATTCCAGACCTTTTGTCTTCTGAATTGAAGCAGCTCCTCCTACATCGATTCAACCCAACTACTATCTTTCAAGGCATCTTCCACCTTCTTGGTTCCATCTGAGATAAGAAGCATGAGTATAAGCAGACATTCCCATGATGAGTTTGCCCTCTTGTTCTCACACCCTCAGAGACATTCCCTATGATATTCTCAGTTGGATGAGTGTTATGAATCCTAAGATGAGAAATCACTTCCAGTTGCAGAGATAAGTCTAGGTTGGACATATTCTGGTCAGGAACTGGATCACTCTTTCCGGCTGTTGTTTCGAAGTCATTCAATGAGGACTGATTTAATGATTGAGAAACATCATTAATGGTTGGTTGTGAAGTAGTATTAATAGTTGCCTGTTCCTTCAGAATACTACTTCCTTCAACCTGGTGTTGTAATGGATCACCTAAAGAGCTTTGGGGTTCATCAGGTGATTCACTTGTTGAAGCTTCACTATTCCTGGAGATTGTTACACTGTCAGATCTGTGAATGGTTGGAGCTTGTTGCCTTTCAGCTCTTGGAGAATTTGGAAGAAGTCTGGGAAGCTCAAATAGTTGATTAGCATCAGCATCAGCATCACCTTGAGCACCTGTTCCAGCTAAAACATTCTCATAAGATGGTTTAGAATAGTTTGGAAATAATTCTAAATCAAAGATATAATCAGGTCCATTCCCCCTAACACAAGGAGTGTGCTTATTAAACTATATTGGATGACTCCTCAAATTGTTGATTCTTAATGTTGTATACTCTATAAGCTTTGGAGCTAGAAGAGTATCCAACAAAAATAGCATCATCTGACTTCTCAGCAAACTTTGCTAAGTTGTCTTTTGTGTTAAGTATGGTACACCTGCAGCCAAATGACCTTAGAAAGCCAATGAACGGTGGCCTCTTGTTCCATAACTCATAAGGGGTTTTTCCATGGGGCTTAACTACAAGAACCCTGTTCTGCATATAGCATGCAGTGCTAACTGCCTCTGCCCAGAATGTTAGAGGTAGTTTTGAATCAGCTAACATGGTTCGAGCAGCCTCAATAAGTGTCCTGTTCCTCCTCTCAGCAACATCGTTTTGTTGAGGAGTTCTAGGAGCACTATATTGTCTGGCAATCCCTTTTGAGTCACAGAATGAGTCAAGAACAAAGTTCTTAAACTCAGTCCCTTGATCACTTCTAATGATCTTAACCTTGTGATCAATTTGATTTTCTATTTTAAGAATAAAAGATTTTAACGTTTCAGCAGTTTCATCTTTACTTCTTAAAAAGAATACCCATGTAAATCTTGTAAAATCATCAACAATCACAAGGCAGTATGATTTCCTTCCAATGCTCATTATACTTGTGGGACCAAAGAGATCCATGTGCAATAAGTGTAATGGAGTAGTGATGGAGTTGACACATTTGGATTTATGAGATGATCTGTGTTGTTTCCCTTTCAGGCATGCAACAAAGTTATCTTTGCAGAAAAATTCCTTTTTAGGCTGACCATGTACCAAGTTATTTTTAGCCAATTTATTCATTGTTTTAAAATTCACATGACACATGCGCTTATGCCATAGTGTGGACTCATCACTATCAGCTTTGGAAAGAAAGCATGATACTTCACCCATAGGAGAAGCATTGTTCATATCTAGCTTGTATATATTCCCTTTCCTGGGAGATCTAAGAAGCATCAATTCTGAAGGAATTGTCATCCCTGGTCTGAGGATAATGCACTCATGTTCTGTGAAAAGTATTTGATGATTTTGATCATAGAATTGAGAAACACTTAACAGATTGTGTTCAAGCTGTTTGACAAAGTGAACTTTGTCAATGTTTATTCTGCCATTGGATATACTTTCTCTGCCAGAAATATATCCTCCGGCCTCACCTCCAAATTGGACAGGCCCTCCATCATAGTTCTGGAATTGTTGAAGGAGAGATCTATTCCCTGTCATGTGCCTGGAGCATCCACTATCTACAATCCAGACATTGTTGTTCTTGTCAAATGGATGTCCCTACACATAAGATGAGATGGTTAGTTTTGTTTGGAAGCCCAAGCCTTGCTGGTCTTGGGCTCTTCCAAGGATAATGACATAATTGAACCAAAAGATATGCATTGGGATTCAATAGAGGTCGTTGAAGAAGATGTTTGGGCTACAACATCTTCCTTGATCTTCCCATCCATCCCTTGGTTAATCTTTGAGGATGAGCTTGTTGAAGCTTTTGCAGCATGGTTTTCTTCCGAAGCTTCTTTCTTTTCAGAAGAAGCCTTCACCACCTTTTCTTCCGAAGCAGTCTTCTTCTGGGATGGTTTCAAGGGAGCTTTCTTGTTCTTCCGAACTTTAGAAGCTTTGGCTTCTGAAGCCATTTTCCCTTCGGAAGAAGTGCTTTCTTCCGAAAGCAACTTGGCTTCCGAGACCAACTTTCCCTTTTTATCATTTGGACCGTTTGAAATGGTCCAAATGAGAAACCTTCCCTGACTCCTTCTTTTCTAACATTATTTGCATAATGTGTGTTTGCTGGATTGTAGTAACAATCTTTAGCCATGTGGTTGTGCAGACCACACATTATGCATGCAATGTTAGTCTTTTGGGAATTTGAAGGTTGCTGTTTCTTGGACTTCTTTTCTTCATCACAACTTTTCCTTTCAACTTCTGATCCTTTGGTAGGACAGGAGTTCTGGTACTACACTCCTTTCCTGAATCAGAAGTACCTACCACTTGGAATCCAGCAGAGATGAAGACACCCTTTTGCTTTGGGTCAATCTTTAGCTTAGACTCTGCAACCTTCTTGGCAGTCCTTCTAGCAGCTTAACTCTGCTTCTTCTTGCTTTAGTGGTTAGGACAGGTGGGGATGAGTATGTCTTCCTGTTTCTTCCCTGTGGTGGCCACTATTTTTGCCTCATCCTCTGGTTCTAATGGAGAAGGGTCAGCAGTTGGAACCTCTTGCTCTTCAGTATCACATCTAGGTAGTCTGATAGACTCATAAGAGTGTGGTGGAGCTATTTCATTGGTTCCCAACCCTTCTTTGTTTTGATAAAACATTTTGGAATGAGAGGATGATGCAAGAATAGCTTGGAAGTTATGCTCAGCAATAGCTTGATTCCTGGCCTGAGCCTCAGCGGTGACCAACTGAGCTTGAACTTCAGACAGTTTGGATATCAGATCTTTAATTTGAGTCTTGTAGTTGGTCTTTTCATGTTTTAAAAGAGACACAGTTTTCTCTAACTCCTCAATTTTCTTTTGATAGTCAGATTCAGCTCTTTTAAAATCAGATTTTAAGATATTTAAAGACTCAACATCAGATCTGATTTCCATATTGTAATCCTTATAGAGTTTAACTTTAGCAATACAGGCAGCAGTACAAAGATGTTCATATACCTGATCATCTTCTGTTCCGGCCATGAGTGCTTGAGCGGGAGTCACATCCTGTACCATGAAGCTCCAGTCAACTTCTTGAGCTATTGCAGCTGTTTCAGTTGACTTTTCTTCATACTTTGAAGCTGAGGTATGTGTGGAGGCCTGTGGGCTTCCCGGGTTGTTCTTGGGAGCCTTGCATTCCCTAGCAAAATGACCAAGTTGGTTGCAGTTGTAGCACTTTGCTTTACTCTTGTCAAACCTAAACTTGCTGTTGACAGGGTTTTGAGGGAATTGCCTTCCAGTTCTCTTGAAGAACTTCTTCGCTCTGTAAGTTAAGAGAGCCATTTGTTGGACAATGTCCACGTACTCCACATCATCTGGACTGAAGCACTCAAGATCATTAAAGCAATATTGAAAATCACCAGAGTGTCCACTTCCAGAAACAAAGGCACAACTATCCTGAAAGGAGTTGTGTTGAACCTTTTGAGACTTTGGAGTCTCAGGTAGAGTAATGTAGGGTCCACTATGTGAGTTGTCAGGGTAGCACAGTAACTGATGTTGTGGTTCTGTGATTTCCCTTTCAACCACATGAAGGGCTGAACTTAGTTGGTTATTGGAGTTTCCAGAGGGGTTCTGCATGTTCATCTCCATCTGCAATGCACTTAGGATACCATACAACTCTGTGAGAGAAAGAGTTTTAAGGTCCGAAGTTCTCTTGATTACAACACAGTAGTGTGTCCATAGTTTAGGAAGGGAAGACATGAACTTCCTAACTATGTCTCTATTCTCAAGAGGTACTCCAATATCCACCAGAGTATCCACTATCTCAACATATCTGAAGTATTGTTAAGTCAAGGTCTCTCCAGCCTTGAAAGTGAAGTTCTCAAACTGCTGCTTTAAGAGATTCTTCTTGTTCTCTTTAGTTTCCTTGGATCCTTCATACATGAGCTTCAGTGCATCCCATAGATCTTTCGCTGTCTTGCACTTCTTGAAGCCTCTGTAGATGGAGTTTGGAAGAGCAGTTTGAAGAGAGGTCATAGCCCTTTAATCAAGCTCTATTCTTTTCCTATCTTCTTTTGAATAATGGTTTTAATCTCAATCAAGAGAACGCCCCCAAATCCAAGAACCCTAAATTCGATTTCGATCCAATTGACCATCCAAATGATTATGTTAAAGAAAACATTCATGGGGCTTTTGATCTCCATCTAAAATCGAGCAGATAGATGTTCTTAATTACCTGAATTGATGTAATTTTAATGGAGAATGAGTACAGGAACAGATCGCGACCATGTATCACTGGTTTGATACCCAATAGACGATGATAATCAAATTAAACTTGTGGGTATCTTTAGAGAACCACCACGAATCAAAGCCCTCACTTAATTTCAGGTTTCGAAGTCCCGAAGGTGGTATTCGACCAAGTTGCAGGTCGATGATGAAGATGATGATCGATGGTCGTGTGAGGTTGTGTTCGAGTGAAATTGGAGTTAGGAATGGGTTGTAGATAGTTGGACGATTGTTTATGCTGATTTAATTCGATTATTATTGATTGTTAGTGCGGATCATGGCTGGAAAAGGGGCCGAAAACGTGGGTCGAAGTGGGTGGAGAAGAAGGTGGGGGTGGGGCTTCAAAGTTATAGAAATGGTCCCTGACGTATTGGGTGGCTATTATTTCATGAGAAAACTTCCATTTAAAGTTTTTAAAATGACATTAAGGCCCCCGTGACTTATCAAATCCAAGTTTAAACTTTTCTAAGTTTGATATTTTTACAAATCAATATTATTAATAACAATGTTATTATTATTACTATTATTCTTAGTTATTATTATTTTTGTTTTAATTTTATTGTTACTATTCCTATTATTAACATTATAATCATTATTATTTTTATTGTTTATTATTAGTATTATTATTTATTATTAGTATTATTATTATTATTATTATTATTATTAATTATCAAAAGCTTTATAATTGAATCCTCGTGATTGTATTATTAACAAACATTAACAGAAGTTAATATGAAAAATACGGATGGTTACATTTCGGATATCCAAATTTTCGGATATCCAAAAATTCGGATATTTCGGATCCGGATTTTTGGATTTTCGGATCGGATTCTCGGATTCGGATATTTTTGAACACCCCTACTAGGCAGCAATGGTGTGGTTGTTATGGTTGCTATTTATTTTAACCGCACTTTCATTAGATCTCTTGATAGGAGTACACCTAGAGGACACCGGTTCAAAAGTAACGATCAAAAGAATGGATAGATCTACAGTTCGTTTTGGGTATAGATTCACCACTGAAACAAACAATACACATATCAATTTAACTCAACATGAGAATATCTAACTCGAGATACAGATACACCACTACGGTTAGATAATCGGGTCTAAGAACACCACACAACGTACCACAGTTGAGGTAGCAAAGACACATATCATTTTAACTCAACATGAGATAAATCAACATAAAATTTCATTCTCAAAACTCTCTCCCCTTTACATTCAATTTTTTCCTTTTAAACAAATAATTACCCTAGCTTCTAGAAACAAAATAACTAACCCACTATACCATGATCTCTAAAACATAGCCTAATTAACAAAACAAAATAAATATAAATAAATGAAACACATGCATAAATAATATTAAAATTTTACAACATATCATGCATTTATCATATGCATATTCGTTTACTTTGTGAAAACCTTGTTTTGGTGGACAAAGTCTACTTTAGATCGTTTCTATTATTTTTGTAGGTGTGCAATGTCAAGAAAAGATAATCGGTATAATTATGCAAGAAAAAGCTACTCTTTCGTTTAAGACATGATGAATATGACATTTTTTGAACTACTAGAGAGATAGAGAAGATAAACATCAATATTAAATATTAGATTATTGAAATAAAATATTCCATTATTTTAGGAAATTAAAATTTCTAATTCATCATCTATATATTAAACAAAAAAACAACAACAAAAGGGATCGTCTTTGTCACATCCCGACGAAAGCGTGAAATGCTTTAAATGTGACTAGCTTGTTCAGAACGCATTGATTAAAAAAATTAACAAACAACACATAATAACATAAAACATAAACATATCATAATACCAGTTCGGGTTACATTAATGTTAGTACACAAAATTTTAATATAACCCTATTACAAAACATATTAATCTAACTGTTACATCTTCAGAGACGATGGAAATGAGCGTCCACCTACATGCTAAGATCGAGCAGATTAACAGTTAGACTCACAAATACTTTTCCCACCAGATCACCCAAGCCGTTATATATATCAAAAGAGAACCTAATGTTGTTAGACATGATTACCTGAAAAAGCATACTTAAAATAGTCAACATAAAGTTAGTGAGATCATAGATTTATTTTCTGAACAAAATACATATACTGATGTAAAATAACAACCAAACCTACTTATAACATAGGTGATTCATAACTGTCAAATATAAATCATAAAAATCAGATAATATATCATCACAACACTCATCCTGTTGGTGCAGGAAATAATTTCCTAAGTAGCGCTACCTATATTATCCAACGGTTCTACATCCGAATTAATGGTTGTTAACATAACTCACAGTAAATTCTCAAAATCTTATGCATCAGTCAAAACAGTATGTTTTTTCCCCTAAAACTTTACAAGTATGAAAATGGAGCTATGAGTCTCACCTCAATTCCAGCGATAACCAATAAAATTAATTATAGGTTAGAAATATAAATTTTCTTTAAAATTTTCAGTACCTCAGTTGTAAATTTAAAATAGTAATTATGATTATTCAAAATTTTCAAAAGTTTAATAGCAACATCATCAAAAAAAATTAATAATCATATAAAATTTCAACTACTAATTAATTTCAGATAATTTGTTAAAATTAATACAAACTTAGCATAAATTGGTAAAAATAGCTATTGTTATTAATAAATTCCAAAATATTTTCAGAATACTTATCTAATAATCCATAGAACCTCATAAATTTCCCAATCACTATTTTATAGTAAATTTTTTACTGTAATTTTTCTAAATTTTACAGAATTCAAGAAAAATAGTTATATATCTACAAAAATTACTAAATTTATTCTGTTGAGTTTAAAATATCATAATTTATGTTAATTTTTCAATATTTCTCTTACTGTTTTGATATTTCTTTCGATTTTTCCATTACAAATCATATAAAAATACAAATCTCAGTCATATAAAAGAATTTAATTACAAAATTAATTTTGAAGCTTCTGTAACACATATGGATCATTATATAATTTTCTAGATTTTTACAAGATTGGGTTCTTCCAGTTGATAATTTCCTTTTATTAAATTAAATAATTTGTATAAATTATTTTACTTATTATGTTTACACCAAAATTTATAGAATGTTATTTCATAATGTTTCTAACAAGTTTTCAGTTTTTATTCCCACAATCATAGTCATTTAAATAATAAACCAAATTTATCAAGTATACACATAATTTCAACCCTTTTTATTGAAATTTTCTTATTTGATTTCATAATTTACCATATTTTTCAGATTCTCAAACCTCTCTACTGATTTTTGGACAAAGATGAAATATTTTAAAGTTTAGTGAAGAACTTTTCATGTTTTAATAAAAAATGGTTGATTATATACGTTGTTTAAGCACATATAACTTTGTAAACGTAGTTAGTTATAGTTTAGGGAGTGGAACCTTGATTTTGACGGAAGGAGAGGATGAAAAGAGGTTGATGATATCTTCGGACTCTTGGTGAAACCAATTGCTAATCTTGGTCTTGGTGTTCTTGATTTCTTGCAACAATGGTTTGGAAGATATTGGTTGATATCATAACCGAGAGTGTGTGTAGGAGATGGCGGGGATAGGTGGTTGTTATGGTGACCGAGAGTGAAGGTGGTGGTGGTATGCGGTTGTAGTGTGGAGATCAAGAGTGTAGATGATGGTGGTATTTGTGATGAAGTGGTGGTGACCGGTTTGTGTTTTAATGGGGAGTCGACCGATTGCCTTCAATAGGCACAATCATGAGGCTACTTCTAGCCTTGATGAGTAAGCTTTGCATAGGTTTATTGGGTGTCAACAAAGAGATAAGTTTAGTGTTTTAGTGGCTAGGTGGCGGTCCATGATGTGGCTAGGTGTCTTGGCCGATTAAGGTGTTAATGACCAAGCTTAAGGCTTAATTCGGGTGGTTTAATCCTTAGATGATCCGAGATATGTAGCTTAGTTAGTGTTTAGGTGTTTAAGGTTTTCTTAGTTTTATTTTGATGCTAGGTTACCTTTGATGTTTCATTATATTGTGGTGTTTAGTTGGGTTGTAACATGGTTCATTTGGTGTTTGTTGGTGCCATATTGTTGAGTATTTTGATCAAACAATTATTTGATATCAGAAGTTTACACATGTGAATACATGTACACGTACTATCATGCATTTGAATCTATGCATACATAATTTCCATGCAATATGCTAGCATGCATACCACATATATATATACATGAAACTCATACATAATTCATAAAAGGGGATAGTCAAATAATGGATAACATGTGTAAGAATCTTATTTAAATGTTAAATTTGTCTAACCTTAATTTTAGGGTTGTCACAGTCTTCAACTCTTTCTTTCCAGTCAACGTCCACATTAGCAGTTGGTAAAAGTGTTTATGATATTAAAAGATTTGATGATCATTAATAAAGCCCCATTATATAAGGGAAGAATTACAGCCCATAGAAACTCAAAGGAATGGATAGATACATATATTTTAAATCACTTGGATAATCTCACAATTGTATTTATATACTCTAATATTTCCCTCTGGTTGGAATGTAGGATCCGAACGTTCAAACTAGATCAAATGTCTTGAAATAGTTGTGTTGTCGTGGTAGACCCTTGGTGAAAATATTTGCATATTGTGAAGATGATGAGACGTGAAGTACCCAAACATGTCCAAGTCAGACCTTCTCTATCATGAAGTAGATGTCTATCTCGACACATTTTATGTGTCGGTGATGAACTAAGTTTTGAGATACGTAGACGGCGGATACATTTTCACAATAGGCAATAGTTGCTCTTCATAGTGGGATGTTGAGCTCGAGTAGAAGATTTTGCAACCATGTGACTATCTAAATTTCATAATCAATAGTACCTCTCAAATAACATAAGTTCTGTTTCATAAAGCCAAACTGAGGCTCACACGGGGCTTGCATAAAAATATAGACCTGCTAGACTACATAGATAATATCAAGATGAGTGAATGTTAGGTACCGAAGAACCCAACCAAGGTACGATAAAGCATATCATCTCGAAGAAGTTCCCCAACATGGCACTATGTTTGGCCAATGTGTCGATCTGGTTAGAAGAGTATAATTGACCATGCCTGCACATTCAAGAATATTTGGGGTGTAGGATGCCAGATATAAAAATAAGCCATTTAAGTCTCGTGTAACCGTGATACCTAAAAAGTGATGAAGAGGGCCGAGATCCAAAATTGTGAACTCCCTCGAGATCGTACGAATAATAGTCTATAGTAGCTGAGCGTTAGATGCTGTAAGAATTCAAACTATGTCAACTACATAAAGTAATAAGTAAGTTTGTTTGTCAATGTGGGCATAGTGAATAAAGAGTGATCACATATGCTGCGAGAAAAACCATAAGAAACAGTAAAGTTAGAAAATTAATCTTGCCATGCTCAAGGTGCTTGTTTAAGCTCGTAAAGAGATTTCTTTAGTCGATACACATGGTTGGGGGCATTTCACATCACCAGAAGATTGATGCATAAAATCAATTCCTAGAGATCATAACAAAAAATCAGATTTTCCACATCTAGTTGGTGAATTGGCCATGAGTATGAGATAGCTAATGTAAATAACGTATGTATAGTAACTTGTTTAACAACCGAATGGAAGGCTCCATCACAATCAATCCCTGTTGTTTGAGATTTACTGTGTGTAACTAATCTTGATTTCTATCATTCAAGTGTTCCATCTGAATTAAATTTATGTTCGAAAAGCCACATACATACACCTAATGAATGGGTGGTTGGAAGGCAATGGCATAGTCCCCAAATATCATTATCCTATAAGGCCTTAAATTCACTGTTGATGACATTCAACCGGTTTAGAATTTAATTAGGCTTGGTTATAGTTGGTGGGGATTGGAGATATTGGTAGTTTAGTAGTGGTGTGTAAATTTAATTGAGTGATTGGTTTTGTAAGCGAGGATTTACTGCAGGTAGTCATAGGGTGAGCGGTGTTTATAGGTGGCTTGATGGGTGAAGTTACGGTGGGTCCGAGTGATGATGTCGTTGTATATTATGGTGTTTGGCTTATTGGTTTGAGTGGGAGTGGATGTTAGGCCGGCTAGAGACGGGCTGGAAGAAGGTGTGTATTTGGTTGTGGTGGGTTATAGGTTTGTTGAGTAAATATGATGGGTGATTTAGGTATAAGGTAGAGTGTGGAATTGAGAATTTAAGTGTTTAGTAAGTTGTTATGGAGTTAGTGGCAGTGTGTAGTGCTTCTACCCAAAACGTGGAAGGCAAATCAGCGGGGGTGAGTAATGTACTGATAACATTATTTAGATGATGAATCATTCGTTACGTGCGACCATTTTGTTGAGACATTTGAGGGTAAGATTAGGGGTGTTCAATATTCGAATCGGATTCAAAAAACTCAAAATTCGATTCGACTCGATTCGAAAATCACTGATTCGAAATTCGATTCGATTCGAAGTCTAATTATCGAATTCAAATCGAATTGCGAATTTTTGATTTTTGATTCAATTCTATTCAAAATTCGAATTAGAAATACACACACTTACACTTATTTATTTTATATTTTAATTTAGAATTACGCATATGACAAAATAAGAATTAAAAGTTCAAAACATATGTAATCTAAAATTTTAAATCTTAATAGGTACCTTTTTACTTATTTAGAACATAAATTATTTTGTGTGGTATGCTTAATTATTTACTGTGAGCGTTTTATATTGGACCTTTTTATTAATTATTTTTTAATAAATAGTTATCGAATACATTCAAATTTGATTCGAATTCGAAATCTATTTCGAATATGAATTGAATTCGAATTCTGTCTGAAAGTTTCAAATTCGATTCGAATTCGACTTGTCTTTTTTAAATTCGAATCGAATTCGAATCCTGTTGGGTTGTTGTCCGAAAAACACACAAAATCTAAAGATGGGTGTGTTATAACTAGATTAGGTGAGTAGGGTAGTGATATTCGTTGAAGATGTGCCAATGATGCGTTGGTGCCATTGGTGTTGATTACTAGCCCAAAGGTGGAAGCAGGGGGCGAAGCTTTTTGGTGGGGGGGGCTTTTTTTTCATCAGTAGTGCAAATTTTCGGCTCGATATTTTAAATTTTTGGTCCGAAGTGGAAATTTTTTAATAAATATAAAGTCCGCCCCCTTAAAATAGTTTACTTTCACCCCGCCCCCACCCCTAAGCTTTGGTTTAAGCTCCGCCACTGTCACATCCCAGCGGAAGCGTGAAATGCGGTTCGGGTGTGACTCGTTTGATCAGAGTGCATTAATTATAGCGGAATAAATAATACACATACGCACTTAAAATAACAAAGTAGGACATGAATTTATTCATAACATTTGGAATTACATCTTGTACATAGTTTTTAAAATTAGATGTAATTTTTCTACATTTGGACTACTGCATGTCTTCAGATACGGTAGAAGTGTGCGTCAACGTACACACTGCCGTCAACGATGTTGACAGTTAACGTGACACATAACCTTCCGACCACTTCTCCCCAACCATTATGCACTTCAAAGCTAAGGTCAAAAGAGTTACTCATTATCTACTGAAAAAGCATACTTTAACCAGTCAACAAAACGGTGGTGAGAATATAGGTTTATATCCAAAAAAATATTTTGTTGATGCACCAATTACAACCAAACCTGCTCACAACATAATCATACTGTCATAAAATAATTCATAAAATCAGATAATATTACATCTCAACCCTCATTCGGTTAGGTGCAGAAAATAGCAGCAACACTCATCCTGTTGGTGCAAATATTCTCCTAAGTAGCGCTACTAATATTATCAGACGGTTCCTCATTCGAACTAATGGTTGTATCACAAATGACAGTAAGTATCAAAATATTTTCAAAATAATATATCAACATAACCAGTATGCTTTTCCCCCCAAAACTTTATAAGTACCAAAAAGGTTGAAAATGGGGCTATGAATCTCACCGTGTCTCCAAACTTGAACCTATAAAATAGTTCACAGTATCAGACAAAAATTTCTTTAAAATTTTCAGAACCTCAGATGTAAGTATCTTTTGGAAGTTTAGCTATACCAGAAATGTTATAACAATTGATTTATTATACATAAGTACTTATAAATTTGTCCAAAGTCTCCATAAATCATCAAAATTAGCTTTGGTTATCCAAAAATCACCAAAAATTCATAGAATGTTATTTCAACAGTTAGTAACATCCCATAAATTTTATAACATCTAACTCCAAACAGATTGTTTTCTGAAATTTTTATAATATTTCCATAATTGATTAAAAATATCTTTTGTAATTGATAAATTCTCAAAAAATTTTATACAGTTTCCCATATAGAATAGAATATCAGGTAAATATATTAAGGTCTAACTCATAGTAGATCAGATTCTGTAAAATTTAAAATATTCTTAATATTTAGTAAAAAGAGTTATATAACTCTAAAAATTATGAAATTTATGTATTATGTAGATTTAGATTTAATATTACGTTCAAGATTTTCTCAAAATTTATTATATAATTTAAGTATCTATTCTGATTTTTCTACTGCAGAATACATAAAATTTCATATCTAAATTATAATAATGAAATAAATTCTAAAATAATTCCAGAGACTTTTATACTTCAAAAATATCATTCTGTGAGTTTATCAGAATTTTCCCGAGTTTATTTATATTTTTGATATTTTCTCTATTTTCATTATTAAAATAATTTGTATAAATTGTTTCACTTATCATAATTTTACCAAAATCTCCAGAATAATATTTTAGTACATAAATAAATATTTTTTTCAATGTTTATTCCCACAATTGCATTTGTTTAATATTTTACTAGATTTTTCTTAATAATTTCAAGATTTAATCTTTGTAAATCAAAATTTCCATTTTATCACAAGTTTCCTGAATTTTGGTAACTTATTACTTGTGATTGAGGAACTTAAAATACTTTCAAAGTTGGTTTTGGTGTGTTAATACCAAAACTAACTATTTATGTGTTTTATAACACATATGTAACATTAGATTTTTAACGCCTATAACAACCTTATGGATGATGATCTTGATGATATTCCTGCTTGGTGAACCCGTGAGAAAGATTCGTGAGAGTGGTGATGGTCGTGGATAGTGATGGTTGTTGTAAAAACCGTGGAATAAGGAAGTAAGGGGTGATGGTGTGCGATGGTTGTGGTGTGGTTGTTGTTTGGTTTTATGTGGAATCCAAGAGGTAGAGATGGACAGAAGGTGTTGGTCGAGGGTGGTGGTGTGAAGATAGTGCTGGAGATTTGATCCGAGAGGAATAGAAGCAAGGTGGTCGATGGATGTGGTTTCCAAAATCGAGAGGTATAGGAGAAGGGTGATGGTATGTGGTGGTAGATGGTTGTGTTTGCAAGCACCGAGTGAAGGGGTGTATATAGGCCCTCTGTCGACTGCCCTCACCAACACAATCATTATGTCTACCCTATAGACTTGGTGAGTCATCTACCTAGCTTTGCTAGGTGTCAAACATAGATGTGCAAAGTGCTAGGTGGCGGTTTAGAGGAAGGTAGGGTGTGAATGTGAGGTGGCCGATGGTGATCTTTCTAGAGTGATATGGTGGCGGGTGGTAGTGCTAGTAGGGTGGTGTTTGGTGTAGTGGTGGTTTCGGGTGATGGTTTGGGGTAGTGGTTTCGGGTGATGGTTTGGTGTAGTGGTTTCGGGTGATGGTTTGGAGTAATGGTTTTCGGGTGGTGTTTTGGTAGTGCTATTAAACGAGAGGTGTAAGTGGTTAATTTTTAAGCTAGGGTTGGTGTTTTGGGTTAGTGTTTTTGTGGTTTAGTGTTTAGGTGTTTGTTTTGATATGTATACATAATCAAGTTTAAATCATGTGTATAGGTATACTTACTAATATATATATATGTGCATAAGTAGAGGATATATACATGTACACATACGCGGAATAACTTAGATAGTTTATAAGTCCCCTTATATGTATGTACATTCACATAATGTATATGAATTATATGTTCGTATACAAACATGCATACTTCATTTTCAATTGCATGCACACGTAAATTTTTGGTGTATATACATGTATATGTGATTTTCTGATATATATACATACATGCATACGTAAATTTGCTAATAAATATGCATGCATGCAAACATGCATACGTACAATCCATATATATATATATACTAGACATAATATTAATGTATTTGTAACAAAAATGTAATCATAATATTGTAATAAAAATTTTAGGGTTGTCACAGCCACTAGGTGGGAGAGCCAAGGTTAGTTGGGTTGGCTTAACACTAGTGGGTGGAGGGATGAGCTTAGGTTAGGTAGGTGGATATATGTGGGTTGCGATGAGTAGTTGGGCTTCGATGGCCATTATGACCTCTCGTATTTTTGTTAAATTGTTTGTTAATTTCCGTTAGCTCTTGTAAGTGTTTGATTAGTCATTAACACAAATACGAGGGCTCAATTGTAATTCCTTTTTGATCTTATATGGTTTATAGAATTCTTATAATTTGTTAAGTTAACAACAATAATAATGGTAATAACTATAATAATAGTAATAATAATAATAATACTAATACTAATAATAATAATAATATTACTAATAATAATAATGCTAATAATAACAATAATATTGATAATAATATTAATAATCATAATAGGTGATAACCTATGAAATAAATAAAAAAAATTATACGAGTCTAATATGTTTAAAACTTGGAAAAACTTGTAATTTAATTACTTTTAGCATAAAATGATAAACATTAAAACCGCAGGGACCAAAACTGTAATTATATTTAAAACATCCTCCCCCTTTCCACCCCAGTTTTTCCGGCGGGAGCTCCGGTCGCGGCTCTGGCGACCCCTAAAAACGACCATTTAAGTCACGGTTCAACCCCAAACCGGTCCTAATCGATTCGTGAACTCGTTTCCAACACGAAGATGCGAATTAATTTGATTTTAAATGCGGTTTCAACTCATTCGATCGAAGCGAAACCCATTCAATGCGTTGAGACCAATCGACTTGAAACGGGTCCAATCATGCGTATTCAAACGAGGGTTAATCATCTTAAAGACATTTCTAAAGTAAACACACAACTAATTTCACCTGAAATCAACACTTTATCAATCTAACCACTCGTGAAACCATCGAACCTACAACTTAATCGACCTCCAACTTCTGCACGTTTTAAACCAAAATTGACCGAGGGTTTTCGATCATATTCATCACTAGAAGCTTCTACCACGGATTGATTGTAATCAACATTAACTGCTTGAATCAAAGCTAGCACCGTCGCGACTTTGCTCGGACTCGTGCCCATCGATTCCATCTTTACAACAGGTAACTAAACACTCAATAAACTCGATTTCATGTGGGATTAAAAGCCCCAACCTTTCGTTGGTTAACATGTTGTATTTGGGGTTCAATTTGAACGAAATCGTTTCTAGAGTTCTTGAGATTTGGGGATTATCTTGGAAATATGTTTTAAAAATTGATTTGGGATTCATAACACAAAACAAGGCTTTTGCCCACCGGTAAAGGCTTTGGAGTGTTAGGCAGAGGACCCGGGTTTGAACCCGAGTCCCTGCATTTAGTTTTAAAAAGTTTTTTTTATTTATAAACTTCAGAAAATGCTTCAATATTATTATTAATTATATAAAAATCATTTTTAATCAGAACCTAAATAAAATTATTTTCTTTTATTTTTTTGAAAATAAACTTAATAAACCTTTTAATTATATCTTGGAAATTATAAAAAATTGATATAAAACATATTTTTGTTAGTTTTAAACTGTAATTATTCTTTAATTCTCAATAATTTTAATTTGATCAATCTTTCATTCTTTTATACATATATATATTTATAAGTTTAAATCATAAATAAATATATATGTGCATATTTAAAATGTTTATCTATTATAGTTAATAGATTTATTTTAATCATTTAAGACTACAAATTATTATACCAAATAGCATTTAATAATTCTTTGATACCAAAAGTTTAAATTTCTTATTAATGAAATTTTCACAAAAATTCTTATTTGGTCATTTAAGTATTAAAATAAAAATAATAAATTGTGTCTATCTTATAATCTATAATCATGGGCTAAACGATTTATATAATCTCAAATAACATCATTATACTCCAAAACCCCAAACTTCAAAGGAAATCATAGATTCCCGAGTAACCGTTAACATTATAATTATGAATTAACTTTAAACGCCGTTCTCTAGGTTGAATCTTTAACGAACCTTCGGCGTTTAGTACAAGACTTCATTTTTGTTCATCAATATAATTCATGTGAGTTTTCCATACCCCATTTTATATTATTTCACACATTTTGGATGAAAGATGTTAACCTTATTAAAAACACACTTGTAAAGACGTTTATACACTTGTAACACTCGTGCAATTCATTTCATATTTTGTCATGGTTATTGGATTCTTGTAATTATTATGTGATTGACACTTGTAAAATACAATCATTAACTATTGCTAGCCTAGCGACGTCCTAGATCTATGGGTCTGACAAGCCTACTTGGTGCTAAAGGCGAGGTTATTGCTGGCTCCTGGTGATGTATTCTTGATCATCATGGGAACCAAGTACACTTAATTAATTGTATAATTGTTTGGTGGCCATATTTGTTAAGTTTTGATTGTTATATTTGTTATCCATTTATATTTGCATTATCCTTTAACCTATAACCTGAATTGCCATCTTAATGTTTATATATATATATATATGTGTGTGTGTGTGTGTATGTATGTATGTTCAATCTATGGAAACTCACCAACATTATATTTTGACCATATTTTTAACATGTTTCAGGTAATGATCCCGCTTAGTATTGATCCTGAATGTAACATCCGACCCATTTGAAATTGTAACCGAACTCGTTTATATTAGTAAGTGAAATCTATTCGTTTAAAACATATTAATGTTGTCATTTAATTCACATTACATATAGTTATTAATATGATTTTATAAAAAAATATATTATAAAATTATATTAGTAATTATGAAGTTTAAACAAAAAAATAATAATAATAATAATAATAATAATAAAAAAATAATAATACTGCTATTAATAATTAGTAAGAATTATTAAACAAAAAAATATATATATATATATATATATATATATATATATAAGCATGTATTAAAAGTGGATTTATAAGTCCAGGGGGTGATTATGCAATTTTTGAAACTTAAAACCAAAGTTTAAGACATAAAATATTAAATTTGAAACCGCAGGGACCGATTGTGTAAAATTTTAAAACCCACAGCCTTCCCCCTCGATTTTCCGGCGACTATTCCGGCATCCCTCCGGCCGAACTCCGGCGAAGCCAAATCGATGAAATTACACACTTTCAAGCCACAAAACCGGTCCCAATGTATTCGTGGATGAGTTTCGAACCCAATGCAACCATTAAACACGTTTAAACCTCGAGATATTCGGATCCAAAGCTACCACATCGAAATCACAAAAATTCCCGACAAGAAATCAGTCAATTTACCCCATTTGAACCCCACAATCACACCGAAAGTTTCTTGGATCCAATTCTAATGGAATTCCAACAAAAACACGTGTTGAATCGGTCAAACAAACGGTTAAAATCTTCACTTTATTCTCGGATTCGATACCACTCAATAAACCCACTCAAACAACATCAATAAACAAATTAAAGCTACAAAATCGATCATTATTACATACCCAATCGAACTCAGGTTTCAATTCCACCAAACACAAACACAAACACAGAATTCGATCACCATCTTCCTCGCGACCTGCAACTCCAATTCTAACCAACTTCCACTCGATTTTAATCGAAATTAACATAGGGGTTTCCATCTAGATCATCATTAGAAGGTTCCCCTAAGTTTAATTTGATTATGGTTGTGTTTTGAGCATCAAACGATTACCCCACGAGCCGCGACCTGTTCTTGAAGAGTTCAACCTCAATCGAACATCGTACGGGTAAATTACACACACATACATACTCGATACATCATGGGGAACAAAAGCCCCATGATGTCCGAAGCTATCTAAGTCGAATTCATGCTCAATTTGAGCTTTGATCGATCTAGGGCTCGAATTGGATTTGGGGTTTTGGTTATATTGGTTTAAAAGAATTAAAAACCGGATCATAACCGCGGCTTAGGCCTTCGGTTCACCGGTTCCATGCTTCCCCCTCAAACAGAAGGTCCCGGGTTCGACCCCGGGCACCTACACTATTTTTTTAGGCCTTTTAAGCCTTTAAAATTCAGAGAAAAATTCTAAAAATCATTAAAAATTTTTTACAAACATTAAAAATTTCTAAACCACTTAATTACTTTTTGAGATTTATTTTTATAATTTATTCATTTATTTTATTTGTTTTAAATAAATAAAATAACTAATTATGTTTCTACCAATTTATAATTAGTGTATAATACATAATTATACAATAAATAAATTGAACCCAATATATATACATAGTTATATATTATTCAATTACCGAAACAACTGTTATTTGAATAAATTACATTTTACATAACCGTATACAATTTATAACTCATGTATATAATTAGCATACAAAAATATAGTTATGCTTACTTATGTGTAAATGTATTATATATATAATTATGTACATAATTATACATATAATTATATATAAATACATGACTATATATAATTATGTATATAATTATACATATACAATTTATTAAATTGTATATATGTATAACCTATATGCATAAATTTTTATTAAAAGCTTGGACATAATCACTTTCAACAAATTCGTTTATTTCAAGACATTTCAAACCAAATAAAATTTATCAATTTAAACTACCATAGAAATCCTAATACATTCCCAAATTCCCAAATCATTATTATTCTAATTTGAGACACCGTTCCTTAGGTTAATCATAAGGAAATCGTTGGTGTCTAATCTATCACGTCCAAATTCAAATCTCATCAATCAAGTGAGTATTCATATCCCCTTTTTATATCATTTCCCATTTGGGGGAAATCATGTGATACAATATATTCAATCATGATATTCTATTTTTATTTCATTCTAAATTCAATTCAAGACAGGTTATGTTATTACTTGCAATTATGTGAACATACTGTGATAAACTGGACGACAGTAAAACCCTAATTCAATCAATCAATCCTGGTATCAATGGTAGATCTACTGGTTTGGATAACCCACCCCACATGGCTTACGAGTGGTGATTATGCCAGAGGCAATTAGTCAATCTATGGTATTTGTGTGGAGTCTATTATATGAAAGTGTCAAGTCAAGGGGTTTATATTGTGTCGGTTTATCTATATGCTTCGCGGTTGCCATATAAGTCTTAATATTACCTTGTGAATTGAATTATTCTCGATGGATCAATCAATCAATCTATATGTATATTCAAAACTGTGATTACTCACCAGCTAACTCGTTAGCTGACTTTATTTTCTCACATGATTTCAGGTTAAGCATGATAGTGGACTTCTACGTGCTCATCTAAGACACGGACCTAGTTAAAATAAAAGACAATTATTATTTGTGGTTTTGATTGTTGTATTTGTGTATGTTGAACTTATTTTATCTTGTAATCTGATTGTAATATTATTTCCACTATTAGACAACCATGTGTTGTGAACAATCATTCATTCCCTCGTCCGCTCCGATGATTCCGCCGTCGGTCGGGGTGTGACAGATTGGTATCAGAGCCATGGTTATAGGGAATTAGGTTATTAGAAATGGAATGACCTAGACTATAACTAAGTACCTTTACACATGAGTTTTCTCATGTATTTTATATGCTTAGATAGGATGTTTATACTTGATTATGTGATTATCTGCTTTATGTGATTCTTCTTATACTTTGAATATATCAATATACACACAAATCTTAACTCATATTCTAAGGCATTGTGTGCCTAATTCAAGTGATTTTAAACTCCAAAACTCGATTGTTATTCATGGTTTTCAAATCTCGTCAAAGTCCGTGTCACATGACCGAGAACATGCAATGCTGGAAGAGTGGGATACCTGTATCTTAAGGTGTTCTGTCTAGGCAAGGTATTCATACAACTTGATTACCTTACCTGGGAACCCTCGAGATGAGTATTCGCTTATAGGTACGCATGTCCTCATTAAGGTTGTGGTGGACACAAATACTTTGATAAGTCAACGTATTCGCTTTGGTTTGCGAACCGAACGTTTACACTCCTAACCTCTCATTGTTATTCTAAACAATCTCATTAACGATTTTATTATTTTGAAAAGTTTTAAGAACCAATTACCCGTTTCTCATAGAGGTTTCTTCTTTCCATATTATACAGCATGTCTTCTCGTCAAAACCGCTCCCGATCTAGAAGCTCTGGCCGCAAGATTGCTGCTATAGTGGCACGTGAAGTTGCTGCGGTTATCCCAACACTGCTTACCCATTTGAACCAAGGAAACAACACCGTTCAAAATCAAGCCGTACAAAACCCAACTGCACCAAACCCTCCACGAGTTTGTACTTACAAGCATTTCAATTCTTGCAATCCCACTAAGTTTAGCGGGACCGAAGGTGCCACCGGTCTTTTACAGTGGTTTGAGAGTATCGAGAACACTTTCCTCAATAGTGAGTGCCCCGAGAATCTCAAGGTTCGCTACGCTACAAGTGTTCTTCAAAAGAGAGCACTCACCTGGTGGAACGGTGAGAAACGAACCCGTGGAACTGAGGTCGCATTAGCATTGACGTGGGATGAAGTTAAGGAGCTCATGACTCGGGAATTCTGTCCGAGAAATGAAATTAAGAAATTGGAAGCTGAGTTCTGGGACTTAACTCAAGAAAGTGGAGAAAATCTAGCTTATACCAACCGATTTCATGAACTGAGTCTACTTGTTCCTCATCTGGTTACTCCTTTAACTCGGGCTATCGAGAAATACATCGGTGGTCTACCCATGCAAATTCAAGACACGGTGTGGGGTAGGAATCCTGCAACCTTGGAAGATACCATCCGGTTAGCTGCTCAGCTAACTGACAATCATGTCAAGGCTGGAACCCTGACTAGGAAGGGTGCTAAGAAGGTGCCCGGGAAACCCTCAGCTGAAACCCCTAAGGAGGAAAAACCTGAACCTTCTCAAAACAAGAAGAGGAAGGCTAAATCCCAAAACTTTGCTGTGATTACCCCTGCTGTGCCAATTAATCAAGTCCCTCCAACTCGTCAACCAACAGTAAACGACCAACCACCGATGAAAAAGCCATACGCTGGACCCTTTCCTCAATGTAACCACTGCAAGTATCACCATCCTGCTAACGTTCAATGTCGTCAATGCACCAATTGTGGTCGTTTCGGCCATACATTCAACGTGTGCAAGAATACTGCAAGGGTTCCAGTTACCACACCGACTGTTCAGCATACCCCGACAATCACACACGCAAGAGCTTGCTACCAATGCGGAGATCCCAACCATTTCCGCAACCAATGTCCGAAGCTTCTCAAGGCCGTCCCTGCAGCTCAAGGTCGAGCATTCAACATCAATGCCCAACAAGCTCAAGTTAGCAACGACGTGGTGAACGGTATGTTCCAAATTAATAATCAATACGCTTCGATTCTTTTTGACACCGGTGCAGATAAAAGCTTTGTATCCTTAGACTTTGAGCCCTTACTTGCTAGTGCCCGAACCAAGCTAGATAACCCCTTTACGGTAGAGATAGCTGACGGAAAACCCATTACAATTAATTCTGTCATTCCCGACTGTACTTTGAATCTAAGCGAGCATGATTTCCCTATCAATCTTATACCCATGCAACTGGGTAGTTTCGATGTTATAGTAGGCATGGACTGGTTATCAAAGAATCATGCCGAAGTGATTTGTCATGAAAAGACCATTCGTATCCCTCTCCCGACTGGAAGCATACTACAAATCTACGGGGAAAAACCTTACAAGGGCTTAAACTCATGTCTTGTACCAAAGCTCAAAAGTACCTCGCAAGCATTACGTGGCTTTCTTAGCTCATATCGTGAAGGCAGATGAGAAACCTAAGAAGATTGAAGACATTCCGGTTGTTCGAGAGTTTTCTGAAGTCTTTCCCGAAGATTTAACCGGTCTTCCTCCCGTTCGTCAAGTTGAATTCCGAATCGACCTTGTACCTGGTGCAACTCCCGTGGCAAAATCTCCTTATCGACTTGCACCATCTGAGATGCAAGAACTTGCTAGCCAATTGCAAGAACTGTCAGACAAAGGATTCATTCGCCCGAGCTCGTCACCATGGGGAGCTCCGGTATTATTCGTGAAGAAAAAGGATGGCTCATTCCGTATGTGCATTGACTATCGAGAGCTCAACAAACTCACAATCAAGAACCGTTACCCATTACCCAGAATCGACGATCTGTTTGATCAGCTTCAAGGAGCCACTCATTTTTCAAAGATCGATCTTCATTCTGGTTATCACCAACTTCGTGTGCATGATGATGATATTCCAAAAACCACTTTCCGAACGAGATATGGCCATTACGAGTTTACAGTGATGCCATTCGGGTTAACCAACGCACCGGCAGTATTCATGGATTTAATGAATCGCGTGTGTCGGCCATACCTAGACAAATTCGTGATCGTATTCATCGATGACATCTTGATATACTCCAAATCAAAATCCAATCACGAGAATCACCTTCGTCTAATACTCGAACTTCTAAAGAAAGAGAAACTCTACGCCAAATTCTCAAAATGTGAATTCTGGCTTAATGAGGTTCAATTTCTGGGTCACATAGTAAACAGCAAGGAAATTCACGTTGATCCTGCAAAGATCGAGGCAATAAAGAAATGGGGAGAACCTAAAACTCCTACAGAGATTCGTTCATTCCTTGGTTTAGCCGGATATTATCGACGTTTTATTCCTAATTTCTCGAAGATTGCTGTGCCACTCACTGCTTTGACCCACAAGGATAAGCCTTTTTCGTGGGGGCCTGATCAAGAAAAAGCATTTCAAACCCTCAAGCAAAAGTTGTGTGAAGCGCCGATTTTAACACTTCCTGATGGAAACGACGATTTCGTTGTCTATTGTGACGCTTCAAAACAAGGTCTAGGTTGCGTTCTCATACAGCGAGGCAAAGTTATAGCTTATGCTTCAAGACAATTGAAGATTCATGAGAAAAATTATACGACGCACGATCTTGAATTGGGTGCTGTCGTATTCGCACTCAAAATCTGGAGACACTATCTCTATGGCACTAAATGTGTTGTATTCACCGATCATAAGAGTCTCCAGTACATCTTCAACCAAAAGGAGCTTAACATGAGGCAACGACGATGGGTCGAACTACTCAATGACTACGACTGTGAGATTCGTTACCACCCGGTAAAGCTAATGTCGTAGCCGATGCATTAAGTCGTAAGGGCCAAGTTATGCTTCAAAGTGTTACCATTCAAACCGACCTTGTGACCCGTATACTCGAAGCTCAACACGAAGCAGTCACCGAGGGCAACATGTATGAGGAAATGTCATGCGGTGCTGAACTCCAATTGGAAATCAAGTTGGGCGGACTACTGTATTTTCTAAATCGAATTTGGATTCCGAATCGCGATAATCTTCGAACAACTATCATGGATGAGGCTGATAAGGCTCGTTATTCTATTCATCCGGGAGCAGATAAGATGTTCATGAATCTTCGAAACCAATATTGGTGGCCCGGTATGAAGAAGGATATAGCCTTGTATGTATCTAAATGCCTCACATGTTCCAAAGTCAAAGCCGAGCATCAACGTCCCTCTGGATTACTTGTACAACCCGAGGTTCCATTATGGAAATGGGAAAGCATATCCATGGATTTCATCACCAAGCTGCCTCGTACCGCTAGTGGTCACGATAGTATCTGGGTTATCATTGATCGATTGACTAAGTCGGCTCATTTCATTCCAATTCGGGAAGATTATCGAGTCGAGAAATTGGCTCGTATTTACATTAATGAAATAGTCAGTCGGCATGGTGTACCTTTAGATATTATTTCTGATCGCGATGGTCGTTTCATCTCTCATTTCTGGAAAAGTCTCCAACAGCTCTCGGGACTCAACTGAATCTTAGCACAGCTTATCACCCGCAAACCGACGGTCAGACTGAAAGAGCGATACAAACCCTCGAGGATATGCTCCGGGCTTGTGTCATTGATTTCAGTGGATCGTGGGATTCTCATCTTCCGTTAATCGAATTTTCATACAACAATAGTTACCATACCAGCATTCAGATGGCACCATTTGAGGCCTTGTATGGCCGAAAGTGTCGATCTCCCATCTGCTGGTCTGAAGTTGGTGAATCACAGATTACAGGTTCGGAATTGATACAAGAAACAACCGACAAAATTCATAAGATCCGTGATAACTTGGTCGCTGCTAGAAATCGTCAAAAGCATTATGCTGACAAAAGACGTAAGCCCATGGAATACAATGTCGGTGATCTCGTACTTCTTAAGGTGTCACCTTGGAAGGGAGTGATTCGCTTTGGAAAGAAAGGGAAGCTAGCACCTCGTTACGTGGGTCCATTCAAAGTGCTCGAGCGAATTGGGAAAGTGGCCTACAAGCTTGAATTGCCCCAGGAACTTAGCAATATACATCCGACGTTTCATGTGTCCAACCTCAAGAAATGTCTTGCCGATGAAAATCTCCACATTCCACTCGACGAAGTCCAGATTGATGAATCTATGCACTTTATTGAGAAACCTGTGGAAATTATGGATCGGGAAGTTAAACAACTCAAACGCAGTCGGATACCCATTGTCAAAGTTCGTTGGGAGTCTAAACGTGGGCCAGAGTACACCTGGGAACGTGAGGACCAAATGAAAACCAAGTACCCTCATCTTTTCGTTTCAGCCTCCTCGTGATTAAAATTTCGGGACGAAATTTCCTAAAGCAGGGGAGACTGTAACATCCGACCCATTTGAAATTGTAACCGAACTCGTTTATATTAGTAAGTGAAATCTATTCGTTTAAAACATATTAATGTTGTCATTTAATTCACATTACATATAGTTATTAATATGATTTATAAAAAAAAATATATTATAAAATTAAATTAGTAATTATGAAGTTTAAACAAAATAATAATAATAATAATAATAATAATAATAATAATAATAATAATAATAATAAAATAATACTGCTATTAATAATTAGTAAGAATTATTAAACAAAAAATATATATATATATATATATAAGCATGTATTAAAAGTGGATTTATAAGTCCAGGGGGTGATTATGCAATTTTTGAAACTTAAAACCAAAGTTTAAGACATAAAATATTAAATTTGAAACCGCAGGGACCGATTGTGTAAAATTTTAAAACCCACAGCCTTCCCCCTCGATTTTCCGGCGACTATTCCGGCATCCCTCCGGCCGAACTCCGGCGAAGCCAAATCGATGAAATTACACACTTTCAAGCCACAAAAACCGGTCCCAATGCATTCGTGGATGAGTTTCGAACCCAATGCAACCATTAAACACGTTTAAACCTCGAGATATTCGGATCCAAAGCTACCACATCGAAATCACAAAAATTTCCGACAAGAAATCAGTCAATTTACCCCATTTGAACCCCACAATCACACCGAAAGTTTCTTGGATCCAATTCTAATGGAATTCCAACAAAAACACGTGTTGAATCGGTCAAACAAACGGTTAAAATCTTCACTTTATTCTCGGATTCGATACCACTCAATAAACCCACTCAAACAACATCAATAAACAAATTAAAGCTACAAAATCGATCATTATTACATACCCAATCGAACTCAGGTTTCAATTCCACCAAACACAAACACAAACACAGAATTCGATCACCATCTTCCTCGCGACCTGCAACTCTAATTCTAACCAACTTCCACTCGATTTTAATCGAAATTAACATAGGGGTTTCCATCTAGATCATCATTAGAAGGTTCCCCTAAGTTTAATTTGATTATGGTTGTGTTTTGAGCATCAAACGATTACCCCACGAGCCACGACCTGTTCTTGAAGAGTTCAACCTCAATCGAACATCGTACGGGTAAATTACACACACATACATACTCGATACATCATGGGGAACAAAAGCCCCATGATGTCCGAAGCTATCTAAGTCGAATTCATGCTCAATTTGAGCTTTGATCGATCTAGGGCTCGAATTGGATTTGGGGTTTTGGTTATATTGGTTTAAAAGAATTAAAAACCGGATCATAACCGCGGCTTAGGCCTTCGGTTCACCGGTTCCATGCTTCCCCCTCAAACGGAAGGTCCCGGGTTCGACCCCGGGCACCTACACTATTTTTTTAGGCCTTTTAAGCCTTTAAAAATTCAGAGAAAAATTCTAAAAATCATAAAAACATTTTTACAAACATTAAAAATTTCTAAAACCACTTAATTACTTTCTGAAATTTATTTTTATAATTTATTCATTTATTTTATTTGTTTTAAATAAATAAAATAACTAATTACGTTTCTACCAATTTATAATTAGTGTATAATACATAATTATACAATAAATAAATTGAACACATAACCGCATACAATTTAAACTCATGTATATAATTAGCATACAAAAATATAGTTATGCTTACTTATGTGTAAATGTATTATATATATAATTATGTACATAATTATACATATAATTATATATAAATACATGACTATATATAATTATGTATATAATTATACATATACAATTTATTAAATTGTATATATGTATAACCTATATGCATAAATTTTTATTAAAAGCTGGACATAATCACTTTCAACAAATTCGTTTATTTCAAGACATTTCAAACCAAATAAAATTTATCAATTTAAACTACCATAGAAATCCTAATACATTCCCAAATTCCCAAATCATTATTATTCTAATTTGAGACACCGTTCCTTAGGTTAATTATAAGGAAATCGTTGGTGTCTAATCTATCACGTCCAAATTCAAATCTCATCAATCAAGTGAGTATTCATATCCCCTTTTTATATCATTTCCCATTTGGGGGAAATCATGTGATACAATATATTCAATCATGATATTCTATTGTTATTTCATTCTAAATTCAATTCAAGACAGGTTATGTTATTACTTGCAATTATGTGAACATACTGTGATAAACTGGACGACAGTAAAATCCTAATTCAATCAATCAATCCTGGTATCAATGGTAGATCTACTGGTTTGGATAACCCACCCCACATGGCTTACGAGTGGTGATTATGCCAGAGGCAATTAGTCAATCTATGGTATTTGTGTGGAGTCTATTATATGCAAGTGTCAAGTCAAGGGGTTTATATTGTGTCGGTTTATCTATATGCTTCGCGATTGCCATATAAGTCTTAATATTACCTTGTGAATTGAATTATTCTCGATGGATCAATCAATCAATCTATATGTATATTCAAAACTGTGATTACTCACCAGCTAACTCGTTAGCTGACTTTATTTTCTCACATGATTTCAGGTTAAGCAAGATAGTGGACTTCTACGTGCTCATCTAAGACACGGACCTAGTTAAAATAAAAGACAATTATTATTTGTGGTTTCGATTGTTGTATTTGTGTATGTTGAACTTATTTTATCTTGTAATCTGATTGTAATATTATTTCCACTATTAGACAACCATGTGTTGTGAACAATCATTCATTCCCTCGTCCGCTCCGATGATTCCGCCGTCGATCGGGGTGTGACACTGAAGGCTCGAAAACATCTAGGATCGGACCTAGAGAATAATAAAAGGGCATGCTTTGTTACTTGATGCCAAATTAAACTTACGTCATGATGGTTGTTCTGAGACTTATGATTTATAATTTTTGTATGTCATGAATTTGGTATTTAATAATATTTATACTTTGAATTAGTGTTGTGTGGTATGAACAATCTTAACCCCACATCTCAACGTTTTCGCCGTTAAGATTGGGGTGTGACAGCCATGTCTGGTACCCGTTTGGTTGTGACCTCATTGTCGATTTTGGTTTTTTCACCCACGATTGGTGTCTATGATAGTTAGGTCGATTATTATCGGATGATGTGGTTTGAGTAGGAAGTCTGTTTCTTAGCAACTAAGATCGTGGGGGAGTGTTGTTGACAAGTAGTTTGTTTGTGTTGCTTTAGTTAGATCTGGCTCCTGGTCGTGTGCTTAGAAGAGAAACTTTGATTAAATAAAAGCACCAAACACAACTTATTCGGATAGTAACCTCAGAACTAGTTGTGAAACAAGTTCGGATTCAATAACGGCTGATCCATGTCTCCAAGTTTATTAGCAAGGTGTTTAAGTTTTCAGTAACATGCACCCATGAAAGAACAAGCTCCAAGAGTGATATCTAGAATTGTTGCTCAAGAGTGGCAGCCCAAGAACTTTTGTTCTTGAGAAAAATAGTTTGTATTTTATTCCATACAGTCGGCCAGTGGTTTCGGCTTAAGTACTCAAACTAGAAAATCATTGGATAGTGTGCTGTAATCCACTATAGAACCATGGCATGAATCTCATGACCATTGTCATTAGATTTTTCCTATCGCAGTTCTACCAATGTGATTTAGAACCTTTATAGGCTTTAGCATGAAATTCGAAAAGCTTGTTCCAAGACAAGTAAGTAACCTTCGTTGTATCGATGGTGCGAATCTTGTTTTGGATATATGCTATTGTATTGGTTGGATGTAATAGCAAGGACGAAGCCTTGGGTTCATTAATACTGGGTTTCGTGGCACCATCTCTCATGTTTGATCGATAACAGACATGAAAAATGAAGGTGATGAGGGCGATAACTTTATAGGTTCAATTAGGGTTTATCGGCTCTGAAATCATAAAAGTGTTGATGAGGGTATTGAAAGATTTGACGATCATTAATCATAAACAAAATCCTATTATATGGAGAAGAATTAAATCCTATACAAACTCTATCTTAGGAATGGATATATACAAATATTTAAAATCCATTGGATAATCTTTTATATGTATTTATATACTCTAATAGTTGGGTGAACAAAGATAGATTTTTCTTCTTGGTTTTCTGTAGATGAAGTTCAAAGACATTCAACCTCATGAACAATGATTTATATTAATTTTGTTAGTCTTTTATTTTATGTCATATCTGATATTATTTCGGCTGATTTAGCCATGATATCCACCAAAATGATTCACCATTTAAGTTTAAATGTTTTGGTTTGATTCGTACATTTAGATAGTTCATGAGAATTGATTATTTAATAGTTTGTTTGTTTGGTTTCTGATTTAAAACCTAAAAAACTTTGTTCGGATACATGTTATCTTCCTATTCTAATAAAATGGTAAATGTTGTGCCACGTGTCAGTGCCACAATCATTCTCATTAAAATTTCTCGTCTCTCTCTCCTATTAAATAATTACCTTAATTACTAATAATAATATCATTTTAATACTTTTTAATATTAATAAATTAAGAAAGAAATCTATATGTTAACGTTATTTCTAAATAAACTGATATTTTTAAAAAGTCAATTTTTAAAAACAAAAAATAATCAGAATTGGGAGTTGTAATAAGAAAATTTTTAACACTGCCATTTTTATACGGTTTGTTTTAGAATAAAATGTTTATTTTTAAAAAAAATTAATAATAAAATTTTAAAAGTTGATATCACTGTTTTATTATTTCAGTCACATCATATCTTAAAATATCAATGTATAATTAATAAATTTATTATATTAATATTTTATTTATTCAACTCGTGTAATACACAGGTTTACTAAAGCTAGTTTGTTAATATAATAGATTTTAAGTCAAATTGATTTTGACTTTTTCTATCTAATCTTAACACCAAAAAGGGCAGAAATTAATTATTCTTTAAATAGAATTGTTCTGTTTGACTTTGCAAAGCCAAAATAGCCAAAATGAAATACAGTGAATCGCCTGTGCGCTAATCGCCCAATCAATTTTCTTGTGTAGGACCTTTTGATTCTTAATCCACTAATGAAACAGCTTATGATCGATCTCTCTGATAGCTTGTTTGAATCGGGGAATGAAGGCGTTTAGATCTACACAAAGGGTTGTTGTTAAAGGTCTTCGTTCTTCAGGTTTAGACTCGGAAGCAAGAAAGCTTCAGTCAAAAATACGATCGGCCAGAGTTCTGCAATAATTATAGAAATAACCGTTGAAATGGGATTTACAGAACCGTAAAGCTGTTGTGCATATTCATCTGCACAAAACAATCTGAATGGCTTTAAGGTGGGGAATGGGATGCTTAAATGTTTAATTTTATTCACATCTTACATGGAGTTCTTGCTCTGTGAGGTAATTCATAATTGCCTTTTAAGTTTCTTTTAGTAATTGTTTGCTTTTCGTGGATTATAGATTTCTGAAGGTAGTGCAAAATCATTTTGGAATGTCAAACTTAACTATTTTGTATGCAACTAGAGGTGGCAAAATGGTCAAAACGGGCCGGGTTGGGTAATACTTGAAACCACTTTGTCCTAGTTTAATTTCTAACATTTACAACAACAATATTTACTTTTGAACACTTCTGGATAACTTTTAACCTTTTCCTTTTAACCTTTTCTGATAACAATTAATCTTTTACCACAGTAGGCTTCTGAAATCAAATTGCAAACCTTGGTAATGAATCTTTCTCGTGGGACGTATAAATGAACAAAATAATATGATTTTTTGTTTATAAAGAAAGGAAATAATTAGTATTCACTTCATGGGTGATCATCTTGTATTCTTCTTTTTATTTGCAGTTGAAATTTAACATTTTTGTTTAAGGTATAAGTACATAAATTTAATGTGTATGGTGGAGAATGGAGCTTCATTTATTATAAAGAGATTATTGAAAAAAATAAGGATGTAAAAAGGCCTTCACAAGAAAGAAAAAAACAGGTAATGTTAACTGAAGAGGATGAATTCATGAGGCTGCACAGAGAAACATGATGCTTGTATGTGGGTGGCATTGTTGTAATTTTTTGCCGGATCCTTAATGTCAAGCTACTTTTGGATCTGTGAAACAATAACCCTGTAGAAACAATACTGTATAACAATGGCAGATGTATCATCAATACTTCTCAGATTTAAAATCATTTTTTTTGTTTGTTAAACATAAAACAGCTTTGCTTTACTAGAGATGATTAGTGAGATAATTTGGTTAGGAGAAAGTGGTTTGAGTTGCGAAACAAGATGGACACCACATCAGTGTTTTTTTAAGAATGGTATATATTAGAAAATAAATTAGGTTAGCAGGGAAGTAAAAAAAAAAGAGCTCGGTGTATCCGCTGATAGCGATAGCGGATTAGGAGTTAAGTTTTGAAATAGTCTGACACTCGACTGACAACACAGAAAACCGGTTAACAATAACACATAATCCGCTATTGAGAATAGCTGATTAGGACAAAACATAAACCCCAGTTTTAACCCATGTTAACTCCCGTTAACTTTTAACGAGCAAAAAAAACACCTAATCCGCTTTTAATACCAGCGGATAACGCTTAAAAAAATTATTTCCTAATCCGCTATTACTAGCAGCGGATTACACTTAAAAAAATTTGGGAGCCGGTCAGTATCGAACCCAGGTCACTTCTGTACTCATGCGTGCACCCAGCCAATTGAGCTGAGTGTCTAACCCAATTATAATATGGGTCTATTTGTTAATATATAGTAATGGACAGAATTAAATATGAAATTTTTTAATGTTTACTTTTTAATTCTACTATAAAATTTTTTAATTAGTAAAATTTAAAAGTAATAAAAACTTTTAAAACTAAATTCAACCCTCACTTTAATTTTTACTTTTTTTAATATTAATTTAGTAATTATTTAGTATATATTTATATTACTTATTAAATTTTAAAACAATAATTAATATGTAAATACCTTTAAGTCTACTCAAAAATAGAAACACGTAATTGACATTATAAATTAATAAAACATTGGAATTAGAACAAACATATACTCAGGCACATGATAATAAAATACAATTAATTATTTTTGGCGGCGTGCGAGAAGGATGCATAACGAGATGGACGCATGAGTACAGACTTAGTGGTATTTACATATTAATTATTGTTTTAAATTTTAATAAGTAACATAAATATATATTAAATAATTACTAAGTTAATATTAAAAAAAAGTAAACATTAAAGTGAGGGTTAAATTTAGTTTTAAAAATTTTTATTGCTTTTAAATTTCACTAATTAAAAAATTTTATAGTAGAATTAAAAAAGTAAACATTAAAAAATTTCATATTTAATTCTGTCCATTACTATATATTAACAAATAGACCCATATTATAATTGGGTTAGACACTCAACTCAATTGGCTGGGTGCACCCATGAGTACAGAAGTGACCTGGGTTCGATACTGGCCGGGGCCCAAATTTTTTTTAAGTGTAATCCGCTGGTAGTAATAGCGGATTAGGAAATAAATTTCTTTTAAGCGTTATCCGCTGGTAGTAATAGCGGATTAGGTGTTTTTTTTTTGCTCGTTAAAAGTTTACGGGAGTTAATATGGGTTAAAACTGGTGTTTATGTTTTGTCCTAATCCGCTATTCTCAATAGCGGATTATGTGTTGTTATTAACCGGGTTTCTGTGTTGTCAGTCGAGTGTCAGATTATTTCAAAACTTAACTCCTAATCCGCTATTGCTATCAGCAGATACACCGAGTTCCTTTTTTTTGACTTTGCCACTAACCTAATTTATTTTTTAATATATATCATTTTTTAAAAAAATCGGATATGATGTAACTGCAAGTTATCTCAAGAACAAATAGTCTCCGCTCTAGGTTTCATTCCTGTCAATAATACAACACAGGACTTGAACATATGAGTATGGAATCAATTCTTACAAGTTGCTTTTCTATGCTAAAATTGAACTTTAAATCCTATTAATATGAAAGGAAGTATTTGGCTTCATGCATTAGAAAAACTGATATGGATGACTTGTAACACCTGGAAGTTTGACTTTTTGGTAGGCTATGCGACTGAGCCTCAGTCGCCTGTGATTTATGCGACTGGAGGTCAACCGCATGGCTATTCGGCCGATTGAAGCTCAACCGCACGATTGGAGTTCAACCGCCCGAATGAAGTATGAGCCGCATGGAACACGTGCGATTGGGGTTCAATCGCATGGTGTTGATGCGACTGAAGGTCCAGTCGCCCCTGGACCAGATGCGAATGAGCTACGGGTATAAAAGGGGAGTAGCTCCATTCTCCTCCCATTTTTCAGTCGGGGAGAGAACAGAGAACGACAGAGAGCAGAGAAGAAGAGAGGGAAAGTGCTGACCGAGCTCGGAATTTGTCGTGAAAATAGCCAAAGTCGAAGTTCATCTACTTCTACCTGTAATGTGAGTTCTAGGACCCCTCATTTACATGTTTTAACTGATTTTGGGGCTGGATCACATAATAACCCTAGTTTTGTAAAAGTGTATAGTTGACCCATTTGATGAAATCTTAGATAATGTGATTATAGTGTGATATAGGACTTGCACATGCTTGTATGATGTCCTAGTATTAATCCCTAAGCTTTGGGAGGGTCAATTTGGGTTAAAAACGGGTTTAAGGTGGGTCTGAGCACTTAGGTTCGCGACTACTGTTCTTGAAGAACTCCAGTCGCTGCCCAGTTAGGGTTATGCGACTGAAGGCCATTCGGCCGAATGAGTGTCAGTTGATGTCCAATCGCCCGATTGAGGTTCAAACGCACGATTGAGCCTCAGTCGCCCGATAGGCCATGCGATCGAAGGTTTCGGTCGCATAAGCCCAATCGCAGAGTAGTTCAGTCGCATAGACCCATTCGCATAGTAGTACAGACGCACGACTGAGGATTCAGTCGCATAGACCCATTCGCATAGTAGTACAGACGCACGACTGAGGATTCAGTCGCATAGACCCATTCGCATAGTAGTACAGACGCACGACTGAGGATTCAGTCGCATAGACCCATTCGCATAGTAATACAGACGCCCGACTGAGGATTCATTCGCATAGAAGTCCAATCGCATGACTCAGTCGCATGGAAACCATGCGACTAGGGTATGCTCAGTCGCCCGAATAGGGCTGATGTGATGGGATAAAGAAGTGTATGTGTAATGTATGTATGCTAGTTATGATGTTTCCATGATAGATGGTGAACACTGATGAATTGTAAATATTAATGTGTCTGGATTTGATGCATGCTTATCCCCCATAGTATACATGATATCTTTAATATATGAAATGAAAGTATTATGTAAAGTACAGAGAAAGAGTAATAAAGAAAGAGAAAGGAACAGTAATGAAAGTAACAAGTCTTGCAAGCATATAGGAGTTACACGACTATGTGTCGTTAGCTCAACTGTGTGGCGGGCTAGCTACCCACTGACGCACACAGGGTCAATCAATTGAGATTGGCAGGACCTTTGGACGTGCCCCGGATGTTCGGGTCGGCCTTGTACATAGTACGCATAGCCCTTTCGAGGGAATACACATAGCCCTTTCGGGGGAAACACAGTTGGCTCTTCGGAGCATATAGATGGCCCGACATCCATTCTCCCCTCGCGCACATAGTTGGGGTATCGCCCACTGGTCCACATAGAAAGTGAAACATAAAGATAAAGCTACAGACAAGGCCTATAGTACAGAGAACGAACATTATTTGTTCACACAGTTGATGCGTGCTCGCATATACAGTACAGTATAGTGTAATACAGAAAAAGGGTATTTTTATATACTACCTATAAAACTAGAACTCACTCAGCAACGCTGACTTTTTATGTGTTTCCAGTTCGCAGGTAGTGTTGCTGAGGATGGCACGAGGCGGCTACTCAGCTCTTTTGGGATGGCATTCACTTTTGATTATGCTGCCACATCATGTGTTGTGGGCACGTAATGCGCGCAGCACATCATGTTGCATGCAAGTGCAAGATTTCTGGATAATCCTGATAAACAGGATTATTTAAGAAATCTTCTTTATGAAGAAAAATATATGTTTGAATTTAATATCTTCTGCTAGAGGTCGCTGTATGACCCTATGATTGCTGAGGATTCGAATAAACGAGATTATTCCCAGTTTATGCATCAGCAGCAATCATAGTATAGATAGGCAATATAAAGAAAGCTTGTAATAGCGCTTTTGTAATGTAATGCAACAACAGAGGTTTTGTAAATGGACTACGTTGTATTAAATGGCAAAAGTATTCATAGTAAAAGTTTATGATTTAATGTTTCCGCTGTAACTGCTCAACTGTAAAGTTATGACCATGTAAAATATATGCAATGAAAGACCGACTGTAGGGTTCCCGAGATCGGGGCCTTACAAGTTGGTATCAGAGCAAAAGTTTAAGTAAAATGGGTAAATTTTCATAATAAACCTAAACTTAAACTGAGAATGGGACAGGGAGAATGAGAATGCCATCTGAGTAGTCGCGTGCCATCAGGTATTTTTCTTAAAAGATTAACTGGTAGTATGTGCGTTTGTTATGTGAATGATGTGTACTGTTAGACTGAGATACTAATGTAGTCAGGATAGGTGATGCTCGGGGTACGAAGAGTAGAGTAAGTGGCTAATCACAACTGGCCACTGTAATTAGGGACTTATTATACTTGACATAAACTGAGCTATTTCCTTGAATGACCGTGTTGGTGTTTTAATCTTTCAGTGTGATAGAAGATGGTCGGTGATAGATCATCTGATGCTTCCCGTGATGGTGAACGTGGTGATGAGCCGCGTATCACGCGAGGAAGACTTAGGAAAGAGAAAGTAGTTCGTGAGGAGAACGAGATTCCTCACCAGGAAGAGACGGACGAAAGCGCCAAGTTGAGAGCCTCGGTAAAAGAGGCAGTGATTGAGGAAGTACACCAGGTTATGCAGACGATCTTACCGACTGTAATGACCGAAGCGATAAAGGCAGTACGAGAGGAGGATAGACGAGGGAGGAGACGGTCCTCCGGTAGACAGCAACAGACAGAGGCAGAAACGGTATTGTCCGATGACGAAGAGGAAGAGGAGGAAGAACAAGTTAGGGGGACAGCCCGGGGTTGTGATTACGGGAAATTTATGAGATGCAAGCCTCCGACATTTGATGGTTCGGGCACGGCCGCGGATGCTCACCAATGGGTGAGGGAAATGGAGGCGGTCCTTGATATCAGCGATTGCCATGAGGATAAAAAGGTGAAGTTTGCTACCCACTCGTTTACGGGGACGGCGTTGTGTTGGTGGGACAATATTGTCCAGGCCGAGGGTAGTCGGGCTATTGGGAAGATGAAGTGGTCGGAGTTGAAAAGAATGGTGATCGAGGAGTTTAGTCCTCGTCGTGAGATGGATAGAGTAGAGAGAGAGTTCCTGCAGCTAGAGGCAGGTACGATGACCCATCAGCAATACACGACTAAGTTCAACGACATGGCACGGTTGGTGCCAGAGCAAGTGACGCCGGTGTCCCGCAAGATTAACCGGTATATTCAGGGGTTGCCAGCCGAAATTCGTTGGCATTTGATTTCTGCCCGACCCAGTACTTTCAGGTCGGCGGTGGATTTAGCCGGTAGGCTGTACGATGAACGGACTGCGATGGTAAAGGCTGAGGGCAGTAAGAAAGGAAGTGAGGAAAGGAAGTGGCAGGGAAAGAGGTTTGGTCGAGGGGGTGCCTCGACGAGTAATAAGAAGACGAAGGTGGATGACCGCCGGGTGGTCATGTCGGGTTCAGGAGTAAAGAAGTGTGGTAAATGCGGGAGAGAACACAGTGGGGAATGCAGACTGGGGATGAACGTATGTTTCAGGTGTGGTCAGCCTGGTCACATCGCTAGAGACTGTAGGAAGCCTAGGGCTGAGGCTTCAGGGGTAAAGAAGGCGGGAAGTGAAGGTCCGAAAGCAAGCGCCAGGGCATTTACAATGACGCAGGAAGAGGCGAGGACAGACCCCGATGTAGTGTCCGGTACGTTTCTGGTGAACCAAACTTTAGCCTCCGTGTTATTTGATTCGGGTGCCAGTAGGAGTTTTATTTCTGCTGCATTTTGTGCCAAATTGCCCGTTAGTAGTAGACGTGTGGATGTACCGTTTGATGTAGAGACTGCTATAGGTAAAACCACCAGGATTTCAGAGGTAATTGAGGGTTGCGATGTAGAACTGGAGGGTCACAAATTCCCAGTTAAACCCTTTGCGATGACATTAGGTGGTTTCGATTTGGTGCTTGGAATGGATTGGTTGGCAGATTACGAGGCGAACATTGTGTGTCGCAAGAAGATGATCAGTTTGACAGCGCCTGACGGTAGCCCAGTGACAGTTTATGGGGATCGGGTTACTACGATTCCGAAAGTGATCTCAATGGCAGTGGCGGGGAAATGTATGAGGCGTAGATGCAACGCCTATTTATGTTATGTGAAAGATGTAGAGAAGCCAGCACCACAACTGTCTGATGTTCCGGTTGCGTGTGAGTTCCCAGATGTGTTCCCGGAAGACTTATCGGGATTGCCACCTGACAGAGAGATCGAGTTCCAGATTGATTTAGTACCAGGCGCCCAACCTGTTGCCAAAGCACCATACCGATTGGCCCCGACAGAGATGAAAGAGTTGATGGAGCAGTTACAAGAGCTGCTGGATAAGGGGTTTATTCGACCGAGTATCTCACCCTGGGGTGCTCCGGTTCTGTTTGTAAAGAAGAAGGACGGTAGCATGAGGATGTGCATCGACTACCGCGAGTTGAATAAGCTGACAGTAAAGAACAGATACCCCTTGCCGAGAATCGACGACTTGTTTGATCAACTTCAGGGTGCTAGTTGGTTTTCACGTATAGATCTTCGATCAGGCTACCATCAACTGAAGGTGAAGGAGCAGGATATCCCTAAAACAGCTTTTCGTACGCGCTACGGTCATTATGAGTTCCTTGTTATGTCATTTGGTTTGACCAACGCGCCAGCTGCTTTTATGGATCTGATGAACAGGGTGTGCCGGCCGATGTTGGATAAATCAGTGATTGTATTCATTGATGACATCTTGATTTATTCAAAAAGCGAGACTGAACATGCCGGTCACATTCGCGAAGTTCTGGAGACACTGAGAAGGGAGAAGTTGTATGCAAAGTTCTCCAAGTGCGCATTTTGGTTGCGTGAAGTTCAGTTCTTGGGTCACGTGGTAAATCCGGATGGGATTCTAGTTGATCCGGCGAAGGTGGAAGCAGTAATGCAATGGAAGTCTCCGAAAACGCCATCCGAGATCCGTAGTTTCTTGGGTTTGGCGGGTTACTACCGAAGGTTCATCCAAGACTTTTCCAAGATTGCTTCTCCGCTGACCAAGTTGACCCGAAAGGATGTGAAGTTTGTATGGGGTCAAGCTCAAGAAAAGGCATTCGAAGAACTGAAGACAAGATTGACCCAAGCTCCAGTATTGGCACTACCCGACGGGAGTGAGGATTTAGTGGTTTATTCTGATGCCTCCTACTCGGGGTTGGGGTGTGTATTAATGCAGAGAGGAAAGGTGATAGCCTACGCATCCCGACAGCTGAAAGTTCATGAGGTTAATTACCCTACTCATGACTTGGAGCTAGCAGCTGTGGTTTTCGCGTTGAAGATCTGGCGGCACTACCTGTATGGGACGAAGTGCACCATCTTCACGGACCACAAAAGCTTGAAGTACTTCTTCGAGCAAAAAGATCTGAACATGAGGCAACGGCGATGGTTGGAGCTCATAAAGGACTATGATTGTGAAATCCATTACCATCCGGGCAAAGCCAATGTGGTGGCGGATGCCCTTAGCCGAAAGGAGAGGCCCGAGCCAATTCGAGTGAAGGCGTGCCAGCTCATCATGACCTCCGACGTGATAAAACAGGTCAAAGAGTTCCAAGATGAGGCTTTGAAAGACGAACATCTTAACTCTGAACGAATGAGAGGTCTGGTCGCGGAGTTGGGTGAGAACGCAACGGGTGTTAGAACTCGGTTTGGGCGTATGTGGATTCCTCGTCTTGGGGATCTACGAATGAAGATTTTGGATGAAGCTCATAAGTCTCGATACTCCATTCATCCCGGCGCCACCAAGATGTACCAAGATATGAAGAAAGATTATTGGTGGCCGGGTATGAAACGCGATGTGGTGGAGTATGTGAGTAAATGCCTCACGTGTTTGCAAGTGAAGGCGGAGCACCAGAAGCCGTATGGAAAGATCAAACCGTTGGACATACCGGAATGGAAGTGGGAACACATCACCATGGATTTTATCACAAAGCTGCCACGTACCCCGAAAGGGTATGATACGATCTGGGTGATTGTGGATCGATTGACGAAGAGTGCTCACTTCTTACCGATGCGGGAGACATATTCGTCCGAAAGGTTGGCCGATCTTTTCATCAAAGAGATCGTGACTCGTCATGGTGTACCGGTGTCAATTGTGTCTGATCGCGACACCCGGTTTACATCCAAATTCTGGAAGAAATTCCACGATGCCATAGGGACGAGGTTGCATATCAGCACGGCTTATCATCCTCAAACTGATGGTCAGTCGGAAAGGACCATTCAGACTCTAGAGGACATGCTCCGAGCGTGTGTTATCGACTTCGGGGGAAGTTGGGATGACCATCTACCGTTAGCTGAGTTCTCGTACAACAACAGTTATCATGCTAGTATTGGCATGCCACCCTACGAGATGTTATACGGTAGAAGATGCAGGACCCCCGTCTGTTGGGGTGAAATTGGTCAGAAAGAATTGGGAAGCGTCGAAGTGGTAGAGGCTACGACTGAAAAGCTCGAAAGAATTAAAGCGTATATGAAGGCAGCCAAAGACCGACAGAAGTCGTATGCCGACAAGCGACGCCGACCAATTGAGTTCCAAGTGGGAGACCGGGTTATGTTGAAGGTCTCACCTTGGAAGGGAATCATTCGATTCCGGAAGCGGGGTAAGTTGAGCCCGCGATATATAGGCCCTTTCCGAATCATTTCTCGAGTGGGAGAGGTGGCCTATAGGTTAGATCTGCCAGATGAACTAAGTGGAATCCACCCGACTTTCTACGTGTCTCATCTGAGGAAGTGTCTAGCGGATGAAGACATGGTCGTTCCACTGGATGATATCGAGGTAGACGAAAAGCTCAATTATGTAGAGCAACCAGTGGCGATTATCGATCGCAAAGAGAAGAGGTTGAGAAATAAAGTGGTTCCCCTTGTGCGTGTACGGTGGCAGCACAGGAAGGGATCCGAGTCGACGTGGGAAACTGAAGAAGAAATGCGGCAGCATTACCCACGATTGTTCGAGGAATGACAGGTTTCGGGGACGAAACCTAAAATAAGGGGGGTGGACTTGTAACACCTGGAAGTTTGACTTTTGGTAGGCTATGCGACTGAGCCTCAGTCGCCTGTGATTTATGCGACTGGAGGTCAACCGCATGGCTATTCGGCCGATTGAAGCTCAACCGCACGATTGGAGTTCAACCGCCCGAATGAAGTATGAGCCGCATGGAACACGTGCGATTGGGGTTCAATCGCATGGTGTTGATGCGACTGAAGGTCCAGTCGCCCCTGGACCAGATGCGAATGAGCTACGGGTATAAAAGGGGAGTAGCTCCATTCTCCTCCCATTTTTCAGTCGGGGAGAGAACAGAGAACGACAGAGAGCAGAGAAGAAGAGAGGGAAAGTGCTGACCGAGCTCGGAATTTGTCGTGAAAATAGCCAAAGTCGAAGTTCATCTACTTCTACCTGTAATGTGAGTTCTAGGACCCCTCATTTACATGTTTTTAACTGATTTTGGGGCTGGATCACATAATAACCCTAGTTTTGTAAAAGTGTATAGTTGACCTATTTGATGAAATCTTAGATAATGTGATTATAGTGTGATATAGGACTTGCACATGCTTGTATGATGTCCTAGTATTAATCCCTAAGCTTTGGGAGGGTCAATTTGGGTTAAAAACGGGTTTAAGGTGGGTCTGAGCACTTAGGTTCGCGACTACTGTTCCTGAAGAACTCCAGTCGCTGCCCAGTTAGGGTTATGCGACTGAAGGGCCATTCGGCCGAATGAGTGTCAGTTGATGTCCAATCGCCCGATTGAGGTTCAAACGCACGATTGAGCCTCAGTCGCCCGATAGGCCATGCGATCGAAGGTTTCGGTCGCATAAGCCCAATCGTAGAGTAGTTCAGTCGCATAGACCCATTCGCATAGTAGTACAGACGCACGACTGAGGATTCAGTCGCATAGACCCATTCGCATAGTAGTACAGACGCACGACTGAGGATTCAGTCGCATAGACCCATTCGCATAGTAGTACAGACGCACGACTGAGGATTCAGTCGCATAGACCCATTCGCATAGTAATACAGACGCCCGACTGAGGATTCATTCGCATAGAAGTCCAATCGCATGACTCAGTCGCATGGAAACCATGCGACTAGGGTATGCTCAGTCGCCCGAATAGGGCTGATGTGATGGGATAAAGAAGTGTATGTGTAATGTATGTATGCTAGTTATGATGTTTCCATGATAGATGGTGAACACTGATGAATTGTAAATATTAATGTGTCTGGATTTGATGCATGCTTATCCCCCATAGTATACATGATATCTTTAATATATGAAATGAAAGTATTATGTAAAGTACAGAGAAAGAGTAATAAAGAAAGAGAAAGGAACAGTAATGAAAGTAACAAGTCTTGCAAGCATATAGGAGTTACACGACTATGTGTCGTTAGCTCAACTGTGTGGCGGGCTAGCTACCCACTGACGCACACAGGGTCAATCAATTGAGATTGGCAGGACCTTTGGACGTGCCCCGGATGTTCGGGTCGGCCTTGTACATAGTACGCATAGCCCTTTCGAGGGAATACACATAGCCCTTTCGGGGGAAACACAGTTGGCTCTTTGGAGCATATAGATGGCCCGACATCCATTCTCCCCTCGCGCACATAGTTGGGGTATCGCCCACTGGTCCACATAGAAAGTGAAACATAAAGATAAAGCTACAGACAAGGCCTATAGTACAGAGAACGAACATTATTTGTTCACACAGTTGATGCGTGCTCGCATATACAGTACAGTATAGTGTAATACAGAAAAAGGGTATTTTTATATACTACCTATAAAACTAGAACTCACTCAGCAACGCTGACTTTTTATGTGTTTCCAGTTCGCAGGTAGTGTTGCTGAGGATGGCACGAGGCGGCTACTCAGCTCTTTTGGGATGGCATTCACTTTTGATTATGCTGCCACATCATGTGTTGTGGGCCCGTAATGCGCGCAGCACATCATGTTGCATGCAAGTGCAAGATTTCTGGATAATCCTGATAAACAGGATTATTTAAGAAATCTTCTTTATGAAGAAAAATATATGTTTGAATTTAATATCTTCTGCTAGAGGTCGCTGTATGACCCTATGATTGCTGAGGATTCGAATAAACGAGATTATTCCCAGTTTATGCATCAGCAGCAATCATAGTATAGATAGGCAATATAAAGAAAGCTTGTAATAGCGCTTTGTAATGTAATGCAACAACAGAGGTTTTGTAAATGGACTACGTTGTATTAAATGGCAAAAGTATTCATAGTAAAAGTTTATGATTTAATGTTTTCGCTGTAACTGCTCAACTGTAAAGTTATGACCATGTAAAATATATGCAATGAAAGACCGACTGTAGGGTTCCCGAGATCGGGGCCTTACATGACTTTCAGTTCTGGGCAATTGTATCCGATTCTTAAACTCAAAAGTGAAGGTAATATCACTTCAGGTAGATCCGTCATGTTTGGGCAATCATCAAAATAGAGATGTTGGGGATGAAGCAGTTTCTTCATATTAGGGCAATCAAAAAAGAGAGACACTGGAGGTGTTGGAGTCCAACTGAAAATGATTCCAAATTCTTAAATCCAATTATGTAAAGACAAGTAAGAGATGAAGGAAGAATATGAGAAAGCTGACTACAACTACTAATCACTCCATCTTCACCACCACCGAATAAGGTTAGTTCCACAAGTGAGTTTGGAAAATTCTGGTGGCCCCACTCTGAGATAGGCTTCTTTAACCTCCCAATTTCTAAGGAACGTAATTTTGGAGGCCAAAACTCACAAGGGAAACAAGCATCCATACCTGGACAATCTTAGATAAAAAAATAGATAAAAAAGGAACTTTTGCATAGAGTGCTTTGATGAGACACTTCTTGTTAATCTTAGATAAAAAATAGATAAAAAGACTTGTAATTGTGAGGTTGTTCATTTTGGGGGTTGTTTATCTGGTTGTTGGTGGAAACTTGTAGGAAGTTTAATGCACACCAGTTGTTCGATGAAATGCCTTAGAGATTTGTCTATTTGTGATTTGTAAATTTTGAAACTTTCTGGGAATATATTTTGTTATTGGGACAAATTAGAGTCATTGGAAAGTCATTTGTCCTAGAGATTTGATATATCACCGTTTTCATAGCGAAATATGTGTCTCTTAATTCTCTACAAATTTCATTCAGATTTGAAATGCTACACTAGCTCTTCACAATATTGAAGTACTATAGTCTTTTGTTTGTTTGAATCAGTCTCTCGAGCAAATATACATCAGTTTCTTTGGCTTCTACGGCTCCTTTGCCATCTCCAATAAGATCCGGTGTCAACGAAGCATATTTCTTGCAGCAGTGAGTTAATCGTTGTTACCCTCCTTTTGGTGCATTTTTCTTTTATTTGGCAGATTGTTTAGGGCTTCTATGGAAAGATTAGTATGCAAACGCTCTTATTGCGTTATTCGGTTTTAAGCTTTCAGCTGTAGCTTACTTAAAAGGGAGGTTAAGGCAAGGTAATTTGAAGCTAACCGTGAAAACAAAATCGGCTGGGTGGGGTGGTTTATGTCTTCTGTTTAAATGTTTAGGCTTGTAATTTGGAGTTTTTGGTTAAAGAAGAAAGCCCGTTACTTTCCAAATAATGTGTAAGAGAAGATATAACTTGCAACAATTAGCATATCCAAAGTTTTTTAGAACGACGACTCACCCACCCATCTACTCCTACTCCTAAACTACACCAATTCCTAAACCGTCTTGTGCAAGCATTTGAACCCTTCTAGGTCCTTGACTCTTTTTACTGAGCTACAAGTACCAACCCAAGTGGAAATTGTGCATATGTACCCACCGCCAAATCATGCTTCATCTACTTAAAAAATTTTGTTATTTCTAAGTTTACTTGATAGCTTGACTTGTAGGTAAATTAATTTTGGGTTAGCAAGTGTTTCTTATTATTTACCCATGCTTCCTTTTCCTATACACGAGGATATGCTTATATAAAGAAATGATTCACGCGTCTAACTTTTTTTCTAAGAAGATGTTGAGACACATGGCAAAATCATAGGAATAGATGAGAGGGAGGAAATGTCTAATCATGTGTCAAGCATGGTATGAATTAGGCATATATTTAGGTTGATTCTTATGCTGATATTTAGGCATATCAATCATTACTTGTCAGAAAATGATGCAATGCTTGTCAGTTAAGATTTAGGAAGAGATTAGTATACGTATTCAAAAGAAACATGTAAAGCAGCATGAGATCTTTTATGTGGTGATAGCAATTATTGTTAGGCTGAGTTAATTTAACCATTGATGCTTTGATCTGTGTTGGTATTTGAGAGAAGTGTTGGTTTGGTTTTTGTCCTTTCTGTGTTTACTTACTGTAGTGAAATAAAGCAATTGTGCCATGCAAACATGTGGAATAGTTTGGATGTCGTTATCTCAAATATAACTTTATCTTTCAGTAGTAATAAAAAAGTCAATGTTATAACTTCCAAACCTATCTGTTTTATTAGCCAGATCTGGTTTACTGTAATTTTTTATTTTATTCTAGAGGCAAGAGAATAAAAATATAAGATGCAATTGCCACAATGAAACTAATTTTTTCATGTTATCATTTTCTTATTTTCTCTGTAATGATTATGCTTTGCTACTGTAATGACACCAGAAATTTCAAGCACACATCTTATTCTAGGAAGTCTTGTTCTCTCTTAGCAAATTTAATCTTCACTTACCTATTTGACTCTTGTCATCATTAATAGTTGTTCATTATATTTTCTTTTGATCAAAAGGGTGCCTTTTATATGTCCTTGTTGATTGGTATGTTGCACATATAAGTAGTAAAAAACCTGCATGTAAAACGGATTGTTGTGATTTTCATGAGACTGAGGTCCCATGATTTTTCATAAATTTTTATAAGCACAACAGAACTTTTAAAATCAGCATTAGTTATCATAGTATGTGTCAAATTTATTAGGATGACATTTGATTGTCGATCGGTCAAATACTGGTTAATCAATAATTTCGTGATAAACGAGAACCTTGTACAATTTTACATTAACATTTTCTCTTTGTAAGTCATGATGATCCTTAGCGTCACATTAATACTTTCTTGACATGGTACGTGCATGGATCAGTGTTGAAAATCAAGAACTCACATATGCAAATCATAGTTGTTAAAAGCCGTCGCCTAGTGGGACTAGGCCACAAAATAAGGCTAGTCCCACATACAAAGCTTCATTTGAACAGGCAATAAATCCCTGTCCAAATCGTTCTAGTAAATGGTAATAAATAATTTTTCTAAGGCCTTCTATTTCAAGAAATTTGATTGATGAAGATTACGAGGAAGTGGAGGAAGATAAAGATTTTAAATAATGATGTACGTTTGGTTATTCTAGTTTTACTATATATTACTTTACATACTATTTGTTTTCAAGTATGAATATTTTGTTTTTGGAGTTTTTTGGTAGTTGAGATGATTCTAGTACTTATATAGACAAATCACAAGAGTAATTTGGGTGGAATTTAGTGCCTATTGGAATATATGATCTAAATCTTCAAAATTGGCGTTGTGTCGATTATGCTCTTGGTTCCTCTAACTGCAAAGAACCACTCGTTCCTGTTAAATTTGGTTTTTGTGCTAGCCATTTCATTTATTGTCTTATTTGGAATGAAAATAATCTCCATTTGGTTTTATTTCTGACAATGTTATAAATATTAACTTTTTAACAGATTCATCTTGTTGTAAATGGAGCTTGACAGTTGAAATCTGCGAAGTTGATAAGCAATGGTATGTAAGTTATCAACAAGGCTAATGAATATATGTGTGGCTTCATTTTGTAAAGTACAACAACTGGAAAAAGCAGAAGCTGTTATAATTGATGCTATAAGGTTAGGAACACTACTAGATGTTGTTACATACAACACCTTAGTTGCTGCATATTGTCGTTTTGTTGACCTTTTGATGCAGGCTATTCAAACTTGAATAGAATGAGAGAAGCAGGCATATACCCAAATGCCATTACATATAATTCTTTAATAGCTGGCGCTTCCAACCGTTCCTTATTAACAAGATGCTTTGATCTTTTTGATGAATTGATTATGCTTGGAACCCCACCCGATGTTTGGAGTTACAATACTTTAATGCATTGCTTTTTTAAATTAAAAAAACTTGAGGAGGCGGACAAGGTTTTCGATGATATTATTATGAGTAAGTTATCTCCTTGTTCAACCACTTTTAACACAATTTTCAATGGTCTCTGCAAGAACGGGCATGCCAGTAACGCCTTAAAGTTATTCCGGTATCATAAGCAAAAGGGTTTTACTCCTCAATTAATCACATACAACATATTAATTGATGGGCTTTGTAAATCTGGCCGGTTAGGGGCTGCAAGATGGGTCTTAAAGGAGCTTGGGGAATCAAATCTTGAACCTAATGCTAGTACTTACACTACAGTTATGAAATGTTGTTTTCGATCAGGCCAATTCGAAGAAGGTATTGAGGTGTTTGATGAAATGAAAAATAAAGGATACACGTATGATGCCTTTTCATATTGCACCGTAAGCAGCACGTTTGCTAAAATTGGTAGATTAGAAGAAGCACATGAATGTTATGAATTAATGATTGAAAAGGGTGTTGAGCTAGATATTGTGTGTTATAATATCTTGGTTAATATGTATTGCATAGGAGGCAGGTTAGAAGAAGTTTATAGTTTGTTGTATGAGATTGAACAAGCGGGATTGAAATGTGATGAATATACAAATACTACATTAATTGATGGGCTATGTAGAGCAGGTAATATTGACGGTGCTCTAAAACATCTGAGATATATGGATACTTTGGGTTTTGATTCTAATTTGGTTGCATATAATTGCATGGTTGATCGGTTATGTAAAGCCGGTTACATAAATAAGACTTTGAAGATTTTCGGTACGATGGATGTTAGAGATTGTATACTTACACGGTTACACCTCATTGGTGCATAATCTTTGCAAAGAAAGGAGATTTCTGACTGCATCCAAGGTTTTGTTAGCTTGTTTGAATCAGAGAATGAAGGTGTTTAGATCTACACAAAGGTTTGTTGTTAAAGGTCTTCGTTCTTCAGGTTTAGACTCGAAAGAAAGAAAGCTTCAGTCAAAAATACGATTGGCCAGAATTCTGCAGCAATTATAGAAATAACTGTTGAAATGGGATTTATAGAACCGTAAACCTGTTGTGCATATTCATCTGCACAAAACAATCTGAATGGCTTTAAGGCGGGGATGCTTAAATGTTCAGTTGTATTCACATCTACATGGAGTTCTTGCTCTGTGAGTTAATTCATAATTGGCTTTTAAGTTTCTTTTAGTAATTGTTTGTTTTTCATGGATTATAGATTTCTGAAGGTGGTGCAAAATCATTTTGGAATGCCATACTTAACTATTTTGTATGCAACTAGCGGTGGCAAAATGGTTAAAACGGGCCGGGTTGGGTAAAACTTGAAACCACTTTGTCCTGGTTTAATTTCTAACATATACAACAACAATATTTACTTTTGAACACTTTTGGATGACTTTTAACCTATTTCCTTTTAAGCTAATCCCAACCATCCTTTCAGCTGTAGGTATCTGATAACAATTAATCTTTTACCACACTAGGCTTCTGAAATCAAATTGCAAACCTTGGTAGTGGTTCTTTCTCGTAGGACGTATAAATGAACAAAATAATATGATTTTTTGTTTATGAAGAAAGGAAATAATTAGTATTCACCTCATGGTTGATCATCTTGTATTCTGTTCTTTATTTGAGTTGAAATTTTACATTTCTGCTTCAGGTATAAATACATAAATTTAATGTGTATGATGGAGAATGGAGCTTCATTTATTTTAAAGAGATTATTGAAAAAAATGAGGATGTAAAAAGGGCTTCACAAGAAAGAAAAAAATAGGTAATGTTAACCGAAGAGGATGAATTCATGAGGCTGCACAGAGAAACATGATGCTTGTATGTGGGTGGCATTGTTGTAATTTTTTGCTGGATCCTTGATGTCAAGCTACTTTTGGATCTGCGAAACAATAACCCTGTAGAAACAATACTGTATAACAATGGCAAATGTATCATCAATACTTCTTGATTTTATAAAATCATTTTTTTGTTTGTTAAACATAAAACAGCTTCGCTTTACTAGAGATGATTAGTGAGAGAATTTGGTTTGGAGAAAGTGGTTTGAGTTGCGAAACAAGATGGACACCACATCAGGGTATGATGTAGCTGCAAGTTATCTCAAGAACAAATAATCTCCACTCTGTATCCTGCAGGTTTCATCCATGTTGATTTGTTGATTTTAGAGGTGGTGTTTTTTTTGTTTACATTTTTTTTATTTTCTCTTTGTAACAACTGAGTTGGGTTCTACTATGTAATTTATGGCTTTGTTATTACATTGTTTGAGGCACTTTTTGCATCACGAGCATTTCAAGAAAACATCTAGTTTCCCAATAAACAGAAATTTCTGGAATTTGATCTCATGCTGAATGGATTTGGTGCCTCAAACCCTTCAAATTGTTCACCTTATTCTACAACCTTGTTATGTTTCTTTGTATTTTTATGTTGTGAAATGAATGGCACATTGTGTATCAAATTTTAAGCTTGTGCGTTAGTTTTAGAATTAAAACCAGTGTATCAAATTGCAGACATGTGCATCAGATCCTGTTAAAACTTAGTTTGTGTTACTTAAATGAAGAAAACTTTATTTTATAATTAAAATGAATTAAAGTAAAAAAAAGTGATAAAGTGAAGATGGATGTAACTTGATCTTTCTTGGCTAATCCATTATGTGTTGATTAAAAGTTAAAAAGTTTAGTCTGATAATTTTTTTAATGACTTACCCCTTAACCCATCAGCAATAACATAAAATCCGAGGGAATCCAGAATTTGTAACAGAATGTTTACCAATAACATCATTGATGGACGAGTCACTAATAGAGTAATACGTATCCACACAAAATACAATCTACAATCTGACTCGTTTTCCCACAAAATACATATGCAATCGGATCTGTTGCTAATAAAATACTGTTTGCTATCTGACCGTGCCTTAACAAAATACAATCCCCAATCTGACTCACTACCAACAAAATACAATCTGCAATATGACCCATTAGCAACAAAATACACTCTACAATCTAACTCATTACCCAACAAAATACAAAGCAAGTCAATTGTTCTTTTGTACCCGAAGGTAGAAATCACCACAACTACCACAATGTTGCACAAATCACTAATATGTATTCACACACAAAAAAAATCCAGCAACATAATCTTCCAATCAAATGTACGCTTTTGCTCCCTGCTGTGAATTGTTGCAAATCTATTGTAGAAAGTGTAGAATGCTTCTCATCATAATCGAGTCTGCAACATCAAATTGGCCACATGGATATAATCATGCTCAGTTCTCTCATAATAGATCAACTTCTCAAATTAAAAGGAAAGCTAAATGATAATTCTAAAATTACAGTGTTAATTTACATATAATCAAAATAGTAACCGCCATTTCCTTTTCTCTGTAACAATAACCTGATCCCACTATTCCTTTCTCAGGTTATAGCGAAAAGGAAACTTCCAGTTGTGAACAAATAGCTAATTTTAATTGTAGCATTACAGTATTCCATCATATGTGTGCACTTTCAAATAACTAAACTACAACATATTATCATGAAAATATGATTGAATTGTTCCATTTTAACAACCATTTTCCGACAAGAAAACACAAAAACTAATAGTTTAGCATAAATATTACTTATTATGGAACTTATAAAAACATAAGATTAGTGTATGCTGTAACTATATTATAGCGAGCAAAATGTTACCTGGATAATCAGTTTTCCCTTTTCTCCTTCCTCTTATGTCTTCCCATTGGATCATAAAAACTTTTTTTTCTTTTCCAAAACACTCTTCTAAATTTTCTGCTTCAAGATCGATTTGGCTGTGGCGTTCCTACACAAAGCTCACACTTATTCCTGAATCTCTTCTGCATCTTCAACTTCTAAGTCTTATGAATCTGGAATCATCATTGAGTCACAAGGTGCAAAATGTAAATTAATATAAGATGTTCATCCAAAAAATCAGTTTACCGAATAAAAAATGAGAGAACTGGACAACACATGCACTAAACACAAATCAATAATCAATAATACTCTCTAAAGAAAGTGAAGACGATCTCATAAACACAGGAATCAGATGCGGTGTTATCCGAAATGGACTCTGACTTTCTTGTCAATAATACAACATAGGACTTGAACATGTGAGTATGGAATCAATTCTTACAAGTTGTTTTTCTATGCTAAAATTGAACTTTAAATCCTATTAATGTGAAAGGAAGTGTTTGGCTTCATGCATTAGAAAAACTGATATACATGACTTTTATTCCCAGCAATTTTGCTGATATATAAAAATCATGTTCAATAGTGCTAAAATTGAAAAAATTGATAGAAATTCCATCCACTTGTCCAGTTTGACTTTAAATTGGTTGTAATTTGTTTAAAATTAGAAAGTTTTTCTTGAGATAAAACATTAAATTAATTGGCATTCTCATAATTAATATAAAAAACAAAATACTAATTAAAATAATGTATTAAAGTGGAAGACTACAAATTTGTACTTATTCATAGATTACGGTTTCTTGTCATCATATTTACCCAGGAAAAAACAGAGTAAGCATGCCCATGTATTAAGATTGTATTTACAATTGTTTTTTTCTATTTTTTTCTATTTTAAAAAAGAAATGTAAAATAAATCAGTGACCTAATTATAAATCATTTAATGTTGAGAGAGAGGGATCAATACCTATGTAGATACAAGGGATATGGGAGATGAGGGGCCAATAAGTGCCTCTTTTGCTGCATCTTTCTTTCAGTTCTGGGCAATTTATCCAGATTCTTAAACTCAAAAGTGAAGGAAATATCACTTGTGGTAGATCCGTCATGTTTGGGCATTCATCAAATTCGAGATGTTGGAGGGAAGTGAGATGTTGGGGATGGAGCAGTTTCTTCATATTAGGGCAACCGTAAAAAGAGAGACGCCGGAGGTGTTGGAGTCCAATTGAAAATGATTCCAATTTCTCAAATCCCCATATGTCAAGAGAAGTAAGAGATGAAGGAAGAAGATGAGAAAGCTGACTACAACTACTAATCACTCCATCTTCACCCCCCATAACTGTAGATCCACAAGTGAGTTTGGAAAATTCTGTGGGCCCCACTCTGAGATAGGCTTCTTTAACCTTCCAATGTCTAAGATACGTAAATTTGGAGGCCAAAACCCACGAGCATCCATACCTGGACAATTCTTTATTACCAGTTCCTTTAATGATGTCAAATCAGGCAGCTCTTTGTCAGGAAACGACTCCAGATTTTTACAATCAATTATGCTCAATTTAGTGAGGTTAACCAAGAAATTCAGATTAACTATAGATTTCAGATTTAGCCAGGAGGATATATCTACACTTTCGAGCATTGGCATGTTGCTGCTTCTGTTGTTCATCTTTTGTCCTCCCCACTCCCTTTCCAATAGTTCATTACAATCACCAATAGCAAGTGACTTAAGCTTCTGCCCACCTGTTGGCAAGGAGATAGATGTAATTGAATCACAAGACCAGACAATCAACTTCTCAGTGCTATGTGGACAACTGCAATGTTTCATGTTCTTACAACTAAATACATTTAATGTCTTAAGAGGTGTGAGGAGGTTGCTCCTACACTTATCCTCTCTCTCTCCTAAACTCACCAAATTATTACAATCCTTCACTTCCAACTTCCTAACTTCACAAGAACTTACTTGCTGCCACTTCTGATTCCCACACACATCTTATTTCATTACAATACCGAATGCTTAATTCTTCAACTGCCTTAAGATGCTTAATAACATCTCTCCACACCACATCGTGAAGCTCTGAAATCTGTTCTATGCTCAACTTGGTGACTGTTGATGCTGCTTCAACCAGCTTTCTTAACACCCCGCTATCACATCTTTCTATCTGCAGATCCTTCAATAAAGGTAGGCCTTCAAGTGTGACTTCAACCAAAATAGGGCAATCTTTTATACAAAGTTGTTTTAGGCGTGGAAACACTTCTGCGGTATTGGCTAACCATTTCTTCCACCCACACATATCTTCAAAACTTAAAACTTCAAGTGAAGGAAATGCACCACCGGTTCCAAGCAACTCCAAACCCACAACTTCCAGCTTATCCAAGCCTTCAATAAACAACTCCCTAAGTGATGATAGCTGCCCAAGTGATGGTAGAGTTGTACATCTTTACAGTCACTTATTGACACATGCTTCAAATGATGGAACAATGGATCCCCAATCCACTCTGGAAACTCTAATCCCCTGTATGACACAACTTTGAGTTGTTTTAAATGTTCAGTACAAGGCTTAAGCTCATTTAGTACCATTGTATCAATCGTATCATTTCGTGAACCAGCTGGTAGCTCATAACCCCATACAAGCTCTAACTCACTAAACCTCTTTTGTGAAAGTTTTGCCTCACGTGCATGTGTTGTGTTTTCCACTTTTTCCAAACCTAGAATGGAAACTTTCCCACATAGATTCTCTAAGTTTTTAAGTTTGTATAAATCAAATCCGCTTTCACCCCCGATAATGATTTTGGAGAGAGTTTGTAGGCTTTTTAACTCATCAATCCCTAAAGGCATCTTATTCAAAAGTTGGGTGTCTCTAATATCAAGATGCCGCAACTTTTTAAGCTTTAAGAAGTTGTTGGGCAAGTTCGTTAAGCGATAACACCCAAAAACAATCAATGTTTCTAATTATAAAGATTGCACATGTTTTCTGGTAAATGTGCGATTCTAGTTTTAGAAAAATTAAGATACCTCAAGTGTCTCAAATTACCAATAGATTCTGGCACCTCGCTTATGTTAAAATTACTCAAATTTAGTACCCTTAACAATGTTAACTCTGGAAGTAAGTCAACTAGAACCTTACTCGATAAGTAGAAACTTTGCCACATGCTTACCACCCCAACAGACGTTGCCAAAAATGTCCTTAGACATTTTGTTCTTGTTAATGGCCCGAACTGCTTGTAAGCTTGATAATTCTCACGAACAAATGACATATGGCGACACTTCTCCAACATCTCCTCATTGTCTAACCTCATAAAAACTCTCTAGAAACATAGGTCGCCAAGTCATTCAACAGGTCATGCATCATAAATAGTGATTCACTATTAGGTGCGTGTTGAAAAAATGACCTTGTAAACAACTCGTCGAAAAATTCACGACCAAAGTGTTCTGTTGAATGGCTTGGAGTTGACTGTGGCAAAAACCCTTCTGCCATCCATAATAAAACGAGTTCGTCTTTGTCAAACAAGAAGTCCTTAGGAAACAAGGAGCAGTATGCAAACAATTGTTTCAAAGGTGCAGAAAGATCATGGTAGCTTAATCTAAGTGCCGGGAGAATTTTACCTCCGTCTTTTAAGCTCCATATCTCACTGTTTAACATTTCCTTCCAGAACTCTACTTCTTCTCTTTTTGTTCTCAGTGATCTACCAAGAACAATCAAAGCCAAAGGCAAGCTACCACATTTTTTGACAATACCTTCAGCATATGGTTTGAGTGACAAATGTGAATCAAAGTTATTTGCATCTAATGCATTTAGAGCCAGTAAAGACAACGCATCTTCATTTGACAAGCTCTCTAGCTGCTTGTTTAAGGATCAGAAACCAACTTTTTAAGCAGTTCATACTTGCGTGTGGTTATGATAATTTTACTTCCGGGATTACATCCATAAAACGGTTCAACCAACCTTTTCCAATCATCGTAATCCTCACTCCACACATCATCTAACACCAGTAGAAATCTTTTCCCCCTAAGGTGATTGTAAGAGCGACATGAAGCAGATTAAAATCTGTAAACTCCTTTGTTTCCTCAGGTGCCACAGCTTTGAAGATAGCTTTGCTTATACCAAGATATCAAACACATCCGAAACACAAACCCACGCCTTGAGCTCGAAGCGATCATTGACTTGTTTCTCAGCATACAATAGTTTAGCTAGAGTAGTTTTCCCCACCCCGCCCATACCAACTATGGGAACAACGCTAAAATTTTGATGAGATGGTCCATCATCCGCCAGTAACTGTCGGACCAATTCCTCTTTCTCAGCTTGCCTTCCAACAATACTAGATGGATCGAAAACACAGGATTCAAATCTTCTATTATTATAATTATTGTTATTATTTCTTGGCCTAGTTTGATCCTCTTCCACTCTCAAACCAAGGTCAGCTTTTTCCTTAACAAGATCTTGCAATTTGATGCTAATATTATCCAACTTGTCATGCATCTTATAACTACTCCTGGAGAAATTTGAGCAGCAGCTAAGAATTAGGTTTCTTACCTTGCTGGTGATGGTTTCTGACTGGTTGTTGAACTCACGATCCATAGCTTCGTATGCCAATCATCGAGCACGTCATCGATGTCGTAAGCCAAATGTTGGAGATCATTAAGCCATCTTTTCACAGATTGATTGGTTATCTCCTTCTGAGAAGCATCAGCAAGCACACCTTGAATCTGGGTCAACGATCTCTGCCATTTCTTGATCTCAGCATCAATTCCCTTGTGGCCAGCAATCTTGTTCACAGCAGCAGAGGCCAGCTTCTCGAAGATCACAGGGAGGAGGGCAGAAAGCACAAGTTCAGCCATTGGAATGAGTGATTTTAATTTGATGGTGGTGAGATTGCAGATGAAATGAGTGATTTTCTGAAGCAAGTTTTGTTTAATTACAGTTGTTTCATTGTTACGGTCTTAAGGTTTGTATTATTATTGTGTTGGTTCACCATGCAAATCAGCATCCACCAATAAGAAAAAAGTGAGGGGTGGATAAGCTTATCTCTTTCATTATTTCATGTGGATGTGAATTATAATTGTCGGCCATATGAGAAATGTGAGGAGAAAACAATAATGCTATTGCTTTATAACAATAATTGTACTGTACGTACGTATGAATTAAATCGTTAGGTGAAGGTTTGTATTATTGTTTTGTACCATGCAAATTAATTTGCATTGGCTAATAAGAATAAGGGAGGAGTAGATGAGCTTATCTTTGTCATGTGGATGTGGGGGTGTGACAACCCTAAAAATATTTTTCTACTATAGCGTTACGGGCCACAATAATGTTATTTTAGTATATATATATATATTATGAAAATACATATGGATGCTTGCATGCATGCATATAAATCAACTATTAATGTGTAGATATATGTACAATTATATGAATAAACATATAAGTTGTGTAAATATGTTTTTATGAATGATATGTTTTTATGAATGTATGTATGTCTATATATATACATATATACCCTATGGAAATATAAAAGTTGATATACATATGCATGGTTACATACATACATACATTATATATATATATAAGCTGGGAATCTAGAAAATTAGAAAGATATTAAAAAGCTCAAGACACCCAAGAAAAGTATCTTTACCAGGATCTGGAAATGGCTTAGCAGAAACTGAAAGTTTATAGTCTAACTTTTTAGAATAAAGAAATAGAGCTTAACTTATATATGTACTTTTGTGTTAACATGTTTATTTGATCTATGTTAAATAATTTTTGTGTTAAGATATTTATTTGCAATACTAACTTTGAAATTCACTATAGTGAATTATGCCGCCGAAAAGAAACACTCAGCCTGTCAGGAGAACAGCTCGAGTGGGACGACCCAGGACCAGACTTGGGGAAGAAACACCCGTGTACTTTGATACACTGAGAATGATAGGATATCTCAGATAGTAGCCCAACAACTGGAAGCTACCCTACCTACCCTAATTACCCAACCCCAGCAAAACCTAATATTAGGACTACCTCACACCCGCCAGTGAGGCCTGAAATAGAGGTACACACTAGAGGTAGAAATGTTATGAATAAACTGAGTTGGGAAGAATTTAGAAATCTAGTGATAGAGAAATACTGCCCTTATAGTGAAATAGAAAACTAGAGGCTGAATTTTTAGCACTAGAAATGAAAGGATCTGCACACCGGGAGTACACTGATAGGTATAATGAACTATCCAGATTGGTACCCCATCTGATAACCCCAGAATCAAAAAGAATAGGAAGATATATTTGGGGATTAGTGCCACAAATAAGAGGACTAGTGAAATCTGCTAGAACCAAAACCTTCGAGGAAGCAGTAATCTTGTCAGGAAGTCTGACAGATGAAATGATCAGGAATGGATCATTAGCCATCAACAGGTAGGAGAGAAAAGGAAATGGACTGAAAATCACCCTGGAAGAAGATTTGGTGAAGTTCCCAGAAAGAGTAACCCGACCTCCACCAAGAAACTTTTTAGGAACAACTTGGGGAAAGAAAGTAGAAAAACCACCATAGTGTAATATCTGTCAGAGATATCATACAGGAAACTGCATGACAGTGGTCTGTTATAACTGTAAAAGGACGGGGCATGTAACATCGTGTATTTTTAAAAAAAAATATATATATAATAATAATATTAATTCTTGTTTAATACGTCGATAATTACAACAAATATAATAATAATATTATAATAATAATAACAATAATAATAATAATAATAATAATATAATAATATAATATAATAATAATAAAATAATAATAATAATAATAGTAATGGTGATGATATATTAATTAAGTATAGGGGGTATTGTGCAATTTATAAACTTAAAAAACTGAGTTTCTAGTCAAAACTATCAAAGCATAAACCACAGGGACCATTCCTGTAATTTACACAACACCCACCCCACCCCCTGTCACCGTTCGAACCCCACTGTGACCACCACTCACCATTTTCGGCGACCACCCCGAAATTCAGGCATTATCGACTTGTTTAATCAAAAGTAAACCCACATAAATGAATTTTGGAGCATTTAAAACTCTCCTTGGAACAATTCCGTCAAAACGAGCAAAATCAACTCATTTCATCCTCTTCCTCGATCGGACCTGCAACTTGCTTAAAGTCCAATCTCCGAGCGATTTTTAACTCAAATTGGCAAAGGGATTTGCTTCCAGATCATCATACGAAGATTCCCTCAAATTTATTCGACTATAATCAAGTTTTGAGCATCCATCGATTAACACGAGGTCGCGGACCTGTTCTTCATTTGGTAAGCTTCGAACCGAACGCTATCCATGTAATTAAACATACCTACATATTCGGTTTTTCCATGGGGAACAAAAGCCCCATGATCTTGTTTGTAAACAATCTCGATTTGATGGTCAAATTGGGCAAGGATCGATCTAGGGCACGAAATGAATTTGGGATTTGTTTGGTTTGGTTTAAATGAATTAAATCCTGGGTTATGTTCGCTGATCAGGCTTTGGCCTGCTGGTACCCGCGCCCCATGTTATCCAGGAGGTCCCGGGTTCGCCCCGCGCCCCAATTTGATGGTCAAATTGGGCAAGGATCGATCTGTCACACCCCGACCGACGGCGGAATCATCGGAGCGGACGAGGGAATGATTGATTGTTCATAACTCATGATTGTCTAATAGTGAAAATAATATTAAAATTAGATTACAGGATAACATGAATTTAACAGATACAATACAACAGTTAAAGTCACAAATAATAATTGTCTTTTGTTTTGACTAAGTCTGAGTCTTAATGAGCATGTAGAAGTCCACTAACTTGCTTAACCTGAAATCATGTGAGAAAATAAAGTCGTGAGTAATCATAGTTTTGAGTATACATATAGATTGATTGATTGATTGAGAATAATTCAATTCACAAGGTAACATTAAGACTTATATTGCAATAGTAAAGCATATAGATAAACCGACACAATAACAACCCCTTGACTTGACACTTGCATATAATAGACTCCACACATACACCATAGATTAACTCCTGCCTCTGGTACAATCACCACTCGTAAGCCATATGGGGTGGTTATCCAAACCAGTAGATCTACATTGTTACCAGGATTGATTGATTGAATTAGGTTTTACTGTCGTCCAGTTTATCACAGTATGTTCACATAATTGCAAGTAATAACATAACCTGTCTTGAATTGAATTAGAATGAAAACAACAATAGAATATCATGATTGAATATATTGTATCACATGATTTCCCCCAAATAGGAAATGATATAAAAAGGGGATATGAATACTCACTTGATTGATGAGATCGGAATCTGGATGTGATAGATTAGACACCAACGATTTCCTTACGATTAACCTAAGGAACGGTGTCTCGAATTAGAATAATAATGATTTGGGAATGTATTAGGATTTCCATTGGGTCTTAAATTTATTTAGTTTTGAATATCTTGAATACGTAAAATGAATTTATTGATAGTATTTATGTTTAGAATTTAATAAAAATAATTGTATCAATACTCGTAATTGTTTGGTTTATTATTAAAGTGTGGAAAAATAAATAATTAATTTTATTAATCTTATATGATAATTAATTAAAATATTTAATTATTTAAATGACTAAAAAATGAAATTGTATTTGGAATGATTTAAATATAAAACTTTTGTATTTAATTATGATTTAAGCAATAATAAATATTACTTAAATAAATTAAAAGTAATTTAGTGTTGAATAATAATTTAAATAAATTAATTATTAAAAGTCCACTTTTCGTATAAATAATTTTTGTATTATTTGTAATTTTATTTATTAAAACATTTAATAAAAATGGATAAAATGTTAAAATAAATTTCAGAAAAATAGTTAAGTTGTTTTAAAAAATTTAATGTTTATAAAAACATTTTTATAATTTTTGGGTATTTTTCTGGAATTTTTAAAAGCTTAAAAAGGGTTTTAAAAAAATATTGAGGTGGCCCAGGGTCGAACCCGGGACACTTGGTTTAATGTGGGGCGCGGGTACCATCAGGCCAAAGGCCTAATCAGCAAAAGAAATTAGGATTTAATTGTTTTAAACACTAACAGCAACCATCCCCAATTCCTCAACATGAACCCTAGTTCGAATCTCAACCAATTGAGGTTCAATTCGGTTTTTGAATGCTTCTGAATTCATAGGGCTTTATTCCCCATCAAAACCGAGTGTGTGGGTGTGTGTAATTAATCATATGATGATCGATTGATGCCTTACCCAAAGATGAACAGGTCGCGGCACAGTGTGTAGTCGTTGATGCTCAAATCTTGTTTATAATCCATTAAACTTAGGGGAAGCTTCGTATGATGATAAGGATGAAAACCCTATGGTAATTTTGATTGAAATGGATCGGAAATAGGATTTCAAAGAGGTTGCAGGTCGCGAAAGTGTGATGGTTGATGGTGTGAGCAAAACGTGATGAAAATCAAATTAGTTTCGTAGGTAGCTTCGGATGATGATCACAAACAAAAGCCCTTTATCAAATTGGTTAAAATCGATCGGAAGTGGTTGTTAGTCGAATTGCAGGTCCGATCGAGGAAGAGGATGAAATGAGTTGATTTTGCTCGTTTTGAACGAATTGGTTCCAAAGGAGAGTTTTAAATGCTCCAAATTCATTTATGCGGGTTTACTTTGATTAAACAAGTCGCTAAGCCTGAATTTCGGGGTGGTCGGCCGAAAATAGTGAGTGGTGGTCACAGTGGGTTCGAACGGTGACAAGGGGTGGGGTTGGGTGTTTGTGTAAATTACAGGAATGGTCCCTGTGGTTTATGCTTTGATAGTTTTGACTAGAAACTCGTTTTTAAGTTTTATAAATTGCACAATACCCCCTATACTTAATTAATATATCATCACCATTACTATATTATTATTATTATTATTATTATTATTATTATTATTATTTTTATTATTAATTATAAGTATTATTATTATATTTGTTGTAATTATCGATGTATTAAACAAGAATTAATATTATTATTATATTTTTTTTTAAAAATACACGATGTTACAGTCTCCCCTGCTTTAGGAATTTCGTCCCGCAATTTTAATCACGAGGAGGCTGAAACGAAAAGATAAGAATACTGGATTCATTTGCTCCTCAACGTCCCCAGGTACTCTGGGCCACGTTTAGATTCCCAACAAACTTTGACAATGGGTATCCGACTACGTTTGAGTTGTTTAACTTCCGATCCATAATTCCACAGGTTTCTCAATAAAGTGCATAGATTCATCAATCTGGACTTCATCGAGTGGAATGGGAGATTTTCATCGGCAAGACTGTCACACCCCCCGCTAAAGCGGAAACACGAGGAATGCGAGCTAGACGGGATCGTCATAACACATGGTATATGATAGAGTAGCAATAAAATATGATGACAAGCGTGTCATGACGACACCCGAACACAAATAGAGACTTGTGTCGTGTATAATCAAGTTCACGACAGCATAGCCATAAGCACAACACAATGATTACAAAAACATAGATAATAGCTTGTAATGTAATATTCCCACAACATGGGAACAAGTATACAAAAGATCATATTCATGTTCAAGCTTTACAAAAGAATAAACACAAATGCATCCTAGGGTCTCCTCTACAAGGCAGCACTCCTAGATCTTCAGTTCTCATTGTTACCTTAAAAATATGCTCAAAACGGTCAACAATAATGTTGGTGAGCTTCGCAGGTTTAAATTGTAAACTTGTAATTGATGCTGTATATTGTTTGTAGTGGAATACCGTGCATACAGTTATAAGTAAGCAAAATCACATACCATGAGTTTTATACAACCAAACCTAATGACGTACACAAAAACTTGTCAGAATATATTCACCCCAGGCCCGTTCCTGGCAGTGTGATGGTACTCACAAGTAACCATCTGTCAAGGGTGGGGGTGTCAACCCAGTAGTACTACTAATACCTATCTGTTGGTTCCAACACCGGAATTAATGGTTGTAAGACAGTCCACACAGTAACATCATGTATGTATCAGATAAGTACTCACAAGACAGTATCACGTTGATTCCAAGTATAAAAATTGTATGTATAGTGTACAGCATTGAAATTGTGTGAGCATACTCTTCCCCCATGTTTGTAAAGATTGAAACAATGTATAAGCGTAAAAAGGGGCCACGAAACTCACTTGTTAAGTGGTAGTATGTCTGATGAAACTTCCCAAACTTGTATGTATGTATGAACAGTCAATCACCTATTGATAGTCATGTTAAGAATTAATCTTGTGGACTATTGTTAATAATATTGTTTAATTGAGTCGGGTCGTTTCGGTTCGGTCGTGAGTAGTACACACAAGCATTCACACACATCTTAGACTAGATTGTTTTAAATAGTACGTGCCTGTTAATGGCGTTGATTTTAATCTTTGTGATCAAGCTATGACACTTAATTATATTATTATCTCGTGAGATCTCCGAGGAGGGGATCCACACACGCACACACCTTTAAGTCATACAGTAGGACGGACGCACGACTGACACCCCATTCACACGAGTGGACTTTCAGTCGTACGAATTAGCTACTTTCGTACAATTGATCCTCCATTCGTGTGACTAAGCCTTCAGTCGTACCACGCAATACCAGTCGCACGACCCAACAGCCAACCACGCGACTTGAAGTCCCTCCGCGCGAATCAGCTTATTCGCGCGAGTGGACTTCTTTTCGCGCGACAGGCCTCTGACCGTGCGACTCTCGCACACATCGCACACACACACTTTCGCGTAGCCCAGTCACGCGACAACCCCTGTCGCGTGACATCTCCATCGCGTGACATCCTCTGTTTCGCACCCACCGACAGTCGCGCGACAAATCGCGCGACTTACCTATTCGCTCAAGTCTCAAGTCGCACACACATGCAGTCGCACGCCCCTTTCGCGCGCGACAACCCCATTCGCGCCATCGGGAGTCGCGACGGCAGTGAGTTTCAGGTCGGCCTTCGGCTGCCCGATCGCGAGTGTTACCCAACCAGAACCTCCAGAACTCATATTCTAACCTATCTAGACAAGAAACACACTCAGGAACAAGACATGCAAGTCCACACGACCTCTTGTGCTCGGATGAACCCGAGCACCCGAAAACCCTCGAATGCAGCTGTAAAATCGAGTTTAAAACGAGGTAGTGAGGTTATCTACCTGCTAGGAACTAGTATTCACGATGGTGCTCGAGATTTGAAGACGAAAATGTGAGAAACGGGTTGGTTTTGGTGTTGGTTTCTAGAGAGAGAGAGTAGAGGATGAAGGTGAAGTGGAGAGAGGTGAAAAAGAAAGGAATATGGCTGGAAAGGGGTATTTATACCCAGCCTAGTTTCTCAAAGTTTCAAGTTTAGTCCCCGCACTTTGCCCCGAGTTCCTAAATTTGTTTCGGTTGAAAACGTTATAATTTAGTCTTGTTTTATTGATGATAAAATGTTTATTTATGTTATTTGTAAGTTAAAAATGATTTTATTCGTGAATTTTATTTTATTATAAAAATGACGTGTTTAGTGTTAACGGGGCAATTCTTGGAGAATGTCTTAAGATACTACACATATAAGGGCAATTAAGTAAGCAAATATGGTATTCACGTAATTGGTTCGTCAAAATAAGGAACTGTTAACGAAGGCTAAGTAAAACACGTTAAATGACGGACCTTTGGTGACGGATGTCACAGTATCCCCCAGTTGAGGGAATTTCGTCCCGAAATTCAACTGGTGCTAGGCCCTAGAACGTCATCCGCGAATAAATGTGGATATTTGAGTCTCATCTGATCTTCACGTTCCCATGTAAACTCTGGCCCTCGTTTAGAATTCCATCTTATACGAACGATAGGTATCTTGCTGCGCCTTAATCTTTTGACCTTTCGGTCCATGACCTCAATAGGTTCTCAATAAAATGAAGCTTTTCGTCGATCTTGATTTCCTCAATTGGTACGTGTAAGGACTCGTCTGCCAACACTTTTGAGGTTCGACACGTGAAAAGTATCATGCACACCGCTGAGTTCTTGTGGCAACCTCATCGGTAAGCCACCGGACCGATTCTTTCCGTAATCTCGAATGGTCCTACGTATCGAGGGGCTAACTTCCCTTTCTTACCAAATCGTACGATCCCTTTCCAAGGAGAGACCTTGAGTAAGACATGATCCCCAACATTGAATTCTAGAGGCTTCCGACGGTTGTCGGCATAGCTCTTTGGCGATCTCTAGCTGCTTTAAGTCGGTCTTGATTTGGAAGATCTTATCAGTGGTTTCTTGAATGATCTCTTGGCCCGTAAGCTGGCTTTCACCAACTTCAGCCCAACAAACTGGTGATCTACATTTCGTCCATACAACGCTTCGAACGGTGCGCATCCAATGCTTGTGTGATAGCTGTTGTTGTAGGAGAACTCAATCACGGTAGATGAGTATCCCAACTGCCACCAAAATCAATGACGCATGCCCTCAGCATATCCTCAAGCGTCTGTATCGTTCGTTCGCTTTGGTCGTCTGTCTGGGGGTGATAGGCTGTACTCATGTCTAACCGAGTGCCCATCGCTTTCTGTAACGTCTGCCAAAAGCGTGAAGTAAATCGACTGTCTCGGTCGGATATGATTGACACCGGCACCCCGTGCCGTGTCACAACCTCTTTGATGTACAACCTTGCCAGCTTATCCATCTTGTAGTCTTCTCGGATAGGCAAGAAGTGAGCAGATTTCGTCATTCGATCCACCACGACCCATATCGAGTCGTGCCCGCTTGGTGTTCTCGGGAGTTTGGTATGAAATCCATAGTGATGTTCTCCCATTTCCACTCGGAATTTCAGTTGTTGCAGTAGTCCCGATGGTTTCTGGTGTTCAGCCTTGACCTTTGAACAAGTCAAGCATTTGCTCACGTATACAGCAACATCTTCTTCATACCTGGCCACCAGTATAGTTCTTTCAGATCGTGGTACATCTTGTCTGCACCAGATGAATAGAGTATCGGGTCTTGTGTGCTTCATCCAAGACTAGTGTGCGTACACCTCCCCATTTGGGGACCCATATACGATCTATGAAGTAATGAACGCCGTCATCCTTGCGAGTCATTTGTTTATCCAACCCTCGGAACTCTTCTCCCCGCAAGGTTCTCTTCTTTCAACGCCTCGTTTTGTGCTAATTGAATCTGAGCCTTTAAATTAGTTTGAATAGTCAAACCTAGCGCTCGAGCACGTAACGGTTTCACACGTTCCTTGCGGCTTAATGCATCAGCCACCACGTTAGCTTTCCCCGGATGATACCGGATTTCACAATCGTAGTCGCTAAGCAATCTACCAGCGTCGCTGTCGCATGTTAAGTTCTTTCTGATTCATGATGTGTTGAAGGCTCTTATGGTCTGTGTAGATGATGCATTTGGTTCCGTATAGATAATGCCTCCATATCTTGAGTGCAAATACTACGGCACCCAACTCCAAATCGTGAGTTGTGTAGTTCTTTTCATGCACTTTGAGTTGTCGCGAAGCGTAGGCAATCACTTATCTTTTCTGCATTAGCACACAGCCCAAACCTTGATGTGAAGCATCACAGTACACCACAAAATCGTCGGTTCCGTCTGGAGGGACAATATCGGTGCGTTGCACAACTTCTCCTTCAATGTTTGGAACGCCTGTTCTTGTGCTTTCCCCCAATCGAACTTCTGTCTTTCTGAGTCAGCAAAGTTAACGGTTGGGCAATCTTGGAGAAATTGGCAATGAAGCGACGATAGTATCCGGCCAATCCCAAGAATTGCCGTATTTCTGAGGGTGTTTGGGGAGTATCCCACTTCTTCACAGCTTCAATCTTACCGGGGTCCACATGAATTCCACTTTCGTTAACTACATGACCCAAGAACATCACTTCTCGAAGCCAGAATTCACACTTCGAGAACTTGGCGAAAAGTTTCTCTTCCTTTAACAGTTCTAGAATCGTTTGGAGGTGTTTTTCGTGATCCTCCTTTGAACGAGAATAGATGAGTATGTCGTCTATGAACACGATCACGAACTTATCAAGATAAGGCTTACACACCCGATTCATCAGGTCCATAAAGACAGCTGGAGCGTTGGTCAATCCGAATGGCATGACCAAGAACTCATAGTGCCCGTAACGAGTTCTGAATGCTGTCTTTGGAATATCGTCCTCGAATACTCTGAGTTGATGATAACCAGATCGAAGGTCGATCTTAGAGAAATACGAGGCTCCTTGCAATTGATCGAACAGGTCGTCGATTCTAGGGAGAGGATACCGATTCTTCACAGTCAGTTTGTTCAGTTCCCTGTAGTCGATACACATACGGAACGACCATCCTTCTTCTTGACAAATAACACCGGTGCTCCCCACGGTGATTGACTCGGTCGGATGAAACCCTTCTCCAGTAGTTCCTGTAGTTGGCGGGACAACTCTTGCATCTCCGAGGGTGCTAACCGATAAGGTGTCTTTGCTACCGGTGTAGCTCCAGGAACCAGCTCTATATGGAATTCCACCTGTCGTGGAGGAGGCAATCCAGACAGATCATCAGGGAACACCTCCGGATAGTCCCGTACAATTGGGATGTCTGCCAATTTTGTCTCTTCTTCTTTCTTTTCCACGATGTGAGCCAGAAAAGTGTAACACTGCTTCCGTAAACTTCGGCGGGCTTTCATGCAAGAAATGAGCTTCAGTGTTCTTCCCGGTCGTTCTCCTTGAATCTTGAGTACCTCCCCGTTTGGCATGGGGATTCGTACTACTTTCTCCCGGCAAACAATCTCGGCTCCATGATTTGACAACCAATCCATACCCACTATCACATCGAAGCTGCCTAACTCGAATGGTATCAAGTCTATGCTAAAGGCCTGGTCTTCTAACATTAGGGTGCAATTCTTAATAATCTCGTCTGCTTGTTCACCCTACCATTGGCCATTTCTACAGAGTAACTAGTTTCTAGCCTACTAGCACTTAAATCAAGCATATGCACGAACTCAGAAGATATAAAGCTATTGTCTGCTCCAGTATCAAACAGTATGGATGCAAATGGTGATTGAGCAGATACGTACCCGTAACAACGTTCGGGTCCTGACGGGCATCATTAGCTCCAATGACGAAGGCGCGTCCCCGTGCAGCATTTCCTTGGTTTCCATGACCTTGAGCCCTGCTATGGCCATCACTTGCTGTTGGTTATCCCCCTGTTGACCCGGTGCCCTGTTCAGTCAGGGGCACATGTTTCTGAAGTGACCCGGATTTCCACATTCGTAACAGACTCTGGCATTCCCGGCGGGGTTAACCGCGTTGACGGGTGCAACCAGATTCGGTGCCACTCTACAATCTCTTGCTAGGTGCCCCGGGCGCCTACAGTTTGCGCATAACCGGCACTGCGTCTCTGGTGGATGATGATAGCTGCATCTGTCACATTTGGGATATGGCCCGACATATTCTCTTTTCCCTTGAGTCACGGCCGCAAAGTTTCTAGTGATCTTGGCCCTTTTATCAGATTTCCCGGCACTCGACCGGCTTGTTTCCCCAGTATCCTTTCGCTTCTCTGCTCCCTTGCCCAATACCCCTGTTCGTACCATCTCATCGGTCAGAGCGCCAGCCTTCAGAATTGCGCTCTGAATCGTAGGGGAGCAGCTGCAGTTACCATTGCCCGTATTTGAGGCGCAAGTCCCCAAATGTACCTCTCAATCCTCTTAGATTCCGGAGTGACTAATGTGGAACTAGTCTAGCCAACTCGTGGAATCGGTCAGTGTAAGCTTGCATGCCCCGCCCCCACCATGGCATGATTCCAGAACTCATGCTCAAGCTTTTGCATCTCGTTGTGAGGGCAGTACTCCTCGGTAATCAAGCCTTAAATTCATCCCAGGTCATCTGCATCGCAGATTCCCTTCCTCTCGCTTGAACCTGGGTGTTCCACCAGGTTAGTGCTCGCCCTGCAGTGAGCACGTAACATATTTGATGCGTTGGCTGTCGAGGCATTCGCTGATGTCGATCACAGCCTCCATTTTCTCGAGCCATCTGATCAGGGCTATCGCCCCACCTTTGCCATCAAAATCCCGGGCTTACAGGCCACAAACTCCTTGTAAGAACACCCCGTTTGGTTAGCAACCCCAGTTTCGTTACCGGCTGTACCACCATTTCCGGTTTCCTGGTTGCTTTCATTCCCAGTCGGGTTCCCATTACCCTCGTTCTCGTTACCACCATCCCCGTGGGAGTGGTTTGCTGTTGCAAAGCATCGCTCACTTGGCTACAATAGTGGGTATCAAGGCAGTCAGTTGTTGAGCAATCAGGGTTGCCATATCAGGACTTCCAGTCCCTTGAGTATTGCCAATAGGACCCTCATTTGCTCCTGAAGATCTGCCTCTGCCTCTGCCTCTGCCCCTCGGGGCTTCACTTCCGCTACTACTTCTGCGGTTAGATCTTCGAGGCGGCATGTTCTATTCATAAAAGAGGTAACATATAAGCTTTAGTCACCTTATGATAATCAAGTACTCCACTTATCAGTTCCAACGTTCGATGCTCCGGTCAGTCAAGACCACCATGCAGCCATTTTAAGCATATTCTCGGTATACCGGTGGTGTTTATATATAGGGTTCCCCGCAGCGTTCCCACCACACCCACGATGTACCGAGAATGATGCCTAATCCGGTTACATGACATCCGACCTTCCTTTACATCATAATCCATCAATTCAACTGAGAGTCCAAGCATGTAATCACGTATAGTCTAGCGAAGGTTGTCTATTTCGCGTCCTTAAAAGGACTCAGACATAGCCTCCTCGGGTCGGTCTCTCAGTGTATGAGGTCAGGCGCAATGTAAGATCTGTGACGATCTGTTCGGGTTTCGATTCCCGAATTTGGTTATGATAACTCGGCGCACAGAGGGAACGGAAGATCCAATAGGAAGCACCTCATCAGTGACGAGCACAAGGCTCAAGCACAAGGTGAAGGATAACATAACAGAAGGATAATCAATCATGTAAGGAGGAACACACACGAGATATATAAATGCACACAAGCTTAAGCATGCAAATCTACATGAAGGTTCCTAGGTTATAGTCTAGGTCAAGTGTAATTGCCTAATTCTCTATAACCTGGCTCTGATACCAGTCTGTCACACCCCCCGCTAAAGCGGAAACACGGGGAATGCGAGCTAGACGGGATCGTCATAACACATGGTATATGATAGAGTAGCAATAAAATATGATGACAAGCGTGTCATGACGACACCCGAACACAAATGGAGACTTGTGTCGTGTATAATCAAGTTCACGACAGCATAGCCATAAGCACAACACAATGATTACAAAACATAGATAATAGCTTGTAATGTAATATTCCCACAACATGGAACAAGTATACAAAAGATCATATTCATGTTCAAGCTTTACAAAAGAATAAACACAAATGCATCCTAGGGTCTCCTCTACAAGGCAGCACTCCTAGATCTTCAGTTCTCATTGTTACCTGAAAAATATGCTCAAAACGGTCAACAATAATGTTGGTGAGCTTCGCAGGTTTAAATTGTAAACTTGTAATTGATGCTGTATATTGTTTGTAGTGGAATACCGTGCATACAGTTATAATAAGCAAAATCACATACCATGAGTTTTATACAACCAAACCTAATGACGTACACAAAGATCTTGTCAGAATATATTCACCCCAGGCCCGCTCCTGGCAGTGTGATGGTACTCACAAGTAACCATCTGTCAAGGGTGGGGGTGTCAACCCAGTAGTACTACTAATACCTATCTGTTGGTTCCAACACCGGAATTAATGGTTGTAAGACAGTCCACACAGTAACATCATGTATGTATCAGATAAGTACTCACAAGACAGTATCACGTTGATTCCAGGTATAAAAATTGTATGTATAGTGTACAGCATTGAAATTGTGTGAGCATACTCTTCCCCCATGTTTGTAAAAGATTGAAACAATGTATAAGCGTAAAAAGGGGCCACGAAACTCACTTGTTAAGTGGTAAGTATGTCTGATGAAACTTCCCAAACTTGTATGTATGTATGAACAGTCAATCACCTATTGATAGTCATGTTAAGAATTAATCTTGTGGACTATTGTTAATAATATTGTTTAATTGAGTCGGGTCGTTTCGGTTCGGTCGTGAGTAGTACACACAAGCATTCACACACATCTTGGGCTAGATTGTTTTAAATAGTACGTGCCTGTTAATGGCGTTGATTTTAATCTTTGTGATCAAGCTATGACACTTAATTATATTTTATTATCTTCGTGAGATCTCCGAGAGGGGATCCACACGCGCACACACCTTTAAGTCATACAGTAGGACCGGACGCACGACTGACACCCCATTCACACGAGTGGACTTTCAGTCGTACGAATTAGCTACTTTCGTACAATTGATCCTCCATTCGTGTGACTAAGCCTTCAGTCGTACCACGCAATACCAGTCGCACGACCCAACAGCCAATCACGCGACTTGAAGCCCCTCCGCGCGAATCAGCTTAATTCGCGCGAGTGGACTTCTTTTCGCGCGACAGGCCTCTGACCGTGCGACTCTCGCACAATCGCACACACACACTTTCGCGTAGTCCAGTCACGCGACAACCCCTGTCGCGTGACATCTCCAATCGCGTGACATCCTCTGTTTCGCACCCACCGACAGTCGCGCGACATAATCGTGCGACTTACCTATTCGCTCAAGTCTCAATTCGCACACACATGCAGTCGCACGCCCCTTTCGCGCGCGACAACCCATTCGCGCCATCGGGAGTCGCGACGGCAGTGAGTTTCAGGTCGGCCTTCGGCTGCCCGATCGCGAGTGTTACCCAACCAGAACCTCCAGAACTCATATTCTAACCTATCTAGACAAGAAACACACTCAGAACAAGACATGCAAGTCCACACGACTCTTGTGCTCGGATGAACCCGAGCACCCGAAACCCTCGAATGCAGCTGTAAAATCGAGTTTAAAACGAGGTAGTGAGGTTATCTACCTGCTAGGAACTAGTATTCACGATGGTGCTCGAGATTCGAAGACGAAAATGTGAGAAATGGGTTGGTTTTGGTGTTGGTTTCTAGAGAGAGAGAGTAGAGATGAAGGTGAAGTGGAGAGAAGGTGAAAAGAAAGGAATATGGCTGGAAAGGGGTTTTTATACCCATCCTAGTTTCTCAAAGTTTCAAGTTTAGTCCCCGCACTTTGCCCCGAGTTCCTAAATCTTGTTTCGGTTGAAAACGTTATAATTTAGTCTTGTTTTATTGATGATAAAATGTTTATTTATGTTATTTGTAAGTTAAAATGATTTTATTCGTGAATTTTATTTTATTATAAAAATGACGTGTTTAGTGTTAACGGGGCAATTCTTGGAGAATGTCTTAAGATACTACACATATAAGGGCAATTAAGTATAGCAAATATGGTATTTACGTAATTGGTTAGTCATAATAAGGAATAACTATTAACGAAGGATAAGTAAAACACGTTAAATGACGGACCTTTGGTGACGGATGTCACAAAGACATTTCTTGAGGTTGGACACATGAAACGTCGGATGTATATTGCTAAGTTCCTGGGGTAATTCAAGCTTGTAAGCCACTTTCCCAATTCGCTCGAGTACTTTGAATGAAATCACATAACGAGGTGCTAGCTTCCCTTTCTTTCCAAAACGAATCACTCTCTTCCAAGGTGATACCTTAAGAAGTACGAGATCACCGACATTGTATTCCATGGTTTACGTCTTTTATCAGCATAATGCTTTCGACGGTTTCTAGCAGCCACCAAGTTATCACGGATCTTATGAATTTTGTCTGTGTTTCTTGTATTAATTCCGGACCAGTAATTTGTGATTCACCAACTTCAGACCATACAAGGCCGCAAATGGTGCCATCTGTTGGTCTGGTAACTGTTATTGTAAGAGAATTCAATCAATGGAAGATGAAAATCCCACGATCCACTGAAATCAATGACACAAGCCCGGAGTATATCCTCGAGGGTCTGTATCGTTCTTTCAGTCTGACCGTCGGTTTGCGGATGATAGGTTGTTATAAGATTCAGTTGAGTTTCGAGAGCTGATTGGAGACTTTTCCAGAAACGAGAGATGAAGCGACCATCACGATCAGAGATAATATCTTTACTTGACAATAGATTGTTTAGGAAGACTACCATCACGTAATCAGGTGTTGATGAACCCACAATGAAAGTCGATAGATAAGGAATAAATGGTTTGATGTAGCTAGATCGAGTCAAAACATGAGAATAAAGGAAAAGAAATTGATTTAAGAATTTAAATGCTCCAAACTTGGAATCAAAATCAACTTAAAGCGATCGGGTCTCTTTTCAAGTTTAGAGATCATGCTTTGGCTTGATAGGTCGAAACACTAACATTATTTCACCCTTCAAGTTAATACACGCGTCTCGTCACTTGATTACAACCATGGTAAGTTGGAGATCAAGAAATGAGAATAGCCATCAAGGTATGGTTTTCACCCCTAACTTGATGGTGTACTCTCAAGGTATGACTACTAACTTACCAATCCAAAAAGTTCGATCCCAACTCATTGTTGAGGATCTACAGAAATAAAACGAGGTAACTCACCATTAAGGTAAGGGAAATCACTCCTATCTTAACGATGAAGTTTTGCAAAAATAAATATAACAAGATAAACTTCTTCATCAAAATCCAGAATTCACTCCTACTTTGACGAGGTTGTTTCATTTGAGAGAATGCAATCCATAAAAATGAAATTATCATCAAGGTATGAATTTCACACGTATCTTGATGATTGAGCTTCAAGAAAACAATCGAAGATTGACATTTGTCACCAAAGTACGGGTTTCAATCCTATTTTGGTGAGATCATGTCATTTGTGAAATGTAAGTTCCAAAGTGAATAATTAAAGTCAGTCCTCGAGATAAGGAAATCACCCTAATCCAGAGGATGAAATTTCATAAAACACATCATTGGAAACCATTTATTGAAACGAATAAAGAATCATCACAAAGTAAGGGAATCACCCCTGTTTTGATGAGTTAGAATCATTTAGGAGATTCAAGTGTCCTTAGTCATAGGTTGACTTACAAACTCTTTCATCTCCCACGGTGCAAACGGTTCAAAGTTAGACTTCACAACGAAAGGAAAATATCTCAATTAGAAATTTAGAAATTTTCAAATTACATCAATGTAACAAAAGGAAAATCACGATTACAAATCTTGAATTACATCATGAAGACGAAATCAAGGACAAGAATTATTCAACACCACATCATTGGTGGCTTGAGCTTGTTGGGCATTAATGTTGAAAGCACGTCCTTGAGCCGTAGGAACTGGGATGACAAATTGAGGGCATCGATTGCGAAAATGGTTCGGATCACCACATTGATAGCATGCATGTCCCTAGGTAATTGCAGGAGGATGTTGGTGAACTGGTGCATTGGTCGGAGCTTTAGCAGCACTCCTGCACACGTTGAATGTATGACCCAACGACCACAGTTTGTGCATTGACGACACTAAATGTTAGCGGGATGGTGATAACTGCAGTTGTTACACTGCGGATAGGGTCCAGCGTATGACTTTTTCATTAGTGATTGGTTGTTTACTGCTAGTTGACGAGTTGGAGGGACTTGATTAATTGGTACAGCAGGGGTAATTACAGCAAAGTTTTGAGAATTAGCCTTCCTCTTTTGGTTCTTGAAAGGCTCGGGTTGGTCGGTTTTGACGGTTTCGTTAGGAAATTTATCGGTATTCTTCTTCGATCCTTTCCTGGTTAAGGAACCAGCTTTCACATGATTATCGGTTAACTGTGCAGCCAGCCTGATAGCATCTTCTAGTGTTGAAGGATTCCTTCCTAGCACCGTATCCTGAATCTGCATGGGTAGTCCACCAATGTATTTCTCGATGGCTCGGGAGGTAGGGGTAGCAAGATGCGGTACCAAAAGGCTCAGTTCGTGAAATCGATTAGTGTATGCGAGGTTCTCGCCACTGTCTGGGTTAATTCCCAGAACTCAGCTTCCAGTTTCCGGACTTCATTTCTTGGGCAGAACTCTTAGTCATGAGTTCCTTAACTTCAATCCATGTTAAGGCTAGAGCAGTTTCAGTTCCAGGGTTCGTTTCTCTCCGTTCCACCAAGTAAGTGCGCGTTTCTGGAGAACACTTGTGGCATACCGGACTTTTAGATTTTCAGGGCATTCACTGTTTAGGAAGGTGTTCTCGATGCTTTCGAACCACTGTAGTAATCCGGTAGCACCTTCAGTTCCACTGAACTTAGTGGGGTTGCAAGAACTGAAATGTTTGTAAGTACAAGTTCGGGAAGGGTTTGGTGCAATTGGGTTTTGGACAGTATTGTTGCCTTGGTTCAAATGGGTAAGTAGAGTTGGGATGACCGCAGTAACTTCACGTGCTACAATAGCAGAAATCTTACGGCCAGAGTTTCTAGATCGTGAACGGATTCGACGAGAAGACATTCTGAAATATCATTGAGATAGTTTATGAGAATTGGGTAATATGAGCTATACAACATGAAAACGAGAATCGAGAATTTGGCATAATAACGATGATATGTTCCGAGTGTAATCGTTTGATTCGTAAATCAAAGCGAATACGGTGACTTATCAAAGTATTTGTGTCCACCACAACCTTAATGAGGACATGCGTACCTATAAGCGAATACTCATCTCGAGGGTTCCCAGGTAAGGTAATCAAGTTGTATGAATACCTTGCCTAGACAGAACACCTTAAGATACAGGTATCCCACTCTTCCAGCATTGCATGTTCTCGTCATGTGACACGGACTTTGACGAGATTTGAAAACCATGAATAACAATCGAGTTTTGGAGTTTGAAATCACTTGAATTAGGCACACAATGCCTTAGAATATGAGTTAAGATTCGTGTGTACATGATAGATTCAAAGTATAAGAATAATCACATAAGGCAGATAATCACATAATCAAGTATAAACACGTAAGGCACATAAAAATCCTATATAAGCATGTAAAATACATGAGAGGACTCATGTGTAAGGGTACTTAGTTATAGTCTAGGTCATTCCATTTCTAATAACCTAATTCCCTATAACCATGGCTCTGATACCAATCTGTTCCAAAGTGAATAGTTGAGTGGTGATTGTGCCAGAGGCAGGAGTCAATCTATGGTTTATGTGTGGAGTCTATTATATGCAAGTGTCAAGTCAAGGGGTTGTTATTGTGTCGGTTTATCTATATGCTTTACTATTGCAATATAAGTCTTAATGTTACCTTGTGAATGAATTATTCTCAATCAATCAATCAATCTATATGTATACTCAAAACTATGATTACTCACCAGCTAATTCGTTAGCTGACTTTATTTTCTCACATGATTTCAGGTTAAGCAAGCTAGTGGACTTCTACTTGATCATATAAGACCTGGACTTAGTCAAAACAAAGACAATTATTATTTGGGACTTTAACTGTTGTATTTGTATCCGTTAAATTCATGTTATCCTGTAATCTGATCTTAATATTTTTTCACTATTAGACAATCATGAGTTATGAACAATCAATCATTCCCTCGTCCGCTCCGATGATTCCGCCGTCGGTCGGGGTGTGACAGATTGGTATCAGAGCCACTCCTGTGCCGTTCGGGGTGTGGGACATACCTCACCAAGGATGGTGACTTCTCGGGCTCATCGAGGACGATGAGTCCAAACAGGGGGTGCTTGCGACACCCTACACATATCCCACATCGGCCGTGGACAGGAGAGATTCCTGGTTCATATGGAATGTCTGGCCTCTAATATCAACAACGCGTTTTGGGCGTATTAGCTGTGGATGAGAGGAGAACTCCACAGTTAAGCGTGCTCAGGTGGGAGCAATCCAGGGATGGGTGACCTCCCTGGGAAGTTTTCACTCGGGCAACCAAAAGCAAATCTGTGAGCTTCTCGTGGGCGAAGCGGACAATATTGTTGGTGTGAGAGGCCGGGTGTTACAGGGCATGTTTCTCGAGACTGCAAAAACCCTACCAGCACCAAAACCGTCTGCTTTCAATGTGGGAGTGAAAATCATTTCCGGAACGAATGTCCATAACGAAAGGGTAAGGCTCCAGCTAACCAAAACAACCCTCGTGGAAGAGCTTTTGTGATCCAAGCTGATGAAGCTCGAAAGGAACCAGAAGTAGTTACGGGTACGTTCCTTATCAATAACCAGTACGCTAAAGTATTATTTGATACAGGAGCAACCCGCAGTTTTGTCTCACATACTTTTAGACCATCAATTAGTCCAGGAGCAACCCGCAGTTTTGTCTCACATACTTTTAGACCATCAATTAGTCTAACATTTGAAAAATTACGTGACATTTATATGATAGAATTAGCTAATGGTAAGATAATTGAAGCTGATGAAATCATTCCTAATTGCATCTTAAATTTAGATGAGTACTGTTTTGATATAAATCTGATACCTATTCAGTTAGGTGGATTTGATATCGTAGTACGAATGGATTGGTTAAGTGCAAATCATGTTGAAATCATTTGTGATAAGAAAATGATTAAGATTCCTTTGATTCAGGAAAATAAAACCCTCTGCATTTATGGTGATAGGCCATGTAATACTGTGAAACTGATTACTTGTGAAAAAGCACGAAAATACCTCAACAAGAATTGTTTAGCATTCTTGGCTCATATTATTGATACAAAACTTGATAAGAAAAATTTGGAAAATGTTCCTGTTATAAATGAATATGCTGATGTGTTTCCTGATGAACTACCTGGACTACCACCTCCTCGTCAGGTAGAATTTAAAATAGAATTGATACCAGGAACAGCTCCTATTGCTAAAGCACCTTACCGTTTAGCACCGACTGAGATGAAAGAACTTATGACTCAGTTAGAGTAATTATTGGATAAAGGATTCATACGTCCTAGTGTATCACCTTGGGGAGCACCAGTCCTATTTGTTAAAAAGAAGGATGGAACCTTTAGAATGTGTATTGATTATAGGGAACTAAATAAGGTTACTATAAAGAATAGGTATCCACTCCCTAGAATTGACGATCTATTTGACCAACTACAAGGATCTAGTTATTTCTCAAAAATAGACTTAAGATCAGGATATCATCAATTAAGGTACAAGAAAATGACATTTCTAAGACTGCTTTTAGAACTAGATATGGCCATTATGAATTCCTTGTGATGCCATTTGGATTAACCAACGCTCTAGCAGTATTTATGGATCTAATGAATAGAGTGTGTAAACCTTACTTATGTTATAGTCTTCATTGATGACATTCTAATTTATTCTAAAAGTAAGGAAGATCACAAACAACACCTCAGGTTAACCTTGGAATTGTTACAAAAAGAAAAGTTATATGCAAAATTTTCAAAATGTGAATTTTGGAAAAGAAAAGTACAATTCCTTGGGCATATAGTTAACCAAGATGGAATTCAGGTTGATCCAGCAAAAATAGTAGCAGTTAAGAAATGGGAAATTCCAAAAACCCCAACTGAAATACGTCAATTCTTAGGTTTAGCGGGATACTATCGAAGATTTATAGAAAACTTCTGAAGAATAGCTCAACCGTTGACAGAACTGACTCAAAAAGATAAAAAGTATGTGTGGGGAGAAAAACAAATGAAGCATTTGAACTTCTTAAGAATAAATTATGTAGTGCACCTGTGTTAGCTTTACCAGAAGGAACAGATAACTTCATAGTCTATTGTGATGCCTCTCGTCAAGGCTTTGGATGTGTTTTAATGCAGAAGGATAAAGTGATTGCATATGCATCTAGACAACTTAGAGGTAGTGAAAAGAATTACACCACCCATGATCTAGAATTAGGAGCTGTAATATTTGCACTAAAAATTTGGAGACATTACTTATATTGAACTAAGTGTATAATATATACGGACCACAAAAGTTTGCAACACATCTTTGATCAGAAAATGTTAAACATGAGGCAAAGAAGATGGGTAGAACTATTAAGTGATTATGATTGTGAAATTAAGTATCACCCAGGAAAGGTTAATATAGTAGCTGATGCTTTAAGTAGAAAAGAAAGGACAAAACCTTTACGGGTACGAGCAATGAAAATAGAATTACGTTCAGATTTGCTAAGTCAAATCCGGGAAGCTCAACAACAAGGTATGCTGACACTGAAAGGACAAAGAAAAGACTTAAAAGAAGAAGCAGATGGAATTCTGAAATTCAACGGAAGAATCTGGATACCCGACAACAAACTGATTAGAACAACTGTTCTGCAAGAAGCTCACAAGTCAAGATACTCTGTGCACCCAGGAAATAATAAAATGTACAAGGACTTGAAAAGCCAATATTGGTGGCCAGGTATGAAGAGGTCAGTTGGAGAATTTATGGAACAATACGATGTTTGCTCAAGAATAAAAGCTGAATATCAGAAACCTTCAGGATACTTACAGCAACCAGAAATCCCAGAATGGAAATGGGATCAAATTACTATGGATTTCATAACTAAGTTACCCAGGACCAGAAATGGATACGACACAATTTGGGTTATAGTAGATAGGCTAACTAAGTCTGCTCATTTCTTATCTATTCGAGAAGATTACAAGATTGAGAGACTAGCACGGATTTACATAAAAGAAATTGTGTCTAGACACGGAATACCTATATCCATTATATCAGATAGAGATAGTAGATTTACTTCTAGATTCTGGCAAACCTTACAGAAAGCTTTAGGGACTCAAATAAACTTAAGTACAGCTTATCATCCACAGACTGATGGACAGAGTGAAAGAACAATACAAACTCTAGAAGATATGTTAAGGGCTTGTGCTATAGACTTTGGTGGAAATTGGGATAGTCATTTGCCTTTAATAGAATTTTCATATAATAACAGTTATCACTCTAGTATTGGATTAGCTCCATTTGAATCTTTATATGGAAGAAAATGTAGGTCACCTTTATGCTGGAATGAAATAGGTGATAGACAACTCACAGGTCCTGAACTAATCCAAGAAACTACAGACATGATCACAAAAATTAAAAACAGGTTGAAAACAGCTCGTGATCGACAGAAAAGCTATGCAGATAAGCGAAGAAAACCATTAGAATTTCAAATTGGAGACAGAGTCTATCTGAAATATCACCCTCTAAAGGTATCTTTCGATTTGGAAAATCCAGTAAGCTGAACCCTAGGTACATTGGTCCATTTAAGGTTATCGATAGAATTGGTCCTGTAGCATATAAGTTGGAATTACCACAGGAATTAAGTGAAGTACACAACACTTTTCATGTGTCCAACCTCAAGAAATGCTTAACTAATAACCATTTCAGTGGCAATCTCACGATTTCCTGCTAACCGAGTCTGTTGCAACACGTAGTTGCTCACCTCATTATCAATATGTTAGCCAAGTCTGTTGCAACACATAGTTGCTCACCTCAGTGGCAACCCCACGGATTCCCTGCTAACCGAGTCTGTTGCAACACAAAGTTGCTCACCTCATTATCAATCTTAAAGATTGACCCTGTGTGCATCCTTCGGGGTAGCTAACCGCATCACAGTTGAGCTAACACCTGCCAGGGGTGTGCACCTCCATTCATTTGCTTGCAAGCCTTTCTTACGTTCATTCGTTCATTCATTAATGCATGCATTCATTCATCATGTTCCCTTTCATTATCTTTCACTTTACGTTTCATTTCTCATTATCATTAATATTTTACTTATTAATGATTATGCTCTTCGTTAAATCTTAGTCATTCTTCGTCATGCCAGTACATACTTTAACAATATTAAATTAATAATAATATTGTTAATAATAATAAAATACTGATAATAAAATCAGTAGTAATAAGGGTCAATCAATTATCATCATTACATTCATAAAACATCATCATTTATTAACCCTAGTCAACTCTGGTCAAAATCCCATAAATCAGATTTCCTGAAAATTTCTGTAAAAATTCTAAGTGTTCAGTCGTATGAGCACTGCTCAGTCGTATGAGCCCTGCTCAGTCGTATGAGCCCTGCTTAGTCGTTTCACCTTAAACTTAGAAAATTTCTCTAAGTCATACGACCACTGTTCAGTCGTATCATTCCCAGACTTAGGAAATTTCCAATGGTCATACGACCACTGTTCAGTCATATGACCCCATACTTAGAACATTTCAATGGTAATACGACCACTGTTCAGTCATATGATCCCATACTTAGAAAATTTCCAGTGGTCATACGACCACTGTTCAGTCATATGACCCCATACTTAGCAAATTTCTAATGGTCATACGACCACTGTTCAGTCATATAACTCTTAAAATATTCTAAGGCAAATTTCATGGGTCGTATAAGCACTATTTAGACATATCACCTTGTACTTAGTTTTCTAAGTCACCATTTCAGACATATGACCACTATTTCGTCTTCTTAGTCGTATTAGCAGCCTAATCATGTATCTAATTCATATCCCAGTTCCCAAACCCCATAATACTTAGTTCTAAACATGTACATACAATACTAAGCACGAATCATAACATAAATCACTAACATACATACACATGCACATACGGGCAACATTCATAATAAGTGTAAACATTTTTATATGTATTTCCAGCCCCAAAAGATTGTAAAAACATGTGAAACACGGGATCTAGAACTCACCTTAGTTGTTTCAAATCTTAAGACTCTTCACCCGAGCTCCTTTAAACGATTCTAACACCTGGAAACCTTCTAAACACACATTTGGAACACATAGAAACACAAATAAGCATTTAACCGAGGCTAAGGTTAGCCAAAAACAACTCAAAACACTAAACCTTACCTAAATCTCGAATTCTTCTTCTTGTTTCTTCAAGATCCGAAAGTTTTCTCTGCTTTCTCTCTCTAAATGTCGAATGAAAGTTGTTGTGCAGAAAAGTGGGCAGCCAATCTCCTTATTACCAACTTTTCAAGATTTTTATCATCTTTTACACTCTTGGTCCCTCAACTTTGGGGTTGACTTTCTTTTCCCCCATTTTCTTTCTCTTTTATTCTTTTATTTCTTTAAGAGAAATATACGGGTGTTACAAGTCCACCCCCTTATATAGGTTTCGTCCCCGAAACCTGTTATTCCTCAAACAGATGTGGGTAATGTTGTCTCATCTCCTCCTCAGTCTCCCACGTAGACTCGGATCCCTTCCTGTGCTTCCACTGTACACGCACAAGAGGAACCACTTTATTCCTCAACCTCTTTTCTTTACGATCAATGATTGCCACTAGTTGCTCCACGTAATTGAGCCGTTCATCTACTTCAATATCCTCCAGTGGAACAATCATATCTTCATCAGCTAAGCACTTCCTCAGATGAGATACATGGAATGTGGGATGAATTCCACTTAACTCATCTGGCAGCTCAAGTCGATAGGCCACCTCTCCTACTAGTGCGACAATCGGAAAGGTCCTATATATCTCGGGCTTAGCTTACCTCGTTTCCTGAATCTAATGATTCCCTTCCAGGGCGAGACCTTCAACATGACTCGGTCACCAACCTTGAACTCTATCGGTCTTCGCCTCTTGTCAGCATACGACTTTTGCCTATCTTTCGCCGCCTTCATGAAGGCTTTGATCTTTTCTAATTTCTCAGTCGTTGCTTCAATCACCTCAACACCTCCCAGCTCCTTTTGCCCAATGTCTCCCCAACATACGGGCGTCCTACATCTCCTACCATATAGCATCTCGTAGGGTGGCATGCCAATACTGGCATGATAGCTATTGTTGTACGAGAATTCTGCTAACGGCAAGTGATCATCCCAACTTCCTCCAAAATCGATCACGCACGCCCGAAGCATGTCTTCGAGTGTTTGGATCGTCCTCTCAGACTGACCGTCCGTCTGAGGGTGATATGTTGTACTAATGTGTAGCCTCGTCCCCATTGCATCATGAAATCTTTTCCAAAACTTGGAGGTAAACCGGGTGTCGCGATCAGACACAATAGACACCGGTACACCATGACGAGCTACAATTTCCTTGATAAACAGATCCGCCAATCTTTCAGATGAGTACGTTTCACGGATCGGTAGGAAGTGGGCACTCTTTGTCAAGCGGTCAACTATCACCCATATGGCATCATACCCTTTCGGGGTACATGGTAGCTTCGTAATGAAGTCCATGGTGATGTGCTCCCACTTCCACTCGGGTATATCTAACGGCTGGATCTTTCCGTACGGTTTCTGGTGTTCTGCCTTTACTTGTAAGCAAGTTAGGCATTTACTCACGTACTCCACTACGTCACGTTTCATACCCGGCCACCAGAAATCCTTCTTCATATCGTGGTACATTTTGGTAGCACCGGGGTGAATGGAGTATCGAGTCTTATGGGCCTCATCCATGATCTTTTCACGTAGATCCCCGTATCGAGGAATCCACATTCGCCCAAATCGGGTCTTAACACCAAGAGTGTTCTCACCCAATTCCGTAACTAGACCTCTCATCCTTTAGGAGTTAAGACGTTCTTCTTTCAAAGCCTCGTCTTGAAACTCCTTGACCTGTGTCATCACGTCGGAGGTCATAATTAACTGATAAGCCTTCACCCGGATCGGCTCAGGCCTTTCTTTTCGGCTCAGGGCATCTGCCACCACGTTGGCCTTGCCCGGATGGTAATGGATTTCGCAATCATAATCCTTTATTAGTTCCAACCATCGCCTCTGCCTCATGTTCAGATCTTTCTGCTCGAAGAAGTACTTCAAGCTTTTGTGGTCAGTGAAGATTGTGCACTTCGTCCCGTATAGATAGTGCCGCCAAATCTTCAACGCAAAAACCACCGCGGCTAATTCTAGATCGTGTGTGGGATAGTTGACTTCGTGGGTCTTCAGCTGTCGAGATGCGTAGGCTATCACCTTTCCACGTTGCATCAACACACAACCTAGCCCAGAATAAGATGCATCCGAATAGACCACTAAGTCTTCATTTCCTCGGGCAATGTCAAGACAGGAGCTTGTGTCAGTCTCGTCTTCAACTCCTCAAAGGCAGTCTCCTGCTCTCGACCCCACACGAATTTCACGTCCTTGCGGGTCAACTTAGTCAAAGGTGAGGCTATCTTGGAGAAATCCTGAATAAATCTCCAGTAATAGCCCGCTAATCCTAAGAAGCTACGAATCTCGGATGGCGTCTTTGGTGATTTCCATTGCATCACAGCCTCAACCTTTGCTGGGTCCACCATGATTCCTTCTGCATTTACCACGTGACCCAGAAATTGCACCTCATGTAGCCAAAAAGCACATTTGGAGAACTTAGCATACAGTTTCTCCCTTCTCAAAGTCTCCAATACTTCCCGAATGTGACCGGCATGCTCTTCTTCGCTCCTCGAATAAATCAGGATATCATCGATGAACACAATCACTGATTTATCTAACATTGGCCGACATACTCGGTTCATCAAGTCCATCAAAGCAGCTGGCGCGTTAGTTAGACCAAATGACATAACGAGAAACTCATAGTGTCCATAACGCGTACGAAAAGCTGTTTTAGGAATGTCCTACTCCTTTACCTTCAATTGATGGTAGCCAGATCGAAGATCTATTCTCGAGAACCAACTGGCACCCTGGAGCTGGTCGAACAAGTCATCGATCCTCGGTAACGGATACCGATTCTTTATGGTCAACTTGTTCAATCACGGTAGTCGATACACATTCTCATGCTACCGTCCTTCTTTTTCACAAATAAGACCGGAGCACCCCAATGAGAGATACTCGGTCTAATGAAGCCTTGTCAAGCAACTCTTGCAGTTGCTCCATCAACTCCTTCATCTCCGTAGGAGCTAATCGATACGGTGCCTTGGCGACAGGTTGGGCACCGGGTATTAAGTCAATCTGGAATTCGATTTCGCGGTCAGGTGGCAATCCTGATAAGTCTTCCGGGAACACATCTGGAAACTCACACACAACCGGAACGTCGGATAGTTGTGGTGTTGGCGTTTCCACATCCTTCACATAACATAGGTAGGCGTTGCACCCACGCCTCATGCACTTCCCCGCCACCGCCATTGAAATCACCTTCGGAATCATCATTACCCGATCACCGTATATTGTCACCAGACTTCCGTCAGATGCCGTCAATCTAATCATCTTCTTTCGACATACGATATTCGCTTCATAGGTTGCCAACCAATCCATCCTAGTACTATATCAAATCCACCTAGGGGCATCACATGTAATCTAGCAGCAAACCTATGACCTTCTAACTCTATGGCACAGTCCTCTATCACATCAGTAACTCTAGTGGACTTACCAATAGCGGTTTCTACTTCGAAGGGCTCATCAATACATTTACTACTAGCAGGCAACTTAACACAGAAGGTAGTAGAAATAAAACTCTTACTAGCACCAGAATCAAATAACACAGAAGCAAGAGTCTGATTTACTAGAAACGTACCTAGCACAACATCGGGGTCCGTCCTAGCCTCCTCCCTGGTCATAGTGAAAGCTCTGGCACTCGTCTTCTGCCCCTCAGTCCCTGCCACCTTCTTTCCCTCGGAACTCTCAGCCCTCGACTTCTTGCAATCCTTACTCATATGCCCCACTTCACCGCAGTTGAAACACCTCGCAGCCTTACAGTCTCTAGCCATATGACGGATTTCCCACACCGGAAACAGACATTTAGCCCCCATCTACATTCACCACCATGCTCCTTCCCACACTTGTCACATCTTTTGGGTCCCGAGCTTGGTGTGAAGTCACTGGATCGATGAACATCCGAGCGTGTTCTTGACGGAAGGATAAAAACCAAAAGACAAACAATAGTACGAACAATAATCGAATGATTTATTGATAAAACATAACGATTTTAAGCTCGTTACAACTTAAGAATCAAGACTTTTGGCAAGGGGAGATCGAGCATGATCTCCCTCTCATCCGGCAGCGCCTGGGCGCCGGGCACACTCTCTAAAACCCTTTTTTTTCTACACATTGAAACTGGTATATATAGGCCTCGGCCCATATTAGATGCGACTGGGCCCATTCATGCGATTGGACCATGCGTATGGTCCAATCGTACGACTGGACCATTCTTATGATTCAGTCTTACGAATGCCCCAATCGCATCTCTCAGTCGCACGACTGGCCCATTAGCCTGGCTTAGTCGTACGATTGAGTCTCATTCACATATGCTCCTGCGAATGACCCAGTTTCATGTGTTTACAACATATCAGGTGTATTACATTAAGCCTAGACTATTCGTCAAGCGACGGACACACTATATATGACAATATATGCTCCAACACTTGGTGACCCCACCCTACGGTCATCCGTTCTCGCCTTCTAGTTATTCGGGGTAAAGCCACCACGCCCGAACCGTTTTCCATTCCAGTTCGGTTAGCACCACCGGCTTTCTTTGCCTCCGCCACCATCACTTCCCTCTCGTCATAGAGCCTCCCGGCTAAGTCTACTGCCGACCTAAAGGTGCTCGGTCGGGCAGTAATCAAGTGCCTGAGGATGTCAGCTGGCAGTCCCTGAATGTACCGGTTAATCTTTCGAGATACCGGGGTCACCTGATCCGGCACCAGCCTCACCATCTCATTGAATTTGGTAGTGTATTGCTGGTGTGTCATGGTTCCTGCCTCGAGTTACAGGAAATCCCTCTCGACCTTATCAAGTTCTCTGTGAGGACAGAATTCCTCAATTACTAGTTTCTTCAACTCGGACCACTTCATTTTCCCGATGGCCCTGGAACCCTCATCTTGGACAATATTGTCCCACCAGCATAGTGCTGAGTCAGTAAAGGAGTGGGTGGCAAACTTCACCTTCTGATCCTCACGGCACTCGCTGATCTCGAGTACCGCTTCCATCTCCCTTACCCATCGGTGAGCGGTTGCAGCAGTGCCATTGCCATCGAACGTCGGGGGCTTGCACCTCTGAAATGCCCCGTAACTGCACCCCTTGGTCGTCACCCCTACTACATCATCCCCTTCCTCATCAGATACTACTATCTCAGGATCCGGTCGTTCCTCTTCTCCCTTGCTTTCCTTTGCAGTCGACCCTCTCCTGTCCTCCTTCTCCTTCCTCTCCTCGTTCCTCATAGCTCGAATAACATCGGTCACTACAGATGGCATAACTGCCTGTAGGACCTGGTGTACCTCATCAGCAATCGCCTCCCTAGCTGAGGCATTCAGACTAGCATTCTCAGTTTCTTCATTCCGGTCAGGAACCTCGGGGTTCACAGGAGTCGTCTTAGGAGCTTTAGCACTGCTCCTAGTCGTACACGGACGACCTCTACCTCTAGCAGCCTTAGAAGGTTTCTTCCCAGCCATTTCTATGCACTATAAGATTCAAACACTAAAACAGTCATTCAAGGAACAGCTCAGTTTATGTCAAGTATAGTAAGTCCCTAATTACAGTGGCCAGTTATGATTAGCCACTTACTTTACTCTTCACACCCCAAGCACTCCCTATCCTGACTACATCAGCATCTAAATCTACTAAGAACACATAAATCACATAGCACACGCACATAATACTGATTAACTTTTAAGAAAAACAATACCTGATGGCACATGGCAACTCAGGCTGACATCCCTCTTTCCGTCCCATTCTCAGTTTAAGTTAAGGTTTATTTTTGAAAATTTACCTGTTTCACTTAAACTTTGGCTCTGATACCAACTTGTAAGGCCCCGTTCCCGGGCACCTCACAGTTGGTCATTCACAGCATAAAACATACATATTAATAATTTAAGCAGCAGAATTAATTTTAACAAAAACCATTCATTCATTAAAATTGCTGTTGTTAAGCAATACATTCTAGTTTCTAAGTCACAAAACAATTAGTCGAATGAATTACAAAACAACAGTATCATCAAAACATAATTTGGATGTCAGAATTGTCTTGCCGAATAGCCATCTCAGTGTGCCATCCTCAGCAACCTGTTACCTGCCAACTGGAAAATACATAAAGTCAGCGTTGCTGAGTGAGTTCTAGTTTTATAATTTAAAATACTTTGCTTTTCCTCTCAAGAAAAAACCTTTCTTTACTTATATGCGGTCACACAAATACGTACACAGATAATATTATTATTATCCTCGTCGTTCATTCATTAACTTTCGTTAGTGTGCCGTTCATCGTTTACATTCGTATTCTTTCTTTCATATTAGTTCTTCCATTCGTATGTAGCTTACTTTCTTTCATTCATACATTACATACATTCATACGTTCATTTCATTCATACATTCATTGCATACGTACGATCATTTCTTTCATTCATATGTTCATTACATTCCTTCATACGTTTACTCATTTCATTCATGCATTCACATTACATTCTTTCATTCTATCATATGTTAGCCAAGTCTGTTGCAGCACACGGCTGGTCACCTCAGTGGCAATCTCACGATTGCTGCTAACCGAGTCTGTTGCAACACGTAGTTGCTCACCTTATTATCAATATGTTAGCCAAGTCTGTTGCAACACATAGTTGCTCACCTCAGTGGCAACCCCACGGATTGCCTGCTAACCGAGTCTGTTGCAATACAAAGTTGCTCACCTCATTATCAATCTTAAAGATTGACCCTGTGCATCCTTCGGGGTAGCTAACCGCATCACAGTTGAGCTAACACCTGCCAGGGTTGTGCACCTCCATTCATTTGCTTGCAAGCCTTTCTACGTTCATTCGTTCATTCATTAATGCATGCATTCATTCATCATGTTCCCCTTTCATTATCTTTCACTTTACGTTTCATTTCTCATTATCATTAATATTTTACTTATTAATGATTATGGTCTTCGTTAAATCTTAGTCATTCTTCGTCATGCCAGTACATACTTTAACAATATTAAATTAATAATAATATTGTTAATAATAATAAAATACTGATAATAAAATCAGTAGTAATAAGGGTCAATCAATTATCATCATTACATTCATAAAACATCATCATTTATTAACCCTAGTCAACTCTGGTCAAAATCCATAAATCAGATTTCCTGAAAATTTCTGTAAAAATTCTAAGTGTTCAGTCGTATGAGCACTGCTCAGTCGTATGAGCCCTGCTCAGTCGTATGAGCCCTGCCTAGTCGTTTCACCTTAAACTTAGAAAATTTCTCTAAGTCATACGACCACTGTTCAGTCGTATCATTCCCAGACTTAGGAAATTTCCAATGGTCATACGACCACTGTTCAGTCATATGACCCCATACTTAGAACATTTCCAATGGTAATACGACCACTGTTCAGTCATATGATCCCATACTTAGAAAATATCCAGTGGTCATACGACCACTGTTCAGTCATATGACCCCATACTTAGCAAATTTCTAATGGTCATACGACCACTGTTCAGTCATATAACTCTTAAAATATTTCTAAGGCAAATTTCATGGGTCGTATAAGCACTATTTAGACATATCACCTTGTACTTAGTTTTCTAAGTCACCATTTCAGACATATGACCACTATTTGGTCTTCTTAGTCGTATTAGCAGCCTAATCATGTATCTAATTCATATCCCAGTTCCCAAACACCATAATACTTAGTTCTAAACATGTACATACAATACTAAGCACGAATCATAACATAAATCACTAACATACATACACATGCACATACGGGCAACATTCATAATAAGTGTAAACATTTTTATATGTATTTCCAGCCCCAAAAGATTGTAAAAACATGTGAAACACGGGGTCTAGAATCACCTTAGTTGTTTCAAATCTTAAGACTCTTCACCCGAGCTCCTTTAACGATTCTAACACCTGGAAACCATCTAAACACACATTTGGAACACATAGAAACACAAATAAGCATTTAACCGAGGCTAAGGTTAGCCAAAAACAACTCAAAAACACTAAACCTTACCTAAATCTCGAATTCTTCTTCTTGTTTCTTCAAGATCCGAAATTTTCTCTGCTTTCTCTCTCTAAATGTCGAATGAAAGTTGTTGTGCAGAAAAGTGGGCAGCCATACTCCTTATTACCAACTTTTCAAGATTTTTATCATCTTTTACACTCTTGGTCCCTCAACTTTGGGGTTGACTTTCTTTTCCCCATTTTCTTTCTCTTTTATTCTTTTATTTCTTTAAGAGAAATATACGGGTGTTACATGCATGCTTGCATGCATGCATATAAATCAACTATTAATGTGTAGATATATGTACAATTATATGAATAAAACATATAAGTTGTGTACATATGTTTTTATGAATGGTATGTATGTCTATATATATACATATATACCCTATGGAAATATAAAAGTTGATATACATATGCATGGTTACATGTATATATATATATATATATATATATATATATATATATATATATGGAGACCTCACGTATGCATGGTTGCATGCATACACATAAAGTAATTAACTATGCGTACATATATGTTATGTACCCAAACACACACATACGGGTATATATCTACAAGTTTATGACGTATGCATGTTTATATATCTACATATACGTGAAAAATTCTTGGAATACCAATATGTATGATTGGTATGTATGTATATAACTCACTTATATATATGTGTTTCGAATATATATATATAAATATATATATATATATATATACACAATAAAACTCAACTAAAACAAAAATCAAAAACCATACAACCAAAACTTGAAAACCTAAACCTATAAACTAAAACCTAAAACATACCTACCTAAACCACCACTTTACACCACTCGAACCACCATTCGAAACCACCAATCCACCAACCCAAACCACCACCCTCGGCCACCTTATACCAAAGCACCCCCGAAACCACCAAACCACTACCCTACCCCCGGTTTTGTGTTGCTTGTACACCTAAAACCGCCACCCTAATCTCCAAGTTCAATCCTCATCATTGCAAAGGAATTTAGGCAATCCCAAAGTATTCCCTCGGCAACCATGCTTTCACACCACCAACTCACCATCACTTGCCACCTTATGTTCCTAATCATCAAGATAACACTCCTAGGAGTACAATCATGCACCTTGAAACTTCCTAACCATGCCACCTAGCTTTGCAAAAACCAAAGCATGGTCACAACCTACCATCATGCGCCTACATCTCTTGCATACATCGAATCCTTGCTTTCAAATCCATGGCCTCGGTTATAGAGTAGGGAATATATTCCCCTAAAGTCAAAACCTATACCTAGCTAAGACTCCTAACTAGATTGAAAACTTGATGTGGCAACCTTTCGGTTGAGAGGCTTGAGAAACCGCCACATATCCCCTTGCCATTTGATGAATCACCTCACACATTGCTTTAAAACCTCAGGCTTTTAGAACATACATACCACAAAACAAACACCTTGCACCTTTCTCTCAACAAACCATAACCACCTCACACCGCACGCACAACCATCATCTCCACCTGATCACCATCACACACCCTCAGCCACCTTCTGCCTCTCTCTCAAATACTAGCATTAATCACCATTACCAGCCTGCCCCACAACCCCCTCTCACTCTCGATTACAACATCAACAACTACAACCCGACAACCACAACACAAACAACCACAAACCACCAGCACCTACCACCACCATCCACGACCTGTACCACCTTGTTCTCGGATTCAAGGAGCTGAAACACCATCAAGTTCATCATCAAAAGGTGATAAAGGTTTTGTTACATATATGTTACAAAACATATATACATACATATTGATATGTACGTATATAAAAGGTTTAACCACCAAAACTAATTTTTGGGAAGTTTTAATCCATGAATCATGAGTAATGAGTTGCCAAAACTCAGAAACTTATGATTAAAAATACATATACCTTGAATTTACAAGTTATATTGTTATTTTTAAGAAAATCAAATAAATATTAAATGAAAGCGATTGTGGGAATAAACATTGAAAAATTCTTGTTTTTATACTGAAATATTAAACTAGAAACTTTGAAAAATTTTGATAAGTGAAATAATTTATATAAATTATTTTATAATGGAAAATAGAAGAAAATATCCAAAATAGAAATAAATTCGGGAAAATTCTAATAAATTTTCAGAATGATTCTTTTGAGGTATAAAAGCCTCTGGAATTATTTCAGAATTTTATTCCTTGTTATAATAAAGATATGAATTTTTTTATGTTCTGCAGTAGATAAATCATAATAAATACTAAAGTAAATAATAAATTCTGATAAAATCATAGATAAAATATTAAAGCAAATACTGCAGAATATATTATTTTCATAATTTTTGGAGTAGTATAAGTATTTTTGCTAAATATTGCAATTATTGTGAAAATTTCAGAAACTGATATATATGAATTGGACTTTGAGATAATTATATGATACTTGGTTTTATTAATAGAAACCGTCTATAAATTTTGAGAATTAATCAAAGACAGAAGCTATTTTAATCATTTATGGGAATGTTATGAAATTTACAGAAAAAATCTGTTAAGATTGGATCCTATAAAATTATGTGATGTTTTCTGACTTTTTGGACAAAATTATATGAATTTTTGATGATTTATTGAACAGCAATAAGTATTTGATGAATTTTGGGAATATTGTGGGATTATATAAAATAATCTGTTGGGAATTTAATGTTATGAAAATTATAGGAAGGTGCAAACTGTCCAACTATGTTCTACAAAATTTGGTTATTTTTGGACATCAGTAGTTATTTTTGTGATTTTTGAGAAGTTTGGAATAAATCACAAACTAGTATGGATTAAGAATTTTTAGAGGCCCGAAGGTGTTTCTATTAATCTTTTACAGTCAATGAAAACCAGAAAAATATTTAAAGTATTGTCTGACACTGTGAACTATCTTGTTAGGTTCAAGTGGGAAGACACGGTGAGTTCATAGCCCCATTTTCAACCGTTTGATATTCAGTAACGTTTTGGGGGAAAAAGTATACTGTTGAGTTGATTTATTATTTTGAAAATATTTTTGTTTGCTTACTGTCATTGCGACACAACCATTAGTTCGAATGAGGAACCGTTCGATAATATTAGTAGCGCTACTTAGGAGAATATTTGTACCAACCGGATGAGGGTTGCTACTATTTTTCTACACCTAACCGAATGAGGGTTATGATGTAATATTATCTGATTTTATGATTATTTCGTGACAGTATGATTATGTGTAAGCAGGTTTGGTTGTAATTGATACATCAACAAAATATTTGTCTGGATTAAACCTATGTTCTCACCAACATTTTTGTTGACTGGTTTAAGTGTACTTTTTCAGGGAAAAATGACTAACACCTTTGACTATAGTTTTGAGGTCTACAACGGTTGAGGAGAAGTTGTTGGAAGAGTTTGTGTGACACTAACAGTCAACATAGTTGACTATAGTGTGTATGTGGATGCACACTTCCACCGTATCTGAAGACATGCAGTAGTTTAATCTAGCTATAGAAAGATTATATCTAATTTTGAAAACATTATGTATAAGATGTAATCTCGAATATTGGTAATAAAAGCATGTATGTGTTATGTTTCTGTTATAACTGTGTTTATTTACTGTAACCAACGACTCTGATAAAAGCTAGTCACATTCCACCCGTATCATTCACGCTTCCGGGGGATGTGATAGGGGGACACACCGAGATGCGAAAAATAAAAAGATTCGACCTTAAATGTTGATGTTTCACAAGTAGATTTGAATATTTATCAGTTTTGTTGTCATTTGAATGGTTGGTTTCATAAGAAAAATACATGTACATGTTGTGCTACGTCCATCATCTAGATCGGTGTTGTGGCTACTATTACTATAGCCTTTCAGTGTTAACTCTCATCTGTTTCCATATTGAATCCAATAACTTTTAGTACATTTTAATATTAACTAACGACCTTTGTGATCTAAGTTATTTCATGGGCCTTGAAGTCACTTCCACTACAATCGGTTTTGGGTTTTTTTGGACACAGGTGAAGTATGCCTATGACTTTTCGACTCGAGAAAAATATGATAGACTCCAAACCGACAGCCACACCTCTAAGAACCACGGATGTGTTTTTTTTCTTAAGGAACCCCTTATTCGGATTCAATCAATCATTGGTTCTTAGTGAGTGCGCTACAATATCTTACAATTACCCATTTGGAACATTTTGAGATAGATAGTATAACTGGATTGATTAATTATCAATGTGATTATAATAGTATGTGTGGAGTCCACATTAGTTTGAGTTTACTATGATTTTGATATTAAAATTCATTGGTTTTGTAGAAGACTAATCAAGGCTCGGCAAAACAACCTGCGCGAAAACCTGATCCACGTGAAAAGAAGATGTCACGCGAGAAGCAGACCACGCGACAAAGGACTTCACGCGACAGTCATGACCCGCGAGAAAGGAAGCTGTGCGAAAAGCCAGTCGCGCGAGAACTGATGTTTAGTATAAATAGTTAGTTTTCGTTTTGTAATTAAGCTTTTGTTCATTTATCTTATATGTACTGTGCGAAATCGCACAAGACCTGTTCTAGGTTGTGTTATTCAATCTGAGAATCATTTTGTGATCAAATTCAATCTTCTTCTACTCCAATCTTGTTTACATTCCGCATTCACAAGATTGAGATCGTGTGTTTATTGTTTTTCTGGGAGAATTTGAGGTTTTACAATTGGTATCAGAGCCTAGGCTCTAGAACCACGATTTGGAGAAGATTTGGATTGTGTTCTACTCGTTTTTGAAGAAATTCATCATTGATCACTTTAGGTTCAGATATGGCGATGTTATGCTGCTCGATTTTGGAGAATTAGGACTGATTTGGACCGAATTAGTGGACTTTAAGTGAATTTTAATCAAATTATACTTAAAATTGAACTAAATTCATTAAAATTGTACTAAAATAGGTTTAATCAGACATATTCTTTGATTTGGAGGTGGTTCTCGCTTGAATAAACTGTTGGAGATTCGATTCTGCACGAAATTGAAGATTTTCACTTGAAACTGAGGGTTTTCGCGTGCGAAAAACTGTGTTTTCGCACAGACAGTTTTTTCACCTTTTTGTGCGATTTCGCGTGAAAAGGTAAATTGGAAATTCGCACGAACTGCTCTCTCACGCGAAAGGTTGGCCGCGCGAAATCTGTTTTTGCACAATCGTTTCTGTCGCACGAAAATCTGATTTTGACTTTCTGATCAACATGGCTTCTACAACTCAGAATTTAAAGCATCTTACTGCTTCACTTCATCTAGACACGGAAATTGGTACTGGTAACAAGCCACCGAGACTTCTCTGTGAAGACGATTATACTGATTGGGCTTTCCGATTTGAGAGATATGTTATTTACACGGAACCGAAGATGTGGAGATCAATCCAGTATGGTCCTTACATTCCGTTGTATAAAAATGATAAAGGAGAGATGGTTCAGAAACCTGAACACTTGTGGGATGAAGATGACATCAAGAGGTTGGAACTGGATGATAAAGCTTATGCTGCCATCACTATGGCATTGACTACTGAGATTTCACAAAAGTTTCAAGAGTTCAGGGGTGCTAAGGTGTTATGGGATGCTCTGGAATCTCAGATTATGGGCAACAAAGATATGAGAGAAAGCAAAAAGGATATGTTGAATCAAGAATTCAACATGTTCAATCATATTGTTGGTGAAGAGTTGGAAGCTCAGATTGCCAGGTTTGTTAGACTGGTAACAAAAATGAAGAGTGCGGGTATTACTCTGGAACCCATCACTGTGAACAAGAAGTTGCTAAATTCACTTCCATACAGTTGGAATAACAACTGTACATTGATCAAGAGAACCAAAGACTTGTATACTCTTCAGTTGACTGATCTCATTTCAACTATCAAGTCTTATGCAATGGACGATAAGCAGCGAGCTGCTAATCATCTCAGTTCTCTGGGTGCTGAAGGAACTGCTCTCTATGCAAAGATGGCTAGTAATCCGAATTACTATGTCAGTTATACACAAATGTGTCAGCAACAACAATCTGGAAGTGCAGCATCTTCTTATATGCAACCAGCAGTAAACCATCAAGTTCATGTTCCAGCTGCTCAACACTATTCCCCCATCATCCATCAACAAGTCTCTCAATCTCAAGATTCTCATAGTGGTCAACATGCTTATGTTGCTACCACTAATCCATCAAAGCAGACTGTTCAGATTGCTGAGGAGCATCTTGCTCTTTTCACCACTTTCATGTCAAGTTATGAAGCTTTCATGGCTGGAAGACTTACTGCTCCAAATGTATTGGTTGATGATCTTCAACAAGTCAATCCTGATGATGTTGAAGAGAATGACATCAAGTATCAAATGGCCATGGTAGTTTACAGGGCGAAGAATTTTGCTAGACGAACTGGGAGAAAAATGTTTGGTGTTAACAACTCTAGCAAAATCGGTTTCGACAAGTCTAACCTGAGGTGTTACAACTGTGACAAACCAGGTCATTTCGCCAGAGAATGTACTGAATCAAAGACTGGTCAAACTGAAGGCCCCAAGAAGATGGTGACTGTGGAAATAGAGCTGAAGAAAGACAAAGCAAGTACTTCTGGTGGTACTAAAGCATTAGTTTCTCAAACTAATGCTGAATATGATTGGTCAGATCAAATGGAAGCCCTTGATCTAACTTTGTCTACTGCATTTATTGCAAAGATTGTTCCAGAACCAGAAGAAGAAGAAAATCTGTTTGCTGAATTCGTGTCTGATGATTTGTTGGAGGGTTTGTTTGCTAAAGTGGAAGAAGAGAAGGAGAAAGTTGAAGTAGAGAAAGTGAAAACTGAACAAGAGGATGAGAAAGTTGAAGACTCAAAGGAGAGAGTTGAAGAAGAAAAGGAGACAGTTGAGAAGAAAGATCAGGTTGAGAAGGTTGCTGAAGAAAAGAGTGTGATTGAAGAGTACACTGTCGAGCCTCCAGTCAAAAGCCCATGTGTTGATCCAAAGACTGTTGATGTTGCTCCAGTGGAAGAACCAGATGCTGAAATGAAAGCATTCATGGTCAAGAAGGTTGAGGAAACAGAAGGGGAAACTTCAGAACCCAAGGTATATGATGGTTTATGCAAAAATTCATGTGTTGAGAAAGTTCAAAGATACAGAGTTCACAATGAGAGCCTGATAATGGAAGTTGAAAAACTTCAGTATCAAGCTCGCAAACACAAGTCAAATGAAAAGATTTTTAAAGAAAAACTTGAAGGTTTAAATAATACAATATATAATTTAAAATTAAATCTTCATGATAAAGAATGTACTAATAATGATTTGACAAATAGAAACAATGAACTCGCTTTAGAAATTAATAAACTTAACAGTGAATTAGCCACGGCTAAATTGACTGTTGAGAAATTTGAACTTTCATCAACAATGGTTGAAGGAATAATCAAGTCACAAATGACTCAGAAGATTAAAGGAGGAAAATGCGGTGTTGGGTTTTCTAACATTGCTCCTCCAATTAATCATGATTATTCATGTTTACCTTCATCTGATAACATTTGTGATTCTGATATGGTCTATGGGATTGGTTTCTCTCCATCTCAAGACTTAAAACCTTCAGTCAAAGTAAATTTATCTGTTGATCCTATCATAGTACCCAAACCTAAACAATCAACTGAAAACTTTTGTGCAGATAAATTGAAGGTGGATGGGTTGGTTGAAGATTGGGAGAGTGAAAGTGAGGGAGACAATGAGAGTGAATGTTTGAAAAATAAGAATGTAAAGTTTTACAATCTGATTGTAAACAAAACTTGTCAGGAAATGAAAAGGATGTTGATTTGAATGAGATGAAATCAAATAGTAAATATAATTTGAATGCATATCAAAGGGCAAATCAGAAAGAGAGAATTGAAAAGATTTTAAAAGTAGATTTGTTTCAAAAGGTTTAATTGAAAATGAAGAACATATTTTTAAAGAAACGAATTCTCGATTCTTTAAAAATAAACTTATTATAATGCTAACCTTGTGAATCAAGATATTTGTAGCCCAGATTTGCAAGTGAATGACTCTTCTGCATTCAATCTGAAAATTCAAAAGCCTGGTCCTTCTCCAGCACCAATCCGAATATCCAAGCCTAATCCTTCTCAAGCACCAATTCGTATAACTAAGAGTGGTCCACCTCCAGCAAATTCAAAGTCTGGTTCTACTCCAGCAGAATCTAAGACTGGTCCTATTCCAGCACCACCAATTCCAAAAGTCACAATAGCCAAATCTCAAATCAAAAGTGGTCATAATTCATCTATTTCCTCGAATCTGCAAAAGATGAACATGCAATTGTCAAATGAAGCAAAGATTCGAGAGACTGTGGAGAAAGTTAAACCTAGTCAATCAGACTTTGGTTTTTATGACAATTTTCATAATTGTCATCCACAGTTTGTTTTCCACACACAACAAAAGAGATGCTATCAGTGTGGAAACACAAATCATTTGGCAAAAAATTGTCCTTTTCGACAAAAATCGTTAAGTAAACAAAGATTTCATAATTCTATTTCTCATAATAGAAAACTGTTTTTCACTCGTGGAAAATTTTCAAATAATATGAAATCAAAGGTTGTTAATGATTTTAATGTCAAACGGGATAAGAATTTGACTAATGATGTAAAAGAAAATGTCAAGCTTAAAAGCATAAATGAAAAGAATGATGTGCAAACCAAATATAATAATATCAAATCATTTTGTCTTGCTGCAACACATAATGTGCTCAAGTCATGTTTGACTTGGGTACCAAAAGCTAAGTAATTTTGTTACTAATGCAGGGACAACCGCAAAAGGCTACTGAAAGTCTAAGGCATGTAGATAGCGGTTGTTCAAGACATATGACTGGGAATTTATCATTACTACAAGATGTTCAGTCATACAACGGAGGAAGAGTGATTTTCGCGGGAGACAAAGGAGGACGTATAACAAAACGTGGTACAGTTACAAATGGCGTCCTTAGCTTTGAGAATGTTAATTTTGTTGAGGAATTAAAACATAACCTGTTAAGTGTGTCTCAAATCTGTGACAAACAATATTCTACACACTTTACTAACAAAGAATGCTTAATCTTAAAACCAGGTTTTGTTGTTCCAAATGAATGGATCTTGATGAGGACTCCGAGAGACAATGACACATATCTTCTTGATATGCATTGTTCTAATTCTTTGGTAACAGCTTCTTGCTTACTATCCAAAGCCTCGGAGAATGATTCCATGTTATGGCATCGTCGATTAGGACATGTCAATCTTAAAAACATGAATAAACTTGTACGTGGAAATCATGTTATTGGTTTACCTGAAAAGGAATTTCAATTAAATGAACATTGTTTGTCATGTTCTAAGGGTAAACAACATAAACTTCCTCACAAACCAATTGCACACAACTCAGTCGAATCAATCTTACAACTCTTACACATGGATCTTTTTGGTCCAGTGAGTGTTTTAAGTTTGGGACGAAGATCTTACTGTCTGGTTGTTACTGATGACTTTTCTAGATTTACTTGGGTGTTTTTCTTAGCATCTAAGGATGAAACTCCACCTTTTGATCAAGTTCATTACTTTAGTGGAGAATCAGACAGGAAAAAGGTAAAATGCATCCGAAGTGACAATGGGACAGAATTTTGCAATCAAACTCTGAATGAGTTTTGTGAATCAAAGGGAATTGCTAGACAATTCAGTGCTGCTGGCACTCCACAACAGAATGGGGTTGCAGAAAGAAGGAATAGAACATTGATTGAAGCTGCTAGAACAATGATATCTGCTGCCAAATTACCTTTGTTCTTTTGGGCTGAAGCAGTAAATACTGCATGTTATGTTCAGAATCGTGCTTTAATCAACAAAAGATTAAATAAGACTCCATATGAAATATTTTATAACACAAACCCAAAGTTAAATATTTTAAAGCCTTTGGTTGTTGTTGCACTTTGTTGCATACAAATGAATCATCTTCAAAATTTTCTGAAAAGGCTGATGAATGTTACTTTGTGGGATATGCTGCTAATAAGGTTGCATATCGAGTTTATAATAAAAGAACTAGACAAATAATTGAGTCATTTAACATTGATTGGCACGAGCTTAACATTACTGATGCAGGTTCAGCTCCTTCATGGATTTATGATTATGAATCTTTGTTCATAAATTTTAAAATTTCTACAACTTCATCTGCAGATTCTAATTCTCAAGCAATCTCTTTGGATAACAAAATCATTGAGGAACTTCCATCTTTGATATCTGATGATTCTGCTGTTGCTTCATCATCCAAAGATATTCCTACAGCTTCTGTACCAGTATCTGCCTGTTCTGAGTCATTAGATGTTTCTTCAGAACAAATTCCTACTCAGGAGCTGGAAGAATCGTTGAGTTCTCCATTATCTTCATCTTCTTCAGAAACTATACATACACCGATAGAAATCATTCAAGTTCCATTTGACGAATCTCCAAATGTGTCTACTGCTTCTGAAACTCCTATTTCAGATGACACACTTGAAGAAACTATTGTGTATCAATCTCAACATTCTGAAGAAGTTATTGATAATGTTGAACATATTACCAATTTGGAAGATGGAATGGTTGCAGATGAGATTCCTCAATTAAGAATACATAAAACTCATCCAACTGAAGCAATCATTGGTCCTTTGCACGAAGGTGTAATTACCAGAAGTCGATCAGGGACAATCAACACATGTCTGTATGCTTGCTTTCTATCACAAATAGTGCCCAAGAATGTGGAAATGGCACTCAAAGAAAACAGCTGGATAGAAGCAATGCAAGATGAGTTAATGCAATTCAAGAAGCTCAATGTTTGGCATCTTGTTGAACTTCCAAAGGATAAGCTTCCGATTGGAACAAAGTGGATATTTCGAAACAAGACGGATGAAAAAGGTGTTATAGTTCGGAATAAAGCACGTCTGGTTGTGCAAGGATTCTATCAAGTTGAAGGATTGGATTATGAAGAAGTGTATGCTCCAGTTGCAAGACTAGAAGCAATACGCATATTCTTAGCCTTTGCTTCATACATGAACTTCAAGGTGTATCAGATGGATGTTAAAACTGCATTTTTATACGGAAAATGAAAGAAGAAACCTATGTTTGTCAGCCTCCAGGATTTGAAGACCCAGATCATCCTGATTATGTATACAATTGGATAAGGCACTATATGGATTACATCAAGCACCTCGTGCTTGGTACGCAACTCTGACTGAACATTTGCTCGCAAATGGTTATTCACGAGGAGCAATTGATCAAACCTTATTCCTACGAAAATCAGGCGATGATATCATTTTGGTTCAAATCTACGTCGATGATATCATTTTTGGCTCTACAAATGAAAGTATGTGCACGGAGTTTGAAGCAGTGATGAAGAAGAAATTTGAGATGAGTTCCCTTGAGAAATTTCCTTTTTCTTGGGTATTCAAGTTACTCAATCTGAGACTGGTATTCTCATCCATCAAGAAAAGTATGTTCAGACTATTCTTGAGAAATACAAGTTTCAAGATTCCAAAGTAGCTCCAACTCCAATGGCTTCTCGTCCTACTCTTACTCCAGATCCATTAGGAGAATCAGTTGATCAACATCTTTACAGATCGATGATTGTTCCCTTATGTATCTCACTGCAAGCAGGCCGGATGTTATGTTCCCAGTTTGTCAGTGTGCCCGATATCAAAGTGATCCAAAGGAATCCCACATGAAAGCTGTCAAGAGGATTTTCAAGTATCTCAAGGGTCAACCCAAACTTGGTCTTTGGTATCCTCGAAATTCCGATTTCAATTTATTTGCTTATACTGACAGTGATTATGGTGGTTGTAACTTAGACAGGAAATCGACCACAGGAGGATGTCAATTCTTGGGTAATCGACTCATTTCTTGGCAGTGTAAGAAGCAGAACACTGTCTCCACATCCACTGCCGAAGCTGAATATGTGGCTGCTTCGAGCTGTTGTTCCCAGCTTGTCTGGATTCAGCAACAACTTCTCGATTATGGTCTCAACATTATGACACACCAATTTGGTGTGATAACACGGCAGTTCTGAACATCGTGAAAAATCCCATTCAACACTCAAAAACTAAACACATTGACATCCGCATCCATTTTATCCGCGACTGTTTTGATCGTAAACTTATTCATCTAAAACAAGTGCCGTCAACTGAAAATATCGCTGATTTATTTACCAAGGCATTTGATCATTCTCGATTTGATTTCCTTGTGCAATCATTGGGAATGATTAACTTTGGATAAATTGGTTTAATGAATCTTCACATAAAGATTTTTCATTTTTTTATAAAGAATAAAATTGCAATTGTTTCCTTTTCTTAAAAGGACAATCACAATTTTAGGGGGAGAAAATTAGAAAAACAAGTTCTGAAAAATATTTTTGGTCTTAGGGGGAGTTAAGATCAAAGGATTGCCAAAATCAAAAGAAGAAATTTTCATAATTAAATGAGAAATGATATTACAAAGTTCTACAGAGTCTAAGTACTTTCAAAGGCTTAAATACGAATAGACTTGGATTATGTTTGATGTGTCGATAGGCTTTGCTTTCAGAAATGAAAAGATCATAATTGAGTGATTACACTTGAATTAAAGAAATATAATTAGTGGGGAACATATCAGGATTCTGTGCCAAAAATGTTCTAACACAGACTGAGAGATATAATCTTGTCATACTCAAGCCTGTATGTGATTGATTCAGTGATTATCACAACTATATATATATATATATAAAGATAAAAGTACAAAAAGAAACAAAAAAGAGAAAAACACAAAAAGAAAATAATTGAGCAAAAAGATGCCTACAAAGGTCATATAGGATATAAGATGCCAAGAAGCACAACAAATCAAAAGATATGTCTAAAAGACATACATACTATATGGTATATATTTTCTATTTTGAGAATAGTTTTTAACTTTGGAAGGCAAAATCGAAAGATGGGGCATGTAAGTCGGATGGCTTGTAAGTCCTAAACATCTTGAGAGGGCAGACGTAAGTCCGGATGGCTGTCAGTAAGTCCTTAAACTTGTTAATATTCCGGGTTAAGAAATATTTCTCAGGCTAGTTATGCTCAAATAGTTATATTTAGGAATATAATAAATGATATCACTGATCAACAATGCATGGTTTAAGTCAAATTGGGGTGACTTGAAATCTCAATAGTGTCTTGAAGGATAATAATTATTCTACAGAAGTTCTGATTGTGGGATCCACTGACTTATATTAAATCAACACAAAACATGATATATATCACTCATTATGTTTCTGAGTAAAACCTGAAGTATAAGTTTAAAAGGACAAAATATATTGACAATCAACTTAACCAGTTATTTTAAAAAACAAAGCCGGACAGAGTCTTAACTTGACAAAGAACTAGATGATCTCATTATGAAAATTCTTACAAAAACAAGCAAATCCGATCTTGATTCTTTAATTGTTTTTATTATTTTGTTATTTTGTATGTAAGTGTTTGTTTTTATTTATTTTATAGTGTTCTATTTGTAGTGTTCTATTTGTAGGACAAATAAATAACAAGAAATTTTATGAAAATTGAAGATTCATTAAATTAATTGGTCACTTGGTAAATAACATTTTATGTTGACATAATTCTTTAAGAATAAAAAGATTGAAAAGTTTGAAAATAAGAAATACTTTAAAAAAAAAATTTTGAAAAATTTTGAAAATTTTGAAAAGTTGTGTCTTTCGCGCGACAAGGGGAAGTCACGCGAAACAGGTTGTTTCGCGAAATGAATTTTCGCATGCTATATCTGGGGTATAAATGTCACAGTGACCAAGACGAAATCACTTCTCGCACAAAATTCAATCCGAAAAACCTTTTCGCATATCATCCGACTACTCATTTCGCATACACCAAATCAGAAATCATCTCACTCCTGCTTGTGATTTGTTCCTTATTTCATTCTCATTACTCTCATAGTATGATTTAAAGGTATAACATGTTTGATTAGGTTACTGTAGCTTTGAAATGCTAAGTGGAACTTAACATCTTGACATTAAAATCTTAAAATGGACTTTAAAGTTGAAATTGAAAGATGAAATACACCTAATAGACTTAGGCGACAGCAATGGATTGGATTTCATGGATTAAAAATAAGTTTTGATCTGTTAATTTGACATGTGGGTTGTGCGAATCGCACAAAGGGAACGAACAGACGCGAATTGGGGTTTTTCGCGTGAACATGGTTTTCGCTTAACTTAGAATTTGCTTGATATTCAGTGTTTCGCGTGAAACTAGGTTTCGCTTGAATTCAAAAGTGATACTAGTTTTCGTGTGACTATTAAAATTTGAAGTTTTCGCATGACTTACACATTTCGCACAGAATGGACTTTTCGCAAGTTATGAGTTTTCGCACGACAAAAGGTTTTGAAATTTTTCTAAGTGTTGATGGTGTCGTCTCAAATGGACTTATCACTTACAACTTGTTTTCGCATAATAAACATTTTTCTGTTGCTAAATTTTTAAGTGTAGTACATGTATTCACATGTGACTAAACTTTGAGATGATAAATTGTTTCTAAGTGATAAAATTTTCTAAGTGTAAAATTTCAAAGGTTCACATGTTCTAAGTGTTGAAACTCTTTATGCATTATTAAGTTATATTCAAGAGTGTTCTAATCTTGATCTTATTTGACAATGCAGATGGCACAAATGATTTTTAATAAAAATCATAATTGTGTTGCTTACTTAGACGAGGTTCCGGAAGGGAAGGAACTATTTTCTTCTATGATTGATGGATTGAAGAATTCACGCATTGTTTATGCGATATCTGCTGATCCTGCTATTTATTCGGAGCTAATAGATTCATTCTAGAGCACTGCTGCTCTAGAAAAAGACCAAGCGGGAAACCAGATTATTACTGCTACTGTCAAAGACAAACGAGTGACAGTTTCTCAGTCCATCCTGAACCGAGTTCTTCTATTTGATGATCAAGAAGGAGCACCAACTAGACTTGATGATGATACTGTGATTGATTGTCTGGCTCGTATGGGATACGAGTACAGATATCCAAGTCTAGAGAAGAAATGGTTACCACTATACTGGAAGTACTTATTTCATGTGGTGATTCATTGTCTGAGCAACCTCAAAGCTGGGATGGATAGCTTGAGTGCAGTGTTTGGCTCCTTATTGTTTCATTGGTTGATGATATTCCTTTTAGTATATCTGGAGTTATATTTCAGGAGATGGTAAAGAATGCCACAGCCAATCCTGGAAAGAAGTTCATCATGTACCCAAGATTTATCCAGTTGGTGATAAATGATGCATATCCTGAGCTTGCTACTCAGAGATCTCCTAAGTATGTTGTACAGACTGTAAAGAAGGAGATTTTCACACATCTAACTGGAGCCAGAGGCAACAAATGCTCTGGTGAAAGTTTTGCCAAGATTGGTAGATTTGCAGAAGTTGATGAGAGTATTGGAGGTTTGGGAGGAGATGTACCTGTTGATGAGGCACAGACTGGTGCTTCTACTTCTGATGTTAGAAATGACATAGATCAAGAGATTGATAGAATGTTTGATGATGAACCATCTAATGAAGAAAGAAGGGAAGGGGTTGTTCACTCAGCTTCAAGTTCTGAGACCCCAAGTGATCAGATAGGGAATGTTCCATATGAGCTCCAAACAGATCAGACTCCCTCTACTCCTACTTCTACCAGGAAAAATACTCAAGAGAGAGACACTGATTATATTCCTGTGGAATCACCAAGTACTTCTTCCAGACGAAAACGAATGGCAAAAAGAAAAGACTTCCCTGCAAGAAGAAGAGGGAGAAGTGTTATTCCAAAACGGCCACGAACTCAAGTGATTGTTACAGAAGCTGAACAGATTACTTCTTCTGACATTCAGAGATCACCGAAATCGTGATTACTGAGGAAGAAACACATGTTGATACTACAACCACTGCTACCGAGACAGAAACTGTTCCTGTTTCTGGCTCTGGTTTTTCTACACCTCCACGGCAGGAAAACTTAGAGTTTTATGTTGATTCATTTTTGAATACTCCTCCAGAGTTTCAAAGGAGAGAGGAATCATCTACCACTCCTCATTCTATAACTCTAGAAGAAAGAGTTAAAAACTTGGAGAAAGAAAGTTTTGAAAATGTAAAGATGATTGCTGAACTGGAAAAAGAAAATGAAGAAAAGTCGAGTCAGATTACCATGATTCATCTGGATTCTGCAATTAAAGATACAAGGATAGCTTCTCTTGAACAACAGATGAAGAACATGTTTGATTATACTTCAGGGTTGGAGAGACAACTTAATGAGCTTAGAGAATTTATTTCACAGACTTACTTTCATCAACCACCAGTTATACGGTCTACTACTGTGATTGGTGAATCTAGTAGGTGATCTCCAAGCCCTCCTCCTACTGAGAATGTTCCAGAAAAAGAAGTGGTCAACGAAGCTCAAACTTCTACTGAACAGCCAAGTGTTAGTGCAACTGAAGATGTTCCAATTTCATCTGAAGTACCTATCACCGAAGCTTTCACATCTACAGCTTTCGTTGAGCCTGAGCATATGATAACTTTGCCTAGTGTTCATGAAGAGGAGGATGAAGAGTTGATTGATTATGCTGATTCAGATGATAATAAGGATGATGATGATAAGGATGACGATGAAGATGATGATGAAAATGATGATGATGATGATGGTGGAGATGATGGTGGAAATGATGGTAATAATGATGATGGTGGTAATAATGATGGAGGTGATGCTACAGGTTTCTCTTCGAGTCCAACTGGAGATACTAACACTGATAATGTCGATCGACCAAGTGTTAGTGATCCGGAAGGATATGATCCACTTGACCCTGCCACTGAGAGTGTGTATGAAAAGGAATTGTATTCTTTTCAACAATCTTCATCAGGAGCTGTCGAAGAAGAATTTGAGATGTTTGATGATTTGGAGGATCAGAATGAATATACTGACATATTTGGGAACAACCTTTAAGAGTTATTCAAAGACATTAATCTTGAAGAAGGAGAAATCCCTACTGAGACTGTGAGTGGTGAAACTCCTGCTGTTTCTACAAAGAAAGATTCTACTGGTCAGATTGTGTTATTCACTAGAGGAGGATTAATGTTCAAAGCACCACCACCACCTACTGAAGCTCATTTTCTATTCATTTCTAAGCCTAAGCAGAAGTATGGTGAAATGTCTTATGTCATTAGCTGGGGTTATGATGGCGAGAAAGGATGTATGTAATAAAAAGAAAGAATGGAGAAATTGATTATCTGAAAAGCACACAAGACTTCCATACTCTACGTGCTGCTGATCTCTACTCCATGGGCAAAGCTCCATTCTTTAATGAAAGCAATTACAGTGAAGCTGAACTGATGAGATCTATGATACGAAGGGAGATGCGCACAAACTTCAAGGATTTTAAGACTGCCAAATCAAAGGTGATTGATGACTCAACAAGAATAGATGAAAAGACTAAAGCTCCAATGAAAATACGAGTCTATCAACATCCTAAATTTATCAGGAAAGTCCCCGTGCATGCTCCAGTTCCGCCTAACACTTTAAAGCAATTACTCTCATGGAGATGTGAGAAGGATTCCGGTCACGCTGTGATCAGATGCATTGACAAGTCATTTCGAATCATTGATCCAGCAGACTTGATGAAGTTTGGCAAAGACGACTTACTCAAGCTTTTACACTGTCCCATTTCAGCTGATGAGTCCGTTTATTTTCTTTCTTGCCAGTATGTGTGGATGATGACCGGATCCTTAGGAATAAATGGTATGCATATGCAGGCTCGTACAAGAAGGCAAATGTTGATTTTGATTGATCATGTTTCACCGAGCCTAGGGGGAGATTGTAGAAGACTAATCAAGGCTCGGCAAAACAACCTGTGCGAAAACCTGATCCACGCGAAAAGAAGATGTCACGCGAGAAGCAGACCACGCGACAAAGGACTTCACGCGACAGTCATGACCCGCGCGAAAGGAAGCTGTGCGAAAAGCCAGTCGCGCGAGAACTGATGTTTAGTATAAATAGTTTAGTTTTCGTTTTATAATTAAGCTTTTGTTCATTTATCTTATATGTACTGTGCGAAATCGCACAAGACCTGTTCTAGGTTGTGTTATTCAATCTGAGAATCATTTTGTGATCAAATTCAATCTTCTTCTACTCCAATCTTGTTTACATTCCGCATTCACAAGATTGAGATCGTGTGTTTATTGTTTTTCTAGGAGAATTCGAGGTTTTACAGGTTTTTAGGGGGTGACGCCCCAAGCCCTAGGGTTCCAAGGGGCCACTCCCCTTGGTGGAAGTCGAGGCAGCGCCCGTGGTAGTGGGCTCCAAGGGGCAGAGCCCTAGCTAGTAAATTTTGGCTTACTAAAAACACAATAAAATTTGATTTTCCTGAATTTTTAAAGGCGAAACTTGGGGGCAAAAATAAGTCAAATTTGTCCAAATTGTTGATCATGATAATGCGATTCCTCTACACCTGTCATATGCAATTTTTCAGGCTAGTTAATTGTTTATTCTCCCATTGTTTCTCATTTTCAACTAATGAAATGCATTCTATGATACGTGAAAGGCACAATTCTATTTAGTCTTGTTTTCAATCACCCAACGTTGACTCCTATAACCACTCGCTCGTCGGACGCTCGGGCTTCGTGTTTCAAGTTTGTTATCCTAACTGTATCCTCTGCTCCACCAAGAGCCTGACCCCTTCTTTTATATTATCTACCGCCTTGCTCCTCGACTCCATACTTCTCAAGCCGCTCGTTGTAATAGCTTGCTTCTCGGGCGGCTCACACCCTGGGTGGTGCGGTTGAGCCAGAGTGGGCTTAGCAGTCGGCCTATCTTTTCGGGTGCACACATAAAGGCATCATTAGTTCCACAAATCTCACTACACTGACCATAGTAAATTATTCTGATGTTGACTGGCCCTTGCATTGAAACACAACATTTCACATACGGCTACTCGACTTTCCTGTGTGGAAATCTTGTTTCTTGGAGCGTGAAGTTGTGATCAAAATATCATGCTTATGGTCAACACCGCATCTTAAATTATTTGGATCACTCACTTGCTTTGAGAGCTGAATACTCTCCCTACGCACAGATAGACTCTCTTATGTGACAATTTAAGTGTGGTGTTTTTCAGTCAAAATCTTGTCGCTCATAAACATGCCAACTATGTTGACATTGATTATCATTTTGTTTGTGACCTAGTGTCTTTGGTCAAATTCATACTAAATTTGTTTTTACCAAGTTTCAAATGGTAGATATTTTTACCAAGCCACTATTTAAAGACTTTCAGGATACTTTTGGCATTCGTTCACCACCCATACGCTTGAGGTGGGTGTTAGAGTTTAAATTTTTTATTTTTTGTTTTGTATTATACTTTGTGATAGGATTATTCTGTAGACAGCATTCTTATAATTAGATTATTTGAAAAAGAAAGGCAAAATTCTTATTACATGTGCTGCATTAACGGTGTTCAAGCGACCTCATACCATCGACAGGAATGTCAAATGGACATTTTAAAGAAAATATTTGATCTAAGGAACATTTCAAGAATTTTGTTCAGTGTTTTAAGTTTTAAGATTAATTGTTAACCATAAGCAGTTGGTGTTCCAGTCCAATGCTATAAGGATGATGGCAAAATTAAACGTTTAACATCACATCTCAAAAAACTCACCCAAGTACTCGCGTAGTTCCAAATGTCGTTCAAAAAAATTGTTAGCCGTAAAGTTTGCGGTAGATAATTGATTATCAAGGCGGCTATTCTAGACAGATAGATGCACCCACATTCAGATTCTTATATCCGTTTATTTGGAAGAAAAAAAAGGCAAAATACGTCATTTTGACATTAAACCTAAACAAGTGCTATAATATAACAACATTTATAAGATATTTAACACGAGAAAAATGTCCATACTTTCATTGTAATCATATAATACAAGCAGTCTGAAATAATTGCACGTTAATTGGACATAAATACAAGAAAATAAGAAGCTAAATCCAGTTTCAGTGATTCTTCAACATAAACATTTTGACAGCAGCATATGAACATCCACCCTGAAGTGAGATGCAGTCTCTTTCTTCAAGGCTACAAGATCAAGAATGAATCTTTTTGAAGGGATTTGTTGTGAATGAGAAATGACAGTTATTCAGATGGGTCCCGCAACAAGAAACCAACTTCTTATTTCCTCTTCCCAATAGTTAGCAGTTCAAAGCTTCTAAGGGCGTCATCACGGCCACCTCTTGATGAGGGTACAGCCTGTGTGAAAGATGATGACTTGGAGTCGAACCCGGGTTGAGAGTGGAGCCTTTGAGCGGTTGATATGCGACCGCTGCCTGAACCTAGTCGGTTTGATCGGCTCTCACTGGGCTCACCAGACGAGCTTGGTCTGTGTTGAAATTTATAGATATACAATTCAATAACAAACTCATTTAACTTATTACTATTCTAATGTTTTTTTTTATTTGTTTTGTATATTGTTTCATGTGTTTGGGCTGAAACTATTGGGCTGCATTGGAGTTATGTTGTGGACTCTATCAAGTCAAAGAAGTTGGACTGGGCTTCTTTTGTTACCGTTACAAAGCTGTGAGCTTAAAAGGCAACAAATGGGTTCAAACAAAAAGAAGAGGCTCGTTTGGGACCGATGGTTCTCTAGGGTTTAATCCCTTGGCAATTGTCTTCATCTTCTCCATCTACACTCATGATGAAATCATCTGCTCAACATCAAGATCTGATATCGATCACTCACATTTTACACGCCGCTCTTATAAGTCTCCATTCCTCTTGTTGATTGGCAGAACTTGTTCATGTTCAACTTTATCATTCATCATAGTCTGAAGATTTGATCTTATTCACTATTATTTCTATCAAATCCTTCAGTTTGTTTACATGGTATCAGAGCCAAATGGCTCTAATCGAGTGCTCGATCTGATCTTGGTGTTATACCGCTGCTCGTAATTGTGATATGTTCCTATTAGGGTTTTCAAATCTGAAACCCTAACTCTAGATCTGTCGGAGGGGTGATGACGCCTTCAACACGTTCTTCAGCGAAACCGGAGCCGGTAAACACGTCCCCCGTGCGGTGTTTGTGGATCTTGAATCGATGAGGTCCGTACGGGGACTTACAGGCAGCTGTTTCACCCTAAGCAGCTCATTAGCGGTAAAGAAGATGCTGCTAATAACTTTGCAAGAGGACATTACACAATTGGCAAGGAGATTGTGGACCTGTGTCTTGATCGGATCCGAAAGCTTGCGGATAACTGTACAGGTTTACAAGGGTTCTTGGTGTTTCATGCGGTTGTTGCATTCACATCCTTTGGAACTACATCACCTCTGTACATCAAACAGCAAGACATGTATTTCCCATGTCGTGGATCGCACTTCGCCATCATAGAAGTGGGCTCGAACGCGCAGTTGGTTATCTCAGCCACTGAGAGCTGCTCGTGGTCTGATTTTTCTGATGTAACATAGTAACCCTTGAAGGTTACGTGTTGCATCCTTGCTTGGATTCCCTGAAAATCAGGGACTGCCCCGCTGTGAGATCTTTCCTCTCTATTAATTTTCTGTCTTGCATCATTATTGAATCTTATCATTAGTCAATGTTTGACCGGGTTAGGGGTACCGGTATCTGTACTGCATTATGATTTGTTCTGTGTGTTAGTTATGCATCACGCTGCGTGCTATTACATTTGTTGTGTGTCTTCATATCATCTTGAGCTAATCCTTGATCTGCCTTCCCGTGAAAGGTGTGAAAACCTGGCTCTGGCTCTTGGTTGATCTTCTTGCGTGTGCTTGCTTGCTATCATTCATTTCTTGCTTTGGCATTATGGCTGATTCTGGTCCTGTCATTAATATTACTGCTTCGAGTACTCAGATTAGTAAACTTGATGTGTGTGATCCATTGTATCTTCATGCTAATGATATTAATACACTTACCATTGTTACAATGAAACTAAAAGGAACTGAAAATTACACTGTATGGGCTAGTTCAATAAAATTGGCTTTACAAGTTAAAAACAAACTTGGATTCATTGATGGTAAATATGAAAAATCTAAAACTGACCCTATACTTGCAAATCAATGGGATAGATGTAATTCTGTGGTTTCAAAACTTAATTCATGGACAATATAGGAATCATGGTTTTTTAAGTAAATGGGTCAGGTAAATTTGTGTCTCAAGTATGTCCAGATTTTCTATATACATATGTGAGAGTTGTAAAGCCAATCTGGTTTGTAAACAAGGTTCGTAGTAAGTTTTTATTTCTATAAGTGTTTTTTGTAGAACTCTTATTAATAGTTCTTTTAATAAAGGTTTTGAAAAACTTCACTATGTGTTGTGTTGGTTATTTGAGAGTCATTTTATGCATGTTGCTGTATTTAAGTTGTCTCGTGTTTTTTGGGGTGTAATGAAAAATTAGATTGAGATTAATAGGACAATTTTAAAAGAATCAAAATTTAAAAGTTTTTGATCTTATTGTTAACTTTATTAGTATATTCTCTTTTGTATATTTGGCTTAATATTCATGATTGTAGGATTATGTGCTCTATGGAATGAATCTTTGCCTCATGTGATTCAAATTTGTCTTAAACAGTGATGAATTGTATTTTGGCTATGACCGTGTTGTGATGGAGTTTTAATCTGTAACATGAATTTCTTAATTGCTACTAGTGTGTGTGGTGTCATGATGAGTTGTTTAAACCCTATGTCTTATCTTCTATGATCTTGTCTCTAGTTAATTGAACTATGTTGTTCTTGTGTTTTAACTTGTATTATGGACAAGTGTGTTCTTGATTCTTTGACAACCATCTATATTTTTTATCTCGTGTAAGAGGTAGTATGATTCTGTATTCGTTTTAAATCTTTGGTTGTGTCTTTCTAAGTCTGGTATAATTCTTTATTTTTATTGTTATCAGACTTGTTTCTTGAATCGTGTGGTTCAGTATCTTTTGTGAGGTTGTAAAAGTTTTTGCTTGATTCAAATTAGTCTTTATGTTCTTTATAAGTTTTCTTATGTTACTTTTCTTGTAAAGTTGTAAAAGTTTTTGATCAAGTCAAATTAGTCTTTAACTTTCTCACAAGTCTTCTCTTCAAACATGGTTCTGAGTTCTTAAAAGTCATGTGGCTTTTATTTTTCTTATCAGATATGTTTTTTTCGGCAGTCTTATCGAATCTTATGATTCTTAAAAACCGTGTGGTTTTTTATTCTCTCTTATCATATATTTTTTTAATAGTTTCAAAGAATCATATGATCTTTCTTTGTATTAGTTAGAAGATGTTCTTCTGAAGTCTTCATTTTCTTCTTTCTTTATTGTTAAAGAAAGTTGATAGATGTCTTATCTTGGAGTCATGTGACTTCATGTCTTTATCAGATATGTATCTGATTCTCTTATATGGTCATGGGTTGTATGCCTTATGATTTGTTCAGTATGTCATATTAGTGGTGGATTCAAAGTCCACTTGCTAGTTATGAAATCTTCGAATTCTTTGTGGGATTCTTCATAGAATCTTATGATTCTATATCTTGTTTAATCAGAAAATTGTACTTCTGATTTCTTTCTTTCTTTCTGTGGTGTTACAGAAAGTTGGTATATGTCTTGTGACATGTCTTAGTCTTGAAAATCTTGTGACTTTTGTTTCATATCAGATATCTTTCCGATCGTTTTATAGAATCTTATGATTTTTTATGGTGATCAGTACAAGTTATGACGTGCCTTGTGACATCTTTGTGCTTACTCTTTGTCAATGATGAACCTAAAGTTTATTGTTTGAGTATGAATAATTTGGGATAGTTGTGTTAAAGGGAAAGTTTTTATGGCTACTGTTATAACTTGATTATTTGTTACAAATACAAAGCTATAATCCATTCTTGTCTTCTTATGATTGATTTAAATTTTCTCTCAGAAGAGTCTGTTCATATCCTTAATACTTAAAAGTTGTATCGGAAGATTAAACAAAATATTTTTAGTGTTGTATATGTTAAAGATGTGGATGGTTCTCAAGTGTATGCCTTCTTTGTTTATGTGCATCACTTCAAGGCTTGTTCTCTATTTGTTCTTGGCATCCCTTAGGTCTCAGTCTTTAGTTTGAAGTTCTTTGAAACAATTATCGGTAAATTGGGAATCCTTCTTTATTGCTTGTCGTATGTGATAGTACTTATGCTACCTTCTACTGATTTACTAAGATTTGAAGTCTCAAATGCATATTTTCTAAATGAATGAAATGCTCACATATCTGCTGTACTTATGTTTTTTATTCTTGTATGTCAACCTGTGTTTAAAAAAAAAAAAAAAAAAAAAGTGTGTGGAAAACTTGTTAATCGCCAAATTGACATATTTTTGGATAAATTTAAGTATGATTTAACTCACAAAATGAAAGTTACGTGCTTTCTTCATTGAAGTTTTAGGATAAGTGTATCTTATGTGATTATCTTAGTTTTTTTTTTTACATTGTCATACTAGTAATCTAGTGTCTTGACAATGTTCAGATTTGCATTCTGATTGCATTTACCTAGAACTATATAGTTGACTTTAGCAGTTAATCTTCAACTAAATCGTTGTGTTACATGATTAACAGGAAATGAAGTTGTTTGAAAAGGTGTCTCTTATAATAATCTGATGGTTAAATATAGTTAATGATGTTCAAATGTGTTTGCTTATTGAATTGAGGGGGGATGTTGAAATTTATAGATATACAATTCAATAACAAACTCATTTAACTTATTACTATTCTAATGTTTTTTTTATTTGTTTTGTATATTGTTTCATGTGTTTGGGCTGAAACTATTGGGCTGCATTGGAGTTATGTTGTGGACTCTATCAAGTCAAAGAAGTTGGACTGGGCTTCTTTTGTTACCGTTACAAAGCTGTGAGCTTAAAAGGCAACAAATGGGTTCAAACAAAAAAGAAGAGGCTCGTTTGGGACCGATGGTTCTCTAGGGTTTAATCCCTTGGCAATTGTCTTCATCTTCTCCATCTACACTCATGATGAAATCATCTGCTCAACATCAAGATCTGATATCGATCACTCACATTTTACACGCCGCTCTTATAAGTCTCCATTCCTCTTGTTGATTGGCAGAACTTGTTCATGTTCAACTTTATCATTCATCATAGTCTGAAGATTTGATCTTATTCACTATTATTTCTATCAAATCCTTCAGTTTGTTTACAGTCTGCTGCTTGATATGACTGCTCTTTTTGAAGTACTGCTGGTTCGTGTGATGCGAGGTCTATCTGAGTTACCGTTCTAAACAAACAAATATAAGAGATAAAATTAGAAACCAACACAAAAGGATTTGTACAAGCTAATAAAACAAGTGGTTATAGCTGGTAAAACTAGTGTTTATTCCTGGTTGCTTTGGGTTGACATGGGTAAATTTTCTGGTCCATGTTCTTGAATTCTTTCATCTCTTTATTCATAAAATTATATTAATCTATGGATGTGCGGACACATAAGGTTAAACAGGATTAGAAACGAGGTTTTTAGTGATAGGTTATGTCACATCCCGACGGAAGCGTGAAGCGATTTTTGGGTGTGACTTATTTGTTCAGAACGCATTTGATTATAAGGAATCAAGTTACAAACAATATTAATACATAAACACATAACTTGATTATATATATCATAAGTTAGGATTGCATCATTACATATAAAGTAAAAATTTGATGTAATCCTTATTACAACTTTTATTTAACTAAACATCTTCAAATGCGATGGAAATAAGCGTCCACCATGACACTGCCATCGTAGATGTTGACGGTTAGATTCACACAAACCCTTCCAACGACTTCACCCCATCCGTTGTATACATCAAAAGAGAAATCTACATTGTTAATCATTTTCACCTGAAAAAGCATACTCAAAACAGTCAATATAAAGTTGGTGAGGTCATAGGTTTATTTCCAGACAAAATATTTTATTGATGCACCAATTACAACCAAAGCTGCTCACGCACATAATTCATACTGTCATGAAATAATTCATAAAATCAGATAATAGCATCAACATAAACAGTATGTTTTTTCCCCCAAAAACTTTACAAATACCAAAATGGGGCTATGAGTCTCACATGTTCTCCAAAATGTAACCTATAAAAATAATTTATAAGTTAGATAAATTTCTTTAATTTTTAGAACCTCAGATATAACCAATTCTTAAAATTTAGCTGTAATATAGTCAGATAATATTACCATAAAATTCCCAATTTTTACTTTATTATATATAAATTGTTATAATTATCACAAATTCTCCATAAATCACCAAAAATAGCTACTATTATCTAAAATTCCCAAAATTTTACAGAATATTACTTCAATAGTTTATATCATTCCATAAATTTCCTGATGTCTAATTCACAACAGATATCTTTCTGTAATCCTACAATATTCCCAAAATTCATTAAAAATATCTATATAACTCCAAAATTATGAAATTTATACCATATGTTGAATTGGATTTATAATGTCTTCATTGAATTTTTCATGATTTATGGTATTGATTAATTGTTTCTTTTGATTTTTCCTCTACAGATCACTTAAAAATTTATTTTTCAATCATAAAAATAAAATAAATTATAAAATAATTCCTCGAGCTTTATATCTCAAAAGAGTAATTCTGTGATTTTTCCAGAATTTTCACGAATTTATTTGTATTTTTGAGTATTTTCTTTATTTTAAATAATTTGTAAAAATTATTTTACTTATTATATTTTTACTAAAATTTAAAGAATGATAAGTAAATATTTTTCTAAAAAAAATCTTCCAATGTTTATTCCCACAATCACAGTTAATTACATACCAAACTGAATTTTTAACAAATTTGTATGTAAATTTTCAACCCATTGATTATTTCCATGACTTATTAAGTTTTTAGACTTTGTTAAATCTTTTTCTTATAGATTTGATCAGAATAACATAAGTTAATAAGGTTTTTGATAAAAACTTTTTATTATATCACAAGGGTTGTTTATATGTATTTATCAAACACATACAATTTGGTAATCTAATAGTTAAAGGCTAGAACCTGTTGTTGCTTGCTTGTGAGAACCAAATGATTTGGTGATGGTTGTGGTTAATGCTTTGAAACCAGGAAAAAGTGTTGGGTTTATTGATGTGGTGGTGGTGTTTTAGAGAAATCGAGAGAGAGGGAACAAAGGTGGTGGATGGTGATGGTTACGGATGGTGATGGTGATGATGGTTACGGATGGTGATGGTGATGATGGTTACGGATGGCGATGGTGATGATGGTTACGGATGGTGATGGTGGTGATGGTTACGGATGGTGATGGTGGTGATGGTTACGGATGGTGATGGAGATCGGGACCGAGGGAGAAAGTTTGAGAGATTTTGAGGTGGTGTGAAGGTGATCGATGGATGTGTGGCTTCCGAGAAGTAGTAGATATAGGTGGCTTTAGCTCTAGGTTTTTAGGATAGTGACTAGGCTAATATAGCCTTGCTTAGTTAGATTTCTAGACCTAGGTGGCAACATAATTGTTGGGTTAGTGTTGTGCAAGGTGGCAATCATAGGAATGTCTTGGTGTCCTAGCCGACTAGGTGGAGATCAAAGGGAATTTTGCTTAGTGTTAAAGTAATGATGGTATTAGGATGAGTTGGACATTAGGGTGATAGGTTTGCAAGATGGCGAGGTGATGTGCATGGTTTGTAGTAAGCTAGTAACCGAGGGGATGAGGGAAAAATGGTTAGGTCCAAGTTGGTGTTTGGTGTTCAAGTGTTATGGTTTGTTTGGTGATGTTTGGTTAAACGTTTGCTTAGCTTACTACATATGTATTTGTAGGTGTCATAGTTTTTAGATACATATACATTATGCATCATCTATGCATGCATAGTACCATATTAATCTTATATATATATATATATATATATATATCCAATAAATGTTATTACCAAAGTTTATATGTATATCTATACATGCATGCATACGTAAAATTCTACATATATACATGCATGCAAACATGCATACGTAAAAATATATATTAATAAATGACATGCATATGTGATTTATTAAATAATATTCATGAGGTGTTATAAAATTTTATTTAAGATATAAAATCGTCTAACCTTATTTAAGGTTGTCACATTCTCCCCCTGTTAAAAAAATTTCGTCCCAAAATTTATTAGTGAGAAGTTTCTATAGTCGAGTGGAATTTGTCTTGATTATTAGCTTTGAACAGATGAGGATATTTGTTTTTGATTTCATCTTCCCGTTCCCATGTGTATTCTGATCCTCTCTTTGCATTCCACTTGACTTTCACTATATCTCTCTTTGCATTCCACTTAACTTTCACTATATGAATTCTATTCTTTCTTAATCTTTTTACTTCTTTGTCTACAATGGCTACTGGTTCTTCTATGAAATGTAGTTTCCTATTGATTGTGATTTCCCGAATAGGTACCTTTAAAGTCTCATCTGTTAGACATTTCTTGAGGTTGGATACATGAAATGTGTTATGCACTTCACTTGATTTTTGAGGTAATTCCAACTTATATGCTACAGGACCAATCTTATCAATGATTTTAAATGGACCAACATACCTAGGGTTTAGCTTACTTGGTTTTTCAAATCGGAAGATTCCTTTTGAGGGAGATACCTTTAGGTAAACTCTATCTCCAATTTGAAATTCCAATGGTTTCCTTCGTTTGTCTGCATAACTTTTCTATCGGTCACGAGCTGCTTTCAATCTATTTTTAACCTCGGTGACCTTGTCCGTGGTTTCTTGGATTAATTCAGGACCTGTAAGTTGTTTATCACCTATTTCATTCCAACACAATGGTGATCTACACTTTCTTCCATACAAAGCTTCAAATGGAGCTAACCCAATACTAGAGTGATAACTGTTATTGTATGAAAATTCTATTAATGGTAAGTGGCTATCCCAATTTCCACCAAAATCTATAGCACAAGCTCTTAACATATCTTCTAGGGTTTGTATTGTCCTTTCGCTTTATCCATCAGTTTATGGATGATAGGCTGTACTTAAGTTCACTTGGGTTCCTAAGGCTTTTTGTAATGTCTGCCAAAATCTGGAAGTAAATCTACTGTCTCTGTCTGATATGATGGACACAGGTATTCCATGTCTAGACACAATTTCTTTTATGTAATTTCTTGCTAGTCTTTCTATTTTATAACATTCTCGTATGGGTAAGAAATGAGTTGACTTAGTCAATCTATCTACTATAACCCAAATTGTGTCATATCCATTTTTGGTTTTTGGTAGTTTGGTTATGAAGTCCATTGTAATCTGATCCCATTTCCATTCTGGAATTTATGGTTGTTGTAGGTATCCTGAAGGTTTTTGATATTCAGCTTTTACTCTTGAACAGATATCACATTGTTCCACGAATTCTCCGACTGATCTTTTCATGCCGGGCCACCAGTATTGGCTTTTCAAATCCTTGTACATTTTATTATTTCCTAGATGTACATAATATTTTGACCTATGTGCTTCTTGTAAGACAATTGTTCTAATTACACTATTGTCAGGTACCCAAATTCTCCCTTTGAACCTCAGAATTCCATCTTTTTCTTCCTTCATATCTTTTAATTGTCCCTTTAGTTTTAACATATCTTCTTGTTGAGCTTCCTGAATTTGATTTAACAAATCTGAACGTAATTCCATTCTTATAGCCCGTACTCGTAATTGCTTAATCCTTTCTTTTCTACTTAAAGCATCAGCAACTACATTTGCTTTACGAGGGTGATACTTAATTTCACAGTCATAATCACTTAATAATTCTACCCATCTTCTCTACCTCATATTTAGCATCTTCTGATCAAAGATATGTTGCAGACTTTTATGATCCGTATATATTATACACCTAGTCCCATACAGATAATGTCTCCAAATTTTTAGTGCAAATACTACTGCTCCTAATTCTAGATCATGGGTGGTATAGTTCTTTTCACTACCCCTAAGTTGTCTAGATGCATATGCTATTACTTTATCTTTTTGCATTAAAACACATCCAAAACCTTGACGTGATGCATCACAATATACTACAAAATTATCTGTCCCTTCTGGCAAAGCTAAAACGGGTGCACTACACAACTTATTTTTAAGGAGTTCAAAAGCTTCATTTTGATTTTCTTTCCATACCTACCTTCTATCTTTCTGGGTCAATTCTGTCAAAAGTTGAGCTATTCTCAAGAAATTTTCTATAAATCTCCTATAATATCCTGCTAAACCTAAGAATTGTCGTACCTCAGTTGGGGTTTTTGGAATTTCCCATTTCTTGACTGCTTCAATCTTTGCTGGATCAACTTGAATCCCATTCTGATTAACTATATGTCCTAGGAATTGTACTTCTCTTTTCCAAAATTCACATTTTGAGAATTTTGCTTACAACTTTTCCTTTCGTAGTAATTCCAAAGTTAACCTCAGGTGGTGTTCGTGGTCTTCCTTATTTTTAGAGTAAATCAGAATGTCATCTATGAAGACTATAATGAATTTATTAAATAGGGTTTGCACACTCTATTCATTAAATCCATAAATACTGCTGGAGCATTGGTTAACCCAAATGGCATTACAAGAAATTCATAATGTCCGTACCTAGTCCTGAATGCAGTTTTTGATATGTCTTCATCCTGTACTCTTAACTGATGATATCCAGATCTTAAATCTATTTTAGAAAAATAACTAGATCCTTGTAATTGATCAAATAAATCATCAATCATAGGGAGAGGATATCTATTCTTTATGGTAACTTTATTGAGCTCTCTATAATCAATACACATCCTAAAAGTTTCATCTTTCTTTTTGACAAACAGAACTGGTGCTCCCCAAGGTGATACACTAGGATGTATAAATCCCTTATCTAATAGTTCTTGTAATTGGGTCATCAGTTCCTTCATCTCAGTTGGTGCTAAACGATATGGTGCTTTAGCAATAGGGGTTGTTCCTGGAATTATTTCTATTTTAAACTCTACTTGACGAGGGGGTGGTAATCCAGGTAATTCATCAGGAAAAACATCAGAGTATTCATTAATAATAGGATCACTTTCTAAATTCCCTTTATCAAGCTTTGCATCAACTATATGAGCTAAGAAAGCTAAACATTTCTTATTTAAGCATTTTTGTGATTTTTCACAGGAAATCAATTTCATAATACCATTTGGTCTGTCGCCGTATATACAGAGAATTTTATCTTCCTTAGTCAAAGGAATTTTTATAATTTTCTTATCACATATAATTTCAGCGTGGTTATTACTTAACCAATCCATACCTACTACAATATCAAATCCTCCTAATTCAATAGGAATCAGATCTATATCAAAATAATATTCATCTAAGTTCAAAATACAGTTAGGAATAATTTCGCCAGCTTTGATTATTTTTCCATCAGCTAATTCTATCACATATTTATGTCTTAATTTCTCATAGGTTAAACTAAGTGATGGTCTAAAGGTATTTGAAATAAAACTACGAGTTGCTCCTGTATCAAATGATACTGTTGCGTACTGGTTGTTGATAAGGAACGTACCCGTTACCACTTCTGGTTCATGACGAGCTTCTCCAGCTTGTATTACGAAAGCTCTTCCACGGGGATTGTTTTGGTTAACTGGAGCCTTGACTTTCCGTCGTGGACATTCATTACGAAAATGGTTCTCGTTTCCACACTAAAAGCAGACTGGTTTAGGATTGGTGGGGTTCTTGCAATCTTGGGATATATGTCCTTTCTTCTTGCAATTATAACAAACCACTGTCATACAGTTTCCTGAATGATATCTTTGGCAGATATTGCACCACGGTTGCCTTTCAGTTTTTTTTCCTGAGCTGCTACTAAGAAATTTCTTTGTGGAGGTCGGTTCATTCTTTTCTGAGGGTTTTCTCCAAATCTCCTTCCTGTGCGGTTTTCATTCCATTTTTTTTCTCTCCTATTTTTGGATTACTTAATGATCCATTCCTGATCATTTCATCAGTTAAACTTCCTGACAGGATTACTGCTTCCTGAAAAGTTTTGGGCCTTGCGGATTTTACTAATCCTCTTATTTGTGGTACTAGTCCCTAAATATATCTTCCTATCCTTTTCGATTCAGGGGTTATCAGATGTGGTACTTGTAACAACCCAGGCAAACCGCAACGTGATATTGTCCGCTTTGGCCGAAGCCTCACGGTTTTAAAACGCGTCACACTGGGGAAGGTATCCAACCCCTTATAAGGAAGCCTTAGTTCTCCTTCCCAACCGATGTGGGATGGGTTACCCATCCACCCCCTCTCAGGAGAGCACAGCGTCCTCGCTGTCACACTCGGCCCGGCCCTGGCTCTGATACCAACTGTAACAACCTAGGCAAACCGCAACGTGATATTGTCCGCTTTGGCCGAAGCCTCACGGTTTTAAAACGTGTCACACTGGGGAACATAATGACCTGATATGTATCGAACACATATTTAGTTATTAAATATTTATCGGACAGAAGTTGGTGATAAGTCTAACGTGATATTGTAACAATATTGTAACAACCCAGGCATTATCAGGTATCCAACCCAGGCAAACCCAGGCAACGTGATATTGTCCGCTTTGGCAGAAGTTGGACACCAGGTTCAAGATCTAATTTATTTGGTAGGATATGACCTGATAAGTCTAATGTACAACCCACGGTTCACACATACACATGCGCACCAACAACAACAAACACCACCCACATCACAACAATATAACAACTAATGAAGACAATCACAAACCATGTGCTTGCACATGAAATCGTAGAACCCACACACACTCTGCCCACATATACTTTATGTATACAATTATATATATGAACATACATCCATATACAACCATACACACATTTATATATTGATACACACATACAACATATATATATATCCACGATTACCTTCACACATATACAAACATATATAATTATCTACACACATACATTCAAATCGCAGAAAGAAAACAATATCACACATAACATGCCTACATATCTATGCACAATACATACATATCATCAGCAGAATTATGTTCACAGCCCCCCGTTTTCCAAAGCGTATTACTCCTTTCCAGGGTGAGACTTTCAGCAATACTTTGTCACCAACCTGAAACTCCAATGGCTTACGACGCTTGTCAGCGTAACTCTTTTGTCAATCACGTGCTGCTGCCATACGGTTACGAATTTGCACGATCTTCTCAGTCGTTTCGTGCACAAGTTCAGGTCCTGTAAGTTGGCTTTCTCCTACTTCCGCCCAACAGATAGGAGATCGGCACTTACGTCCATACAGTGCCTCAAATGGAGCTGCCTTGATCGAGGTGTGATAACTGTTATTATAGGAGAACTCAACCAACGGTAAATGAGTTTCCCAACTGCTGCCAAAATCGATCACACAGGCACGCAACATGTCTTCGAGTGTTTGGATTGTACGCTCACTTTGACCATCGGTCTGCGGGTGATATGCAGTACTCATATCCAGCCATGTTCCTAATGATCGTTGTAACGATTGCCAGAAATGAGAAGTGAACCGAGCGTCACGATCAGAAATGATAGATATAGGTACGCCATGCCGAGAGACTATTTCCCTTAAATAGATACGTGTTAGCTTCTCCATTCGATCAGTCTCCCGGATTGCCAGAAAGTGTGCGGATTTCGTTAAGCGATCTACTATAACCCAAATGGTATCGCATCCGCTGGGAGTCCTAGGTAACTTCGTGATGAAGTCCATTGAGATCTGTTCCCATTTCCACACTGGAATTTCCGGTTGTTGGAGTAAACCGGATAGTCTCTGGTATTCCACCTTAACCTTGGAACAAGTTAGGCATCTGCTTACGTATGTGGCTATCTCCGCTTTCATTTTCGGCCACCAGTAAAATTCTTTCAGGTCCTGGTACATCTTGTCTGAACCTGGATGGATCGAGTAACGTGATTTATGAGCTTCATCCATTATCAGCTCTCGCAAGTTCCCGTACTGTGGTACCCAGATCCGTTTCATAAAATAACGGATTTCATCAGCTTTAACCTCGAATTGTTTCTCCATGCCTCGCATGGATTCTGCTTTGAGATTCTCCGTCTTCAAGGCCTCAGATTGAGCAGCTTTAATTTGCATTGGTAGGTCAGAGTGGATAGTCATTTGTAATGCACGCACCCGACGAGGCTTTAAGGTTTCCTTACGACTAAGGGCATCGGCTACCACATTAGCCTTACCCGGATGGTACTTGATCACACAGTCATAATCATTGAGTAATTCTAACCATCGTCGTTGCCGCATATTCAGCTCCTTCTGGTTAAATATCCAGGCTCTTATGATCTGTATAGATCGTGCACCTGGTTCCGTATAGGTAGTGCCTCCAGATCTTCAAGGCAAACACTACAGCTCCTAGTTCCAGATCATGCGTTGTATAGTTCTTCTCATGCACCTTGAGCTGTCTAGATGCATAAGCTATGACTTTGTCACGTTGCATCAATACACACCCCAAACCCTGGATGGATGCATCACAGTAAACAACAAAGTCATCAGTTCCTTCTGGTAAGGCTAGGATTGGTGCGCTGCAGAGTTTGTCTTTAAGCGCCTGAAACGCTGTTTCCTTTTTGCTACCCCACTTATAAACTATTCCCTTATGAGTCAGGGCAGTCAAAGGTTGCGCCAATTTAGAAAATCCTTCGATAAATCTCCGGTAATAGCCTGCCAAACCAAGGAATTGTCGCACCTCAGTAGGCGTCTTTGGTGCCGGCCAATCCTTGATTGCTTTAATCTTTGAAGGATCAACATGTAACATCCCACATCGGTTGGGAAGGAGAACTAAAGTCTCTTTATAAGGGGCTGGATACCTTCCCCAATGTGACGCGTTTTAAAACCGTGAGGCTGCGGTCAAAGCGGACAATACCACGTTGCAATTTGCCTGGGTTGTTACAGTTGATATCAGAGCCACTCCTGTGCCGTTCGGGGTGTGGGACATACCTCACCAAGGATGGTGACTTCTCGGGCTCATCGAGGACGATGAGTCCAAACAGGGGGTGCTTGTGACACCCTACACATATCCCACATCGGCCGTGGACAGGAGAGATTCCTTGTTCATAAGGAATGTCTGACCTCTAATATCAACAACGCGTTTTGGGCGTATTGGCTGTGGATGAGAGGAGAACTCCACAGTTAAGCGTGCTCAGGTGGGAGCAATCCAAGGATGGGTGACCTCCCTGGGAAGTTTTCACCCGGGCAACCAAAAGCAAATCCGTGAGCTCCTCGTGGGCGAAGCGGACAATATTGTTGGTGTGAGAGGCCGGGTGTTACAGAATGGTATCAGAGCCAGGGTCGGGCCGTTGTGCCAGCGAGGACGCTAGGCTCCCTTAGGGGGGTGGATGTAACATCCCACATCGGTTGGGAAGGAGAACTAAAGTCTCTTTATAAGGGGTGGATACCTTCCCCAATGTGACGCGTTTTAAAACCGTGAGGCTGCGGTCAAAGCGGACAATACCACGTTGCGATTTACTGTAACAACCCAGGCAAATCGCAACGTGGTATTGTCCGCTTTGACCGCAGCCTCACGGTTTTAAAACGCGTCACATTGGGGAAGGTATCCAGCCCCTTATAAAGAGACTTTAGTTCTCCTTCCCAACCGATGTGGGATGTTACATCCACCCGGTGTTACACAACATGTATACCCTTTTCATTCACCACATGCCCAAGGAATTGCACTTCACGCATCCAGAAGTCATATTTTGAGAACTTTGCATAAAGCTGTTCATCTCTCAGCAATTCCAGTATGGTTCTCAAGTGTCCCTCATGATCTTCCTTATTACGGGAGTAGATTAGTATGTCATCAATGAAGACAATGACAAACTTATCCAGATAAGGTTTGCAGACACGGTTCATGAGGTCCATGAAAACTGCTGGGGCATTGGTCAGCCCAAAAGGCATTACGGTGAACTCGTAGTGCCCATAGCGTGTTCGAAACGCAGTCTTGGAGATGTCTTCCTCTCAAACCCTCAACTGATGATAACCTGATCTCAAGTCAATCTTGGAATAGTAGCTAGATCCTTGCAACTGGTCGAACAAATCATCAATGCGTGGAAGTGGATACCTATTCTTGATTGTCACCTTGTTCAGTTCGCGGTAGTCAATACACATTCTGAAGGTTCCATCTTTCTTTTTAACGAAAAGCACTGGAGCTCCCCAAGGTGAAGAGCTGGGACGTATGAATACTTTGTCTAACAACTCTTGCAATTGCTTAGACAGCTCTTGTAATTCATTCGGTGCCAGACGGTACGGAGCCCGAGCGATCGGAGTTGCTCCTGGTGCTAGTTCAATTTGAAATTCTACCTGTCTGTGTGGAGGAAGACCAGGTAGTTCTTCGGGAAATACTTCAGGAAAATCCCTCACGACTGGAATGTCTTCGACACGCTTTTCATTTGTCTTCGTCTCAGTAACAAGTGCCAACAAGGCAATGTGTCCTTTCCTGAGACATTTCTGAGCCTTCAACATGATATGATGCCGACCACCGCACCTACCTTTTCACCTTCCACAATAAGAATTTCTTCGTCCGAAATAGGTAACTTGATCAGCTTCTCCTTGCAAACGATCTCAGCACTATTCTGGGATAACCAATCCATCCCGACGACTATATCGAAGCTTCCTAGTGTGACAGGAATAAGGTCTATGTGGAAAGTGTGACCAGACAAACCTAGTTTACAATTTCCATATACTTGAGTTGCCGTTATGGTCCTACCATCAGCTATTTCTATGGCATACTCAGAACTCAAGTCAGTAGGTACCCTTCCTAGTATTTTACTAAACTTAGTGGACACATAACTCCTATCAGCACCAGAGTCAAATAGAATAGAGGCATAACATCCATTAATAGTGAATCTACCAGACACTACAGTAGGGTCATTTCGAGCCTCACCTGAACCCATGATGAAAGCTCTGCCTCTGCCACTGCCTCCACCACTGTTGTTGTCTTTAGGCTTATCAGTAGCACCATTGTTACCGTTTCTTTTCAGTTTCGGCATTCCCTTTTAAAATGCCCGGGTTGACCACATTCAAAACACACAGTCTGATTGTGGTTCTGTTGCTGTTGAGGTGCTTTTCCCGAGAGATTCACCCGGCAATTCTTGGCAACATGCCCGAACTTCCCACACCTCTCACACGTGCTCCTTGTGCATTGCCCAGTATGATGGAGCTGACATTTGTTGCACTTTGGGAGATTTCCATGATAGCCGCCCAATTGAGAAGGTTGGGACGGATTAAACTTCTTGTGTTGAGGTTGATAAGTGGAGGATGGAGATTGCTTTCCGCTGGTAGATGGTTCCCATTTCCTCTTGTTATTGTGGAAACTAGATGCAGCACCTCTCGGGGGTAGTTTACCCTGCGCGACAGCCTGGTCAGTCAACTTGTGGGCCAGTTGAACAGCTTCCTGAATGGTAGCTGGTCTAGCAGTGGTGACCATGCTCTGGATTTCAGGTACCAGTCCGTCGATGTATCTTTCAACCCGTTTGTAAGCCGGGTTAATCATAGTAGGGCACAGAGTAGCCAACTCGTGAGAACGAGTTGTGTAAGCTTCAATTTCAGAACCTACCATCTTCAGGTTCCAAAATTCGGTTTCCAGCTTTTGTATTTCATCTCGTGAACAGTACTCCTCTTTCAGCAGATTCTTGAACTCTACCCATGTTATGGCGTTTGAAGCTTCAACGCCCAGCATCTGAACTTGTGTGTTCCACCAGCTCAGAGCAGCACCATCTAGTGTGCCAGCAGCATATTTTACCCTATTCCCAGCAGGGCAATTGTAGATTTCGAACTCTGATTCTAGCTTTTCGAACCAACGGAGCAGTCCCACCGCTCCCTCAGTTCCATTGAACGGGTTAGGTTTGCAGTCCATAAAGGACTTGTAGGTGCAAGTCGGTTGACCAATAGGGTTCTGTTGGGGAGGGGGTTGGTTTGCCAACGCCGCGGTGATACTATGATTGATTATCGCTGCCAATTCTGCAGGCGTCATTGAGATGTTACCCCTCCCGCGTCCACGTCCTCTTCCAGACATTCTTTACATTACCAAATATCAAAAGCTATCAGTCATATGAAAATAGACCTTTTGTCTTGGAATGAAAAGGAAGAGAAATTCAAAGATTTAAAGAAATAGACAAGCTAGAGAATCAGTCCGAATCTGAGGGATTAACATAAATGTCATAGTTTGAATTTCGTCCAAATTTAAGGTAAGTGTGAGCATTCCTACAAATAGAACTGATAATAGTTTCCACATTAGTGGCTATGTTCTATGAGAACCGAGGCTTTCTTGCTCAACGTGTAGGAATGATGACTTATACTGACTACAATGTTACCTCCTGACTAGACTTACCGGACTTAGCATGCACGACAAATTACAATTACGTGTGCACCCGTAATGGTAACTTGCTTTGCATGATCACCCCGGTTCCTCCTATCAGGCTAACATATCTTGTCAAGTACAGTGGTCATCAATGATAGAAGTACCAAGTATGTATGTATTATATCGGGGTTGATTAACCAAAGTATACGAAAGGATCAGTAAAGTTTGGGAATCATTGACACGCCAAGGTAATTTGACCCATTTGCCTTAGAGACCTGTGTATTGACCATAGTTTATCACTCATCCCAGAAATCCCCAGGTAAGCATACCAGGTCTCGCAATGAGATATATGCGATATGCTTGCCTTAGCCCGAGGGCCTTTTGCCAGGAAATCCAGAATACAGGTGTCTATGTGTCACACAAATCACGAAGAACATTTAGGCGATGTCAAATGCACACAAACTCTCCCGTGACTCACAGCAACTTGGAGCCACCATCCCGGTAGCCATATGCTCACAGGGATATGTTAAAGCAAAAATTTCCAGGCAACCAATTTAGTAGGCATAGCCTAGTAGTCTATGTGTGTGTAACTAATGCAAATCCAGCTATAGTCTAAAATGCGATGCAGATGAGATGCAAGGTTCATTTTAGTTCGCTATAACTAATGCTCTGATACCAATCTGTAACACCCGGCCTCTCACACCAACAATATTGTCCGCTTCGCCACGAGGAGCTCACGGATTTGCTTTTGGTTGCCCGGGTGAAAACTTCCAGGGAGGTCACCCATCCCTGGACTGCTCCCACCTGAGCACGCTTAACTGTGGAGTTCTCCTCTCATCCACAGCCAATACGCCCAAATACAGAAAAATTATTAAAAATTATAAAAATAATTATTATAAACTTTGTTCATTTTAGAAGTTATATAATTAATTCTGGAAAATTATTTCTTTAAAAACCTTATTTATTTATTTAGTTAATTATTACAAATGTTATAAAATATATTTATAAATGTTATAAATAGCCATTTTTATAAAAATAGACTCTAAATAATAATTTAAATTATTAATTTATTATTAGACTTTATATTATCTGTAATTATGGATAAAAATGATTTTATAAATTAAATCGTAAAATCATACTAAATAATACATGATTTACTGAAAATCATAAATAGATTTTTTTTAAATGAAATAATAACATAGATTATCACACATAAATAATGTTTATACATAATATAAATATGGATAACATAATTAATAATTAGATGATTTATATTAATTATTGAACATAATCTATTATGTTATGATTATTAATTATTAAACATAATTAATAATCAGATAAATTATATTATGTTTTATTCTATAAATATGTTATAATTTAATGATATGTTATTATTCATTATTTATACATAATCTATGTTCAGTCATAAAAACATTATCATGTAAATATAATGAGGATAACTCTACAGTTAAGCGTGCTCAGGTGGGAGCAATCCAGGGATGGGTGACCTCCCTGGGAAGTTTTCACCCGGGCAACCAAAAGCAAATCCGTGAGCTCCTCGTGGGCGAAGCGGACAATATTGTTGGTGTGAGAGGCCGGGTGTTACATAATGGTATCAGAGCCACTCCTGTGCCGTTCGGGGTGTGGGACATACCTCACCAAGGATGGTGACTTCTCGGGCTCATCGAGGACGATGAGTCCAAACAGGGGGTGCTTGTGACACCCTACACATATCCCACATCGACCGTGGACAGGAGAGATTCCTGGTTCATAAGGAATGTCTTGCCTCTAACATCAACAACGCGTTTTGGGCGTATTGGCTGTGGATGAGAGGAGAACTCCACAGTTAAGCGTGCTTAGGTGGGAGCAATCCAGGGATGGGTGACCTCCCTGGGAAGTTTTCACCCGGGCAACCAAAAGCAAATCCGTGAGCTCCTCGTGGGCGACGCGGACAATATTGTTGGTGTGAGAGGCCTGGTGTTACAGAATCACTTCATCTACTGCATATGCTACCACCACTTTCTTCCTTATCTTCATTCTCTCTCTTTTGAAAGCATGAGAAATCTAAAGAGCATTGGTGGTGGTGTTCATGATAAATTCAAGGTATGTCCTCTACATATTCTTATATATTTTTCTACTTAAAGCATTTACAATTCATCCTCCATCACCATCTTTATAATTACACTAAAAATATCTATTTTTCTCTTTCCTTTTCAAATAAGTAATATTTTTTTATACTTTTATCATTATATTTTCTCTTTCATCCACTCATAACATTTTAAAAAATATTAACAAAATTATGGAGGTTGTACCGTGATTCTCCAAAAATGAAGTGTAAGGCCCCATTCCCGGGAAGCCTCACAGTTGGTTAATCATAGCATAAAATCACTTTATAAACAAAACATTACAGCAGAATTAAATAAACATTTACTTAAAACTTGGAAATCAAATTGTACTCATATATTTGTCTTTAAATATAATAAAACATAGTGCATGGTCTTAAAATACAATAAAGGTTTCATAGACAGGAATGTCATTTATTGCTCACCAAGTAGCTCCCTAGTGCCACCCTCAGCATCAGCATTTACCTGCCCACTATTATGCTTAAAAGTCAGATTTGCTGAGTGAGTTATAGTTTTAGATAAATAAGAAAATATAAGCTTTATTCTTCATATAATGACCACGCATACATCATATTACATAACATTTCTTACATCATATTAAGCATGTTCATTAACTTTCATTCTTTCATTATCTTTCACTTCATCATAAGCGAGATTGCACAAAGCAAGAGCTCCATGTTGATCGAAAACAAATGTCGATCCCCGTCAGTACACATCATCATGGTAGCTAACCCCCAACAGTTGATCCACACTGCAAGGCACATAACCCGCTCATGAATATGGATCCATCATCATACGTCAGACTCACATAAGTGAAGTCTATTATAGTGCTTGCAAGACTTTTCATCATCAAACGGGCCCGGGGTAACATTCGTTAAGTTCCACTTCTCATTAATATTATCTTTCAGTTAATATATAATACATAACATATTAAGTACACAACATACCAAGTACTAGTCATCATAACACATAACCGACCCTCCGCGGGACAGCGGAGATTCGAGGGCGGCAGCCCCTGACAGCGGGGTCCTATGGGCAGCAGCCCCTAGTGGGGTCCAAGGGGCAACGCCCTTGGCTGGGGCCGGACTGCCAGGTTAGCGCGCAAAAATTTTATTTTAAGGACTTTATATAGCATATTTTGTTATAGGAAAATTTATTTTCTTGTTAGAACCGCTTGAAATTCTTACCTTGAAAACCTTATGTTTACTATGCATAATAGGCCCAAAAAAACATGGAAAACATTTAAATAAGGGATCTAGAACTCACCTGGATACCGTAAGTAACCTCTAAACTAAGCTTTCTAGGCTAGGATCACACTACCCAGCATGTAGATAAGTTAACACTTAAAGGGGTTAATTTTTACCTAAATTCGCTACTAATTTCGCTGCTAGATAAGCAGTTTCGTTGCCAGTTTCACTAACAGTTTTGCTGCCAGTTTCGCTGCCAGTTTCGCTGCCAGTTTCGCTGACAGTTTCACTGTCAGTTTCGCATGACAGTTTCGCCTAACTTTTGTTGGAATTCCATGGCTGCGAAATTATCTGCGAAACTATAGTTTCGCAGAAAACCCACAATTTCGTAGCTTGAATATGCAATTTCGCTGGATGCACAGACAGTTTATGCCCATTTTTAACCAGCCCGTTTATATCTAAGCTTTTTACATGTTTTCATACGTAAAAATATGACCTTTATGCGATTCTTTGCAACTTTTCAAAACCAAAAATCCTAGAATCCGGGTTTGATCTACAGAAGGGTTTAAAGGCCGGTTCTTACCTAGATTTGTTGCTCCTTTCTTATGGTTTGATGTTCCAACACACAGATCTTCAATCCCTTAACCTTTGAAGCTCAAAATCTTGAGTTTTCTTCACTTTCTCTCTACTTTCTCTCTCTACGAATTTGGGAGGCTAGGGTTCAAATGAGGAAGATGGTGGCTGGTTGAATGTGTTAAAGGGCTGATTATGGGCCCTTAATCACTTAGGCTCTTGCCCATAAGCCTAATTTAACCTATAACCCATTTCCTTCCTTTATTAAATACCCACTAATTAAGCCCATTATTCTTGATGACTCGTTTTGACTTTTCGGGTGTTACATGAAGAATCACGGTAGACCCCCCATAAATTTTCTTTATTCTTCACTCATAACCACTCATAACCATTTCCCTATAATATAGGGCACTCACTCATATAAAAATGAAGAACAAGTTGTGGATGCTCTTACATGCTATTCTCTCATCATTTATATGATAATTTTTGAGCTAACTCTCCCGTAATACACAATATCTCTACTACTATATGATACAAAATTTATGAGTAGATTGATAAATTCTTATTTTTATAAGACACTTAGAACAACTATTTAAACATATGGTACACTTATTTTATGCAAGTGTTTCTAAATTGTTCTCATTTAATATACTTGTTCTAATTAATACATGAGTTAATGCATATGATTAAATTCACTATATTAAATATTACTTTATTTATAATAATTCAAATTAATATTATATTTATATTTATATTTTCATTTATATTTTTACTATTTAAATTAAGTATTATATTATTAACTATATACTATTTATCAAATTTTTACATAGTTATATTAATAATAATAATAATAATAATAATAATAATAATAATATAATTAGTAATTATGGCTGGTTGGAAAAGATACTCAGTGGCACCCGCGCATCACGCGATCCAATTCATTATATATAACATATAGAAAGCAATAATGAATATTTGTATTATCTATAATATTTATAAAACATTTTAGGATGTCAAAATAATAATTTTATCTTGACCTTAAGATACCTAAAGAGTTAGTATGGTAATATTACGGTGGATTTAATTTAATTTTTTAATCCATATGAGTTCATTGAATTTAATTATAATAATAATAATAATAATAATAATAATAATAATATATTATTATTATTATTATTATTATTATTTAAAGTAATTATAATAGTTATTTATAAAATAAAAACATTTTTAGTAATAAGTAATAACTAGGTTTTAACCCCGCCACGTGTTGCGGCGGCTTAGTACGTGATGCGATAAAGTATAAAATACAATTAATTCAAATTGTTTTTTAACTAAATTACATCGAAACGTAAAATAACTCGAACTTATACTGTGTCAAAGTAAAAATATTTATTAACCTCATTTATAGCTATGTAATTGTTTCCCTAAATACATATATTTACATGAATGAGTTTTTGATATACTTTTTTTATTAATAAATTAAAGAGGAAAAATGCCAAGAGTAAAGACAAAAAGGTAAAATCCAACTGGCTTCATGATCTTCTATTTATCTACTTCAAATTTGTTCTTATTGGCATGCTCCATAAAGCAAACTTTATTTTCAAGCCTCGTAATATTGATAATGTTTTATTTCAGCCCCTCGGTTAATACTCCAAAAACTTAGAAAATATTTTATATACTTTCTCAATACTAAGAATGGCATGTATACTTTTAAAAAAAAGACGTAAAACATTAGATTTACTCATTTCATTAAAACAATTTAAGAAACAAACATTTGTCTATTAATTTTTTAAAAATAAACCATCAAGTTAAAAAAGCGCAGGCTCAATCTAAGATGAGATAGATTCATCCAAAACCATTAAGAAAACAAAAACCCAGAACAAACCATCAAGTGAAATAAGCTCAAGCTCAGTCTCAAATAAGCTAGTCTCATCATCAACATAAACCTTTGTAGAAAAAACCTCGAACCCAGATCGAACCAGCAAGTGATATATGCCATTCCAAACATCATCTTAAACAATTAATCAAAGAAACCCCAAAACAGACTTCAAGTAAAATTAGCTCAAGCTTGGTCTCAAATAAGCTAAGCTCTTCATCATCGACACTCATCTTCCCAAACAGCATCCAAAACCACAAATCAATGAAAAACTCATAATGAGTGAAATGAGCTCAAGCTCAACCAGCAAGTGATATACGCCTTCCAAACATCATCTTAAACCATTATCAAAGAAAACCCCAAAACAGACCTCAAGTAAAATTAGCTAAAGCTTGGTCTCAGATGAGCTAGGCTCTTCATCATTGACACACGTCTTCCCAAACAGCATCCAAAACCACAAATCAAAGAAAAACTTACAACAAACCATCAAGTGAAATGAGCTCAAGCTCAGTCTCAGATGAGCTAGGGTCATCATCATCAACTCACGTTACCAAGGCAAAGACTGCACCACTGTCGCCACAAGGGGGCGGTGGTCGGCGACCGGAAATGATAAGCCATAACAGAGTCTCGGGCTAATAATCATAAGCATCATCGACAGATATCGAGCACCAAATCAAATGGTCGTATAGCCCATGCTACCAAGGCACAACCTTTACCATCGTCGCTAGAGAAGGCGCGACCGGCAACGATAGGCCAAAAACGGTCTCAGGCTAGCCATCATCGACAGATGCCAAAGAACACCCCAATAATGCAACCAATGGAGATAATCGAAGAGATAGAGGCATGAAGGCACCGGATGTCATGAGTGCAAGGTCGGACGACCGTTTATCGACGACAAACGCCGCCTGAAACGGTGATTCCTCCGCCTATCTCTACTTTCTCTCTCTAGATAATTGCAGAAATGGAGATGGGGAGGCACCGGTGTCACGATCTAAGGACCGAGCGTTGATCCGTCGGTGACAAAGGCGCCCGGAGACGACCGCTCATCTGTCGCCCCCGCCTCCCTCTCTACTTTCTTTCTTCAATACCCTCTTTCTCTGATAATGATGAATGAAGATGAAAGGAAATGGAAGATGAGAAGGTGGAAAGTTGTTGTTGGAGAATGCAACACATATCATCTATATAGGAAATACCATAAATACCCTCACCGACATAAGGGATTAATAATATTAAGAATGTGTTATCATATACAAGTGATCATCAAACAAAAAATATACAAGCTTGAAAATTGCTTCAAGGTTCTAAATATTATATCGTTTTTATCTTATAATCATAAAAATATGATGGTTTATATAATCTAAATTTATCCTTATAATGTGCTAAATTATTTCAACGTTTCGACTTGATATTTTTTCCAAAACAGAGTTGTCAATATAATTTTTATTCATATCTACCGATTGAATATTAATATACAAGTAATCAAAATTAAGTGTTATAAATTTTAGCAACCAGCGACAAACACACACTAGTAAGATAAAATAGATAAAGTGATTTTTAAATATTCACGCATCTTTTTAGAACAAGTAATTAACTACTGGATATAATTTAATAAATGAACTAAATTATAAATTACATGACTATTTATGAAACAATCTCTATATATAATAATGAAATCATTTTCAGCCACTTGGCATGATTTCAGCCACACTATTGCCACATGGCAAAAAAAATTTCAAAGAACTGCCACATGGCAATTGCATACACATTCTAAGGTTAAAAGACACGCGGGTTTCGTAACCCGCCATAACCTATCCGGGTTTCACAAAAACCCCAAAACCACATTTTCTAACCCTAATTTCTTCTCCACCATCGCTCTGCATCTTCGCCTCTCCCGTGAACTCTTCTCCGCACCAACAATCTACCTAAGATTTCTTCTTTATTTCAGGTTAGATTCGACTAACTATTGAAGTTCGTGTGCGATTCATTATGTTGATTCGTGTTCTTCGATTTGCAGTCATGTATCTCTCACCATTGCTCTGCATCTTCGCCTCTCCCGTGAACTCTTCTCCGTAACAATCATTCTACCTAAGATTTCTTCTCTATTTCAGGTTAGATTCGACTAACTATTGAAGTTTCGTGTGCGATTCATGCTTTTCATTCGTGTTCTTCGATTTGCAGTCGTGTCTCTCTCAATGACATATTTTCTGCAACAACGATGGTAGCTCTAATCTTTCTTCGATTTCGACTTTAATTCAGGTTACCTTCGACATAATCTTGATGTTTATTGTGCGATTACGTGATTGATTATTATGCGATTTCAGTCATAACATAATCTTGATGTTTATTGATGTAAACTAGATTCGACAGCTTATTATTCCCTAATCATATCTTTGTTATGTTATTAATCTTGATGTTTCTTCAATTTCATGATTGATTAGTGTTTGGTTATCATAGCTGTTGATCTGGACACTTTAGTGCATTTTTGTTGCTTGGTCTATATTGAATAATAAGCTGTTAATTTGCAAGGTATTTGTGTTTTGTTATCAAAGTGTATTAGTATTAATCTTGATGTTTATTGAGCGATTTCATCATATGATTATTGTGCGATTTCAGTCATAACATAATCTTGATATTTATTGATGTAAACTAGATACGACATAAATTTAACCGAAATTAGCATGATAAAGGCTCTAGAAGAGAACTATATATAAAGGCTATAGAAGAGTTTAACATGATAGCAAAAAAACATTAAAGATCGTAGCTTCTTAGTTAATGAATTGTTGTTGAAGAACAGAGTCCCCTACCATAGGCTCTGCAAATGCTTTCACTTTAACAGTAAGTTAAATGATAAGGAATACATTCACAAACATGACAATCACATACATATGGAAAGATTTTATTACCTGTGTGCAACACTACGTACATACAAAATACATAATAAACAGGAAACAGATGATAAAAATACTGAATGGAGCAATGTGCTTTCACTTTAACAGTAAGGTTTTTTTTCTGCAATTTGACAGAATAAACTTTCAAGGATGTACAAATGTACATTAGTATGTAATACAAGTCATTAAAAGCAGCAGGCTACATCCAGAAAATTTTCCACTTAAAAAACTGAATTTCAATGGATTGGGGGGAAAACACAAACTAAAAGGTAGCAGCAGTCCAGCCAACAAATTATGCAACAACCCATCCTTATAACAGAAATCAACACAATGGTAGAACTAACAAAACATCAGGGCTAATAAAAGTAAATTCTATATCACTCAAGAAGCTTAAAGTGGATCTTTTTGCAGTTTAAACCCACTACTCCAAGGAACCCAATGACAGATCTGGACAATTGCAGACATTTACATTTGATCATGTATTAACTATTAAAGATTAAAGATTAACTATTTGCATTGTTGCTTTGATTTCCACTAATTTACAACATTGTTGCAGGTTGATTTAAGTATCTACCTTCGAGCATTCACAGCTACCTACGATCTATAAAATCAAAATAAAAGTTAATAATGGTGGTTAGGTAAGCATTTATTATTTTTAAAAGATTTCAAATAGTATCTTCTCTAATACATTTTTTTAATTCTTTTTTATGCATAATATGTTGTAGGAATTGTCATGGGTTTTTCGTGAAGATTGAACCGTTTTACACGGGCGCAAACTTACTGGTATGTTGAAGTTTTTTGTGGATAAATTTTCACATAAGAATATCGTTTTATGATCTTAATAGATTTGTTGTTTGATCTTCCAATATGTAACAAAACTATTTGAGAATATGATTTTTTATCAAACGTCACTGTTTGCTATTTAGGATGTATTTTGTGTATGACTGTATAACATAATTACAATTTTATTAGTATCTACCTAATTACTACGAGGAACTTCGTTTCGAGCAATGCTTCCCTCTAACTGTGTGTTTTGCCATGACAATAAATAAGAGCCAGGGTCAATCTTTATCAAGAGTTGGTTGTTTTTAAAACAACCAGTTTTCACACACGGACAGCTTTACGTCGCATTGTCACGAGTTACTCGACGAGATGGATTAAAGATGATTATATTAGACGAGAATGGTGAGACTACAAATAAAACATCAAATGTTATGTATAAGGAGGTTTTTAGAGATTTGTAAAACTTTTATATTTTGTCCAATGTATTAAAGTTTTTTACTTAAATTTATTGTAAGCATATATTTTATTAACCGTGATGTTCTTTTTACATTGTTTTTTATTATCGTGCATAAATAACTTTTTATTATTTTCATGAAATTTAAATTTGTCCAACCCATATAGCACACGGGTCGTTAGGCTAGTATAGATATATAAAAGAGCTAATGTTCAGGCATTGTCCAATATTTAGGAATATTTTTTAAATGTCCTGCGAACAACATTCCAGAGGATACCAATCATTCAAAAGTCCACTAATAAAAACATTTAACTAATTGAAACATATTGTATCAAATAAACTCAAACTCATTACCTTCACATTTAAAAAAACATCTCCCAAATCAATTGATAGGTGGATAGAGGAACTTAATTAAGTTATGTTGATTTTATAAAATATATTACCCTTTAAAGATGATTGTTCCTGATTTGGTAAATCTCAGCCATCCATTTGTTTATATTAAATTTATGATCTCTGAAAAATGAATTCATCATAAATTAACTAGTAGAATTTTTTAATCATTTCCATATTGTTTTATACCTTCCAACGTAAGCATTGAATTTCAAATCCTCTCGTTACTTAATTACTTTATTTTATTGTATAGTTCTATTTAAAGTTTTTTTTTTATTACAGTCTTTTCAACTCGGTGTTATTTTTTGGTTCTTATGCCAGTACTCTAGAAAAGTAGAAATAAATTCATGTCATGCATTATCAAGCGTGATTCCATATTATGCTATAGGAGATATGCAAAATCTTCAAGTGTTGAAAGTATATTCTTGTGCATCTTTAATAGAGGTATTTGAAACTAAAGGGATCAACAGAAACAGTGGTGATACAAGTAATAGTAGTACCAACATTGATGAAAGAAATGGTGGTAATGATACTACAACGCTAGCCATTTCAAGACTTGAAAATAGTAACGTGGCTCGATCGGTTGTCTAATATAAGAGAATTAGTAATCGAATCTTATGACCTTTTGCAACATGTATTCACATTTTCCACACTTGAAAGCCTGAAACAACTCGAAGTGTTAACGGTAAAGGGATGCAAGGCAATGAAAGTAATTGTCAAGGTAGAAGAATGAATCTACATTTGAATGTGATGATAAAGTGACCGAGGTTGTGACGTTACCTTGTCTAAAGTCTTTGGAACTTGTAGGACTTGATAATCTCAAGAGGTTTTGTTTCATCATTACATACTTTGACAGTCATAAGATTTCCTTTACACTAGCTATTATATGGTATCAGAGCAAGATTATGTTATTTTTGACGCCATTCAACCCATCCTATTGTTCTCTAAAGACATATCGAGAAGCATGGGAATGAATTATCACCTTCTCTTGGTTATCTCCATCAAATCGAGCCTTGCAAACAACCCAAAAGGAACTCCTACGGTCGTTGAGTTTCTTCATGACATGAAGTCAATCGATTATGAACTCACACCTCTCAAAGTCCATCAATGAAGAAGACTTGCTCGTTCACATTCAAAGGCAACTGGGTGACCAAAGTCACCTTTTTTAAATCTAAAGCTTTTATTAGTATTAATAAAATTTATATAGATTCCATTAAAATTTATACAATTCGACCCAACAATCTAGTGATCTACGTCGCAAGGAACTTTACTTGAATTTACACCTACCAATATTAAAAATAAATGGATTTTGACTAACTTGTGTTCATTCATCAGCACTATCAAACTTCCCTCAATAATGATCTTAACTAACATTTTCATCAACTCACCACAACAAGAAGACCAGAAAACCTGCACTTATGATCAACTCTAACGAAAGGTCACAGATAAACAAACCGTCGTTTGAATCATCTGCAACCCACCCTTGGCTAGCCCAGGTGGTACCGAGTTTAATAATAAAACAATCTTCTTGTTCGTGTAGTTCGACTTCTAATACTATTGGATTTATATTGATTTAAGGGGCTATAAATTGGTGAACCAAGAAGTTAAAGGAATGGATTGTGTGCATATTAATGTGTAAAACTGGTAAATGGTAATCAGTATGATAGAAACTCTAATATTCTCTTAAAAATATATGAGTCTCTCTTTAATGGCATATGAAATATAAATAACCCATGCTTAACTGCATCTGATTTACCATTGAATTTAGTATTCTGCATATCTGTTTGTCATTCTACCTTTAAGATGATTCGTTAGCTTATCTTCGCATCAACAACTCCTGCAACTGACCCGACTAAAGCCACCACTGAAATCACCATCAAAACACTGCTGAAAATCTGTAAAACCACCCATTTTCTGCTCCATGGTTCCACCTTTCTTTGCACAATGTACATTTCTACAGGAAAATATATTGCTAATGGCCATAGATTTAAAGCCCCTAACAAACCCAATATTTCGTTGAAATACGGGAACACCAAAGCAATGCCAGTTGTGGACACGACGTATAATGTTCTGAAACATAATCTGAATAAGTTCCACTCGAATTCAGGTAAAAATGGTAGCTTTAATCCGTTGGAAGTTTTCAGAAATACATTGTTTGGGAATGTATCAGCCAACCACCTCTCTGCATGCGCGTATACTGGCTGACTGTACAGCTTTTATCACCAAAAATTCATAAAAAATTAATGTTATTATAGTGCAAGCAAGAGAAATGACTTAAATTTTAAGGTCAAACTAACAAAGTTCAAGATTCAATGACAATCAAAATCAACCAAAAATTCTTAAAAAAAATTAAAGTTATTATAGTGAAAGCAAGATAAATGACTCGACTTTTGAGGTCAAACTAACAAAATTCAAGATTCAATGACAGTCAAAGTCTTAGGTTTGACCTGAAAAGTCAAAGTAAAGAATGAAGTATGGAGTTTAAGTATTTACTTGGTATCCTCCAATTAGATGCAGAATGATGCAGGCATTAGCAAAGTCAATGAGCCAGTAAGGCTCGTAAAACCCGAATCCAGTCAACAGGTTTCCTGGTGTATTGTCCCCAAAGGCTGCATACCCGAAGCACGCACATCCGAGGTAGAAAAAGGTTGTCACTAGAATCGCGATAACTGAAGCCTTTCTCATAACCTTGTTTTCTGGTGGAGTTGACTTCAAAGTATCCTTAAACACAACAGAAACAAGTATTACTTCATACATCACAATATCTAGTCAGCATGTTCGCACTTAGATTACTAACCTGTATTTCAAGAAAACTAGTGAATATGGATACGCGAATGCCACATCACCAAGTGCTTGAAAAGTTAACCATAGTTTAACAGGTGCACTTACAGCTGAAGCTCCATAGATGCTTCCGTCTATTTTACCATTTTCTGAGGTTACATTTCACAAAAGAACTTGCTTTATTGGAAACTGTTGATGGAGTTTGACAATATGAATTTGGACCGTTTAATACATACATACCGATTACTTTGGCTATACCAAGTCCAAAGCCAATAGATGAGTAACAAAACGACATGATGGCAGCAACAATGGACACCCACATCATGCTATGAAAATCGGGTATTTGTGACATAACAATTTGTATAACTCCAAAAAGAAACATATATAGATTGCCTGCATACTCGCAAGAAGCCTCATGCCCTTTGCTATGGTAACAGTTTGATCTTTGAATGGCACTGATATCAACATAAGAATACTAATTTATGGTAACAGAAGAAGTTGATATCTGTTATGTCAGAGAAAAGAATTTGTAGGAAGCAATACCTCATACAAGTCGCGGTTGTAACAACATACGCGACACCAGTCCCATAGAAGTTCAAAAATTGAAGTATACCGCATAGCAATGCTTGTTTTTCTCCTGCATATCATGTTGGTATTCATTTAACTCATGTAATGTGATCAGCAGTTTAGATGATAGATACCAATTCACAAGGTTGAAGCCAATTAGTGGTTGAAAGAGTGTTTAGCATTTTACTTTAAAGTAATTATGCCATACAAAATGGAGTGCAAAAATAGTGTTGGTATTTGTTTGGTGACAAATCCATGTGATAAGTGATAGTCATTACTCATTACAACAAAAAAGATTATAGGTTCTAGACCATATCCTAGGGATGCGGTGAATTTAACCTAGAAAATCAAGGTGGTGTTGTTAAAAAAAAGTGCTAAACAGGTTGTGTTCGCGGGTAGATAGAAAATTTTACACGAAGCCAAATAAAACACGATTTCTAGTACGACGCAAACCTGAAAATCATGTGACGCCGTGAACCTAATCACTCTCAGCTTGATACAAATACAACATGTTCACAAATACAACATGTTAATCCTAAAAAAACTTTATTTAACTTTCTTTACATATTAATACTTTAAAATCGTAAATATAAATATATATTTTTAATGTATTTACGTTTTAACTATGCAAAAAAAATTAAAAGTAACTTAAACTACGTGTATCACATATAACATATTTAAAAATTATAATAAATAGGTTAAACTGACCAACTCACAAACCCGTCATGTTAAAACAAACACGACCCGTTTAACTAAACATTACTAAACATTATCACATATTCAACTCGACATATTTTGACCAAAATCTAAACTCATAAATTTCATGTTAAATTCGTTTCATGTTCTCATATCAGTTGTCACGTCAAAGTTTCGATACAAGAATCACACTCAATACTTGATGCCAAACACCCTCTAAACAGAAAAAGACCTAACTTCATACCAACACGATTCACATACTTGAACATGAATGCAAAATGACACCAGAAATCAAAAACTTTAAGCTGAATAATAATAATATTATTATTATTACCAAGAATAACCCTAACTGCATCTGCAAAAGTTCGATTCCTACTTCCATTAACAGGATCAGGAGACCTGTAACAATCTGCTAACAAAGACGACGAAACGTATGTAACCATCGCAAAGAAGAACAATGCCACAGGCCCTCCGATCCAACCCAATTGCGACACACTCCATGCCAACGAAAGAACACCGGATCCAATCACAGCGGTGATAATGTGAGCGATTGTGCTCCATAGGGTCCCTGATTCACACCGAATCTGTTCAAATCGATGTTTGATTGATCGATTATTATGTATTTAAGGTGATTGGAAGACACCCAGATGAGCAATTTTGATTCACCTGTTCTTATTGTGGTGTTTTGATCATTGATTGAAGAGATTTGGGGGAGGAGATCGCTTCCGACTGTTGGGTCTGTTGATTTCAAGAAATTAGAAGAAATACAGAGCATAGATGATGATGAAGAAGAAGAAGATGATGATGATGATGATGAATTAAGATTTTAGAGTTTAAGATCGAACCAGTGAGATTGAAGGGGGAAAGCTGCAACATTGGGGTATCTTCTTCTTCTTCTTCTTCTTGGTAATCATCTCTTTCTGTGATCATGGTTTCTTGGATTCTCAGAAGTTGATTCAGATTGTTGAACTTGAGATTGATGACGATCGGGGCGTTTGATAATGATGCAGATTGTATGATTACAACATGGGTTTTTGGTTTTAGATCGATTTGCAGGTTTGGTGGTAGCTTCTGCAAGTGAAAGTCTTCGCCATTAGAGGCTGCAAGATTCAAGATTCAACTCTTTCTGGTGTAATTTAGCTAATTAATTGTAATTAGAGAGGAATCTTTTAAGCACTTGCATTTGGGTTATCTTAATATTTTAAGACTAGATGGCAAAAGCTATGTTTTTTTTATATTTTATGTTGTACCTTTGCTAAAACTTTGTGACACTGTAACGTGTTTGATCAATAACACTAACATGTTTTAATATTTTCGGCTCCAACCTTCTATCTTTCTTTGCTTTATATCGCCAACGGCCATAAATTTAGTGGCCTTAATACGCCTCGAATCTTGCTGAAACATTGGAGCACCAATGCGGTTCTGGTCTTCGATGCAACGTATGCTGTTCTAAAACATGGCCTGAATGGAGAGAATCTGAAAACCGGTGACTATGGTAACTTGAACTCAGAGAATATGTTCAGAAACCGATGGTCAGGGAACTTTTCCGTTAGCCATCACTCCACGAATGCAAATACTGGGCGGATGAATAGCTTTTGTCTGAATCGAGAGGACTGTCTTAGTTGGTTGTTATCAAATAAACAGTTTTGACTCGTAAGGTTAACTAGAAGTCTAGAAGTTCGATATCATGGTGCTTTGGTTGAATGACTTAAATCTTGAGAAAACCTTAACCAACAAGTTTTGATAAATCCACAGGACTTTGATTCAAAAAGTCATTGCTTTACTTGTATTGCTCTCAACAAACAAGACTCGTGATAATAAAAGAAACAGTTTGACTTTTAAGGTCAAACTGTAAGCTACAAATCTGATTATTTTTTGACATTGCAATCTACTAAAAACTATTGATGACTAAATCAAGAAACTATTAAAATGTAACATATGCAAGAAAACCTTGGTCAGAAAAACCTTGATACAACCCATATCAATTCCAGTTTGAGAAGCTACAATAAAAGATACAAATTTGACTTTTTAGGTCAAACTAGAATATACAAATTTCATTGTGTTATTGAACCTTCAAATCTTTTAGAAAACTTTCGATCCAACCCCGAAACAATTAAGCATATCTAAGAAAATTATTGTCAATAAAAACTCAGATTTATGTTTAAACCAACACCCACCTCTCCATATATACTCACTCTCCAATGTGGGATCCAGAAACCTTTATTATTACCAAACAGAACTACAACTATTTGTTTTAAAGCTACATGTATTCACTATAATCTACATGTTTTAATGTCCAGTTTGTTCTGCACAGCAAGTCACTACAGAAAGTCAAATATTATAAAAAACAGTTCTCTCAAAGACAATTATTCACAAAGTTTATTCAAATGTTAAGACTGTAAACTAGAGGGGGCCACGCGTACGCAGGCCTCCACTGCCACAAATTATGACATGGCTCGACCACTTGGGCCGACCTTAGGCGGGCACCGTTCCTAAGTGCAATGGAAGTCACCAACCTAGGCCATGGTCCTTCTTGATCAACCATTGACCCCACCCAGGTAAGTACCTACTTGTGGGATAAAGAAAAAACCTTTATTATTACTTAACAAAATCCCAAATTATTAGTTTAAAAACTATAGACTGAGAAAATGAGAAAAAGGATCGGGCCTGCAAGATCGGGAATGGAGTAAGAAGCACATTTCATATCCATAGACTCGGCCGAACCTCGTCCATAGGATGACCAGGATTTGGGTATGATAGCCGGGGCAAAACAAGTCCCGGACCAGGGTCCAAAAATATGTTAGGACAGGGCAAGAAGCCGCTGGTCAAAAACCACAGGCATCCGGTTTTGACAAATAAAGGGCGGTCGAGTATGATCAAGCAATGTCCGACCAAAAAGCACAAACAACGTCAATGACTTGAACTTTATAAATAAGAACATCAATGATCAAGCAAATGAAAATGCGGTGGTTGTACTATACACGAAACTGACACTTATGGTATAAATAAGAGCCTTTACAACAAAGGCCACATCGATTCTCCCTAGAAACACATTCCCTACGTTCACTACAAAAGCATCACAGAATCAGAACTATCTTTTCATATGTCTCATCACCTCAAGATCCATCCGTTGTGCTTGAGGTTCCTTTATGTTCTACATTTTATCAATTGTATTCCGTTATACCAACTCATAGTCGTTATGTCACCTATTGATTTCATAACCCTTGAATATTGTTACCTTGTACTTGGTAGCAATACTAGTAAAGATGAATATAGATTGAAATGTAGATGGTATATCGGTGTTATATGATGTCAAATTATCTATTACAAGATTACACTGGTAAAGATGAAGACAATTGTCAACTGTGTTCCTGCTTAAGATACCAAAAAAAAGGCGAAAGAGTGGTCTTTTTTGTGATTTATTTGGTGTGGCACGTGCCGTGAGACTAGCGATCGTACAAAGTCTAACGTAGAAGAGAAAGAGATGACATTGCATTGTCAATTCCTGCGGAAGTGGAATGATCTAATAAACTGGAACCGAATAATGCCTATTTAATATGGAGACTTTTAACATCAGTTGGTGTTCAATCGGGTTCCTTTGGACATCCTACAAAGTACAAACAATCATGAATCACGCACAATATTACATTTGCCAGTGTTCCCCTAACAGATCGAAGCATTTACACTCCCTACAACAAAACATTTCACGAGATAGTTTTATGCTGAAAGAAAACTCTAGCAAAGTTGATAATACAACCCACAAGATAACCAGAAGCAAGCCTCCAGAAAGCAAACCATGTGTCTTAATCCGACACAATAACTAATGGTATATCATGCATCGGCGCCACCTCCCTGAGATATAATTTTGTTACTTCCTCCGATGAATACACCTCCTAGGTCGATAGAAAATGAGCACTTCTCGACGAATAGAACATCTCAAGTCATAATCACACATCACAAATTCTAGAACATAACATGTTTCAAAGTGCAAAATGGTTTTATAATAATACATGTACTAAGAACTTAGAATTATAAGAAAATAATGTCTCGAAACTTTGGACTGAATCAAACACCACCAAATACAGACCACCTCTACAGAAAGTACCAAATACATTAAGAACAAATGTACAATTTTCAGATCAACAAGAACAAAAACTCATCTAAACAATTCAACTGCAAAATGCTTATGCCCATTATAAAACCCCAAAACTTTGTACAAACAGACCTCTGTAAATGTATATCAACCATTTACAGAGTCTGAGTGTGGAGTTGATGAGTTTCATGACGACCCGTATGCTTGACAGCTCAGATACAGATGTGGTTGGAACAGTTATTTGATGGTTCAGTATCGAGTAGACTTGATCAAAGATCGGGCGTACATGCATTGCTATCATCGCGTCTGATGGCTTGATTGCCACCACCACATCCATCATCCACCCAAGTTTCTTTGCTGTATCATTGCCAATATCACATGCCAACTGCTGCAGCAATGATAACAGTACTCCTTGACTCAGAGGCAATGGGTTGCTAGTTAATAGCCCCTGTAAGTCGACCTGTTTGATCGCAATTAAAACAAAAATAAACACCATTAGAAGAGGGTAAACTATATAGAATTTGCAGATAATAATATGAAATACCTGAGAGCATAACCAGGAGACAATCCAGACATCACTTCTTTGAAGGGCTGCAGTGAAAGCTTCCTCATATTTGTGTTCGTATACCAATCTAGAGAGCTCTTTTGTTGGATCTAATGGTGCCTCAATCTATTGCAGAAAGTATATATAGATATAAAATGATATAAAAGTATAAAACAATATCACAAGACATATAATAGAAAAAAGAAAAAAAGTTAAACCTTTTCATGGAAACTGCCAATAGGTCCATTGCTCAATTGGGATACCAACGGGTTCACTGATTCTGAATTTGCCCCTGCAAGTGCAAGAGCTACCAACTTCCTTTGACCATCAGCTAGATCACCACTCAATGTTTGAGTCAAAGATGATGCTGAATTTATGGCGTCCTAAAAAAGCACCACATGTTAACAAAGGAATAGAATGGGTCCAGCTGGCATTGATTCGTTCAGGTTGTAACTTCTTACCCTCAAAGCCATTGCTAAAGGAGAATGTGCAGAATCGATTTGTTGTTGAACTGTACTTGTATGTTCAATCACTCCCTTTTGAAATGTCGCGTCAACTTGATCAAACATGGCCTTGCAAGACATCTCAAAAGCAGGAATAACAGAAGCCTCCATGCTAGACTTAAGAGCTTCCTGTAAGAAATATTTACCATTGATCGCGTGCAATTATTAGTGATCGATCGCTAACAATTGTAATCAACAAATTATATCAGAACAATGATTATTGATACCTGTAGTGCTTGTTTACCCGAAGTTTGAAATTGGGTTTGAATTTGTCGAGAAATAGTAGCCTCAAGCTTAGAAGTTACCATTTCTCCAGTTGATTTACAGACTTATCAACAACACCTCTCTATTTACAAACTTAATCAGATAAAAATTATGCAAAATTCTATAAAAAAAAACTTAAAATGTGAAAAAGCTGTAACCTGGAAAGCTTCTGCGATTGCTGTAGACACCATTTTTTCAATAACTGGTGTAACAGAACGCACGATAGATGACACGAGTGCAGATGTTTCTTTTTTCAACATTTTCTCCAATGCTGCAGGCAAATCCTTGTAGCCATTTGTAACCAAACCTGAAAGCTGTTGACTTCGATCTCGGTTTGACTTTTCTAGTTTTGTAAATTCTTCTTGAGTGCGGGCCCACAGAGCATCAGAATTAGTTTTGTAAGTTTTCTCCATGCTTTTTCCTATGGCCGCCTCAATTCTCCGCCCTTCTTTTGTAACTGGTACCGCCACCAATGCAGGAATCTGCTTCTGAAGTTCTTTTTGATTCGTCAAAACCTGCAATTAAAATAAAATCAGTTTCAATTTTCAACATTCTAATGTCGAAAGATTAACCATATATACCTGTGTAATAGTTTCTTGCATTGAATGAAGTTGTGAAAGTATCAACTCAGCAGATGGAACACTTGAACCGACTCCTGGTTCAATAGAAGAGTCTGTTGAATTGTAAACACTTGGAGTAAGAGAAGACTGGTTTGACCCGTGGGCATTTTTCCCTTTCTGTTTTTTCCCTTTGCCTGAGGACACAGGGGCCGGGGAGTCATGTGTTGAGAGTACGGGTGTCTCAAAAGGTAACGAAACATCAATATTCGAGTCTTGACTTTCATCTTGACCACCTGAAGTTTGACCCGACCCCTCAAGTTGTTTTGACTCGTTGACAATATAACTTTCCCCAGAAACAACACGCCCGAAATCTGATGCCTGTGAAGCAAAACCATGAACTTCACCATGAGAAACAGGTTCAATGGTCTCACTTTTTCCTGTTTCACCAACCTCCTTAACCTCTAACTCAACATTCTGTGGATCAGAATTTGAAACCACATCCGGTACACTTAAACCCACATCATTCTTCTGCTCAGAAACATGACTTATTTCAGAAGATGAAGTGGCCATCAATTCAGCAGGCGTTACTAAATGAGTCGGATGCTTAAACTTGGTTTCATCAGTTACTATATCAGACACCAACGAGGTGTTCACTTGCTTGTCAACTGAATATTCAATAACTTTCGGCTCACCAGATTCATGACTAGCGGTTGGACTTTTCAAATCCGACAGTTCACGAGTCAAAGTAGGACTTGATACAACTGGAGGTGATGCAATAGAAACCTCAGTTAAAGGAGAACTCGATGGCTGTCTTGAGACAGGACCAACATCAGCAGCAGGTATCGAGACATCCAAAGATGTTTCCATCTTATTTCCAGAAGGTTCTGAAACATTCAAACCCTCGGTACTTGGTGCATCACGTGAAACGGTTGAATCTTGTTTCTCATAAGAGTTGTTATCAACTGGAGGTGGTAAGCATTGCGACATGTCTAAAGCGTATTGTTGAATAGCCTGTGTTTGGACACAGTAAACCTGAACAATTTGTTCCCCATGTGGTAATATATCACTAGTACCTGTAAAACTCAGTATGGGCATAGTAACTGTAAACTCTGCAATGTAATCCATGCGGGTGGATTCTGGGTTGGGGCCGTATTCCAGGTGGACAACATAAATAGCATTTTTCTTTGCATTTGCTAGTAACAGAAGGCCTGCTTGAGGTAATGCAACCACTTGATTGAAGAATGCATCTTCAGGTCTAGACTCGGAAGAACTCTTTAATTCCAATGTTTGTAAACAGTTCCATGAATCAGCATCACTTGGAAGCAACCATCCTTCTTCACTGTCTGAGGCCCATATTTTAACTTCACGATTCAATGGACCCTGTAATATTTGTTTTAAGAACAGAAAGACAAAAAAGGTTATGATTTGGGAAGAAAAAAAGAATATGAAAAATAATTGATTAGCACATACCCCAGTGATAAGTATGATGTGATCTGGGCGGTGAGGAGCAGTTAAGAATGTAACAGAGTTAACTGGCAAACCATCGTGGGGCTTCAATACTGCAATTGGTGTGGACTTCCGGTCTTCCCAAATCTTTATCTGTTAAAAAAATAAAACAGAAAATCCAATCCTTTAGGTAATATCAATGCCAATTAACAGTTTAAGGTGTAAACACTGAACACAGCTCCATGAAAAAGATGTAAATGAAAAAAAGTTATTATCTTATTTTTGTGTTTCCATCTAAACTTAACCTTACGTACGTTTGCTTTCAAAAAAAAAAGATTATCTTACTGAATTCTATAAGCCTCTGTTTCACAACTTTCAGCAAGAAATGCTCCCTACTTAATAAAATAGAACCAAATTTGGCTCTATCACTGGTAATTTTAAGAATTCACAGCATGCACAAATGAGTAGAATTGATAGAACCATATGAAAAATATAACTGAAGTTATACGTATTGCAATCAATATTGCAATCAGTACAATATACACAATGAGACGAGCCCAACATATACAAATATACAAATTAATAAGTAGCCTTAACAAAACCTCATTTTCAACTAAATGGCTGTTTAATCACATTTAGCCTCAACTTGCACTAGAAACCAAACCACCTAAAAATAGAGACAAAAATACCAAAGTACAGAACGTATAGCCTGAGCTTATCAAATCATATGTGATACAAACAAATAAACTCTGCAAAGAGATCACTTAAACATAAGATATATATCTAAAATATTTTCTAGTTTTATTCAACAACCAGAGTTATTATTGAGTAAAGTTGCCATCAAAGCATATGATTCAAATTAGCTTGGTGTGTTATGGATACCAAACAAAGGGTTGAAAGCAACCAGTTAAAAAAAAAGTTAACTAACCGTTCCATCTACTGATGCAGAAACTAAACGAGTAGTCATCCATTGACACATTGATAGATCTGTTACTTCACCATCATGATTACCAACAAACTGAACACCATTAATCAACTTATCAACAGGACATTTAAGAGGTTCCTCTGCAGAATACATTTCACCTCTCCCAACCTTTGTAGTATCAATTCTCAAAACACGTTTTCCAATTCCAACAACAAGAACCTCCTGCAACATGAAACAACTAGCAAATATCAATAAAATACGCAAAGTAAAAGCACCAAAGAACTGAAATATATTATTGGGAAAAACATTACTTGTTTATGACAGTGCCAACAAACTCTAGGATGAACAGACTCCGCTTCACCTACAATCTGAATAGCAATAACTATCTTTCCTGTAATTTGTGGTTTATCATCCTCATCGGTCCCTTCTGTGATTTTCCATACATAAACTCGTCCATCTATGCTTGCACTGCATACAATACTTCCGTTATAACCCATAATAAAACGAAAGAAGTGACACAACATAAAACAGAAAAATTCTTACCTAGCTAGAAGGTGAACATCCTCAGCAAAGAAAGCCATATCAGTGACCCTCTGAAAAGAACAAATCGTTTAACTTAATCAACAACGAACTTTCATCACAAAGACAACAAATACAATCAATTCACACATCCCCAAGCTTCATAGATGCATTGATCAATAACCGATTAGTGAACAAACCAGATCAAGATCGGGCCTTTAACTACATTCTACACCCACTCTGATTGCAATTAAAATGAAAACATCATAAACTCATAATCAACTAAATCCTGAAAAAAGAAAGCAGCAAACCTGAGCAAGACCTTTAAGCAGTGATCTCAAAGCAGTGTTAATATTAAGAACCCGAATCGCTCCAAGTTTCAACCCATAACATATATAATTCTTGTTAACCGCAATCTGTCGACCCACAACAAGGCCCGGATCCGAGGCATATTTAGTAATGGGAGTAACCTCAAGCTGAGGCTGAACCTCACCAGCCAACCTAACATCTATATCATACACAACACGATCACCACTCAAATGTCTCCCCTTCGGAAGCTTACTGCTCGGCATCCGCAACGGGCCCGAACCCGAATGCAATGCAGGCACCAACGACGACGGGACCATAGGGTTAGCACCTTGCACCATGGGAACAGAAGACTGAGGTGGGTTATCAACGGCTGTAGGTGGTGGGGTGCTTAAAAGCGCCATCAATCGAGCCCCATGGTTAGGGTTACTGTTGGGGCTAGCGGGTTGAAGCGAGGGTGTAGGGTAAGGAACAGATCGCTGGTGTTGTAAGTTAGGGTTCTCCGGTGGAAAAGACGGTGGTGGGACGTGAAATTGGGGGTGATAGATCGGAGTTTGTGGGGCGTATGAGTACGGGCCGCCGGTGACGGTGGGTGGGGGGTACGATGCGGCGGAGGACGGTGGTGGGTACGGGATGTTAGGGTTTTGGAAGGTGGAATTAGGGTTTGATGAAATTGGGGGTGGGGAAGACGATGGATTGAAGAATCGTTGCACATCGAATGGTCCTCCACCTGGTTGTGGGTTGTGGTTGCCAGGGGAAGCCATGAATCGGTGGGATTAGTGGGAATTTCTTGGTGATTTGATCGAATTTGGATTGTTTGAGATCTGAAATGTGAAATTGAAAGAGGGGTTTAGGGATTGTTATGTGAGTTGAAACGAAAAGGGGTTGAAATTGAGTGATCAATGAACAGTTTGGTGTGTTTGCCGCTGGTGGTGAGTGAGATTATTGGAGGTGACTGTGTGACTTTTTGGAGACCAATGCCCATGAAGAAGACGATGGAGAAGATGTGTTTCGTTTTTTGTTTATTATAATAATATTTTTTCCTCTTGATTCGAACTATGTGAAGGTTGCACTTTAGTCCCTTGGTTCTTTCACAATGCTATAATGGTCCTTTAAAATTAAAGCAATCCACCTCTTATGTTTTACCGATTTTTTTAGAACGGCTAAATGGTTCTTTGACAATCCTGTACGGACCTAACAAGAAACCTGATTGAATAAGAGGTAAAATTTGAATCATTCAGCATATTTATAAATTTAACCATTAATAGACTTATGGGTTGTTTGTTTTTTCTGAGAAGCACTTCCTGTCCTCTTTTGTCTGCGTCGCGCAGACCACGCGCAGATGTTGAGATCCGCAGATTATTTGTTTTTTGAAAGACTTTTCATTAAAAAATGTTTGCACGAGGTCTGCATGGTGCACACTTGGCACAACCACTTCTAAAACCTGCAGATGATTAAACACCATCATCCACCACCACCCACGTCCACCACCACCCCCATGTCCACCACCACAGTCCACCACCACCACCGTCTGCCACCACCACCGTCCGCCTCCACCCACCGTCCACCACCCCCACCCCCACCCACCATCCACCACCACCGTCCGCCACCCCCACCCCCACCCACCATCCACCACCATCGTCCGCCTCCACCCACCGTCCGCCGCCCCCACCCACCGCCCGCCACCCCCACCCACCGCCCGCCACCCCCACCCACCACCCACTATCCACCACCACCGTCCTCCTCCCACCACGATCCGAGCCTCCACCACCGTCCACCTCCACCCACCCTTCGCCGCCACCACCACCACCCACCGTCCCCCGCCACCACCACCCACCGTCCGCCACCACCATCCATCGTCCGCCACCTCCCACCATCCGCCACACCCACCATCTACCATCACCACCACCACCACCGTTCAACACTGCCGTATATCATTACCAGTTTTTAACAATCTGTAGATGTTAAAAAAATAGACAATCTTCTTCTTGCATACTGCAAACGTTTTATCCACCTCTTCTCCTACAGATGTTTGTAAAGGTGGACTGCAGACATTTTGCTGCAGGAAAACAAACAGCATGTTAATGAACTATTAAAAGATAATTTTTAAATGAACCAGACGTACTCTATCTCTAACTGATTCAGAGGTAGGATCTGACTGAATCATCGTTAAAATACTACCAAACAGCCAATAACTCATATATCTTCTAATTCTACTTATTTTATTTTATGTTATATTTTTTTCAACCATAAGACTTAAATCCTTATAAAACTTATGAAGATACACATTTTACTTGACATTTTCATATTGTAGTCATGTTATTTTATACATTTTACTATCTAAATATTGTTATCTGATATATGGTATATCTAATGATAATAAAACACATGGGTCTATAAGTATCTTACCAACAAAAAATAGAAGTGTATGCATTTGTTTTCTATCATTGGAAAATTACTCTGAGACGTTAAAAAATAACATGATGCATTTTATACTTGTACTCTTGCGTGTGCAAATGCACAATTTATATTGGTTTGTGAAATTCGTTGATGTGTACAACTAAACTCATCGAACTGGTATCTTAGGAGTTTACTAATATAACCAATGAATCCAGTTTTTATTGCCGACCCTCCTTTAAAAATAAGAGGTATTTACGATCTTTCATTATAACTTTCTTATTTTTCATTAATTTTGTTTGATTCCTTCAAAACTAAATTTAAGTCTCATTGGATAGCTACATCAATTACACCTAGTAAAGCTAACATGATGTACCTTATAAGTATTTTATTTAATTTAGTAATATATTTTTTTATTAGTTTACATATTCTAAAGGTTTCACTTTATTTTTGGTACTCCATCTTCGAATTATGACATGACCCCACAACCATTTTGTTTGAATTATGTATATTAATTGTGTAATTACCATGGATTATTTAGAACATATCCACATGGGAATAAAAAAAGTGACTATTATATGTCACATAATGATTACTAGCAGGCATGAAAATGGATTTAATACTTGATTAATGCTTATAACATTGTAGTTTTTCCTTAAACTTTTTCGTATATACTTTGTTGGATATTTAAAGAAATAAAATAACATTTTAATACATAAAATTAGTGATGACCAACCAAATAGATTAGTAGTGGATGTGATTATTCAGGCGTCCACTATTCATGGATCTACTTGGTTGTTGGGCACGTGATCTTGGCCTAAATTATTTGGGTGTGTGGTAATAATTTAATATTTAGTAATGTAAAATAAACAAAAATGTTATGATTTATTTATGAAATGTTTTTATATATTATCGAATATGAAAATAATAATTTGGCCGCTTAAAATATATCATTTGTTATAAGTTATTGATGACGAGTGTATGAATACATGTATCAAACTTATGAAAGAATCTACGTTCATTTTTTGTTTCTTAAATAGTAAATTGTATGGTTAAATATCACATTATTTTTCTCTTAAATAGTAAATTGTATAGTCAAATATCACCTTACGGAAAGCTAGAAAGTGCACCTATTGTACACACTATTAGAAGTTAGATATACATTTATTTACTTCTTACGATTTTCTTTAGAATCCTCAAATAGCATTATTAGTCCACCAGGTTATATACTTGTGTGTTATATGAGTTGAAATAGAAAAATTATATATTATATAATAGATTATATATATATATATATATATATATATATATATATATATATAATCTAATATATGTTATAGATAACATATCAATAAAATTTTTATATGTGATAAACATATTTAAGTTATAACCAACCACTAGTACAAAAAGTAGTATAAGGTGCGGATTCAATTTTTTTAAGTGGCGGTTGAGGTAAAAAACCACCCCTTATTTCCCTTCACAAACTCTAAGAAGTATACTTTTTTGCGAAACCGCCCCATTAGGATCATTTAGGTGCGGTTTTAGAAGGCGCAGTTTTTGAGGGCTTTTAGGGGCGGTTATGGACCGCCCTTTAGAGCAAGTATAAGGTGCACATGGCATTTAGGGGCGGTTTTCGATGGAGGCTTTAGGGGTGGTTATGGACCGCCCCTTTTGAGCTAGTATAAGGTGCGAAGATAGGCTTTAGGGGCAGTCGATGGAGGGCTTTAGGGGTGGTTATGGACCGCCCCTTTTGAGCTAGTATAAGGTGCAAAGGGATGCTTTAGGGGCGGTTTTCGATGGAGGGCTTTAGGGGCGGTTATGGACCGCCCTTTTTGAGCTAGTATAAGGTGCGAAGATAGGCTTTAGGGGCGGTTTTAGATGGAAGGTTTTAAGAAGGAAATTTCAAATTCAAATGTGCTTTTAGGGGCGGTCCGTAACCGCCCTTTTTATAAAAATACTTATATATATAAGAAAACGGTCATCTTCTTCTATTTTGAAGCATTTCCGCCTGCAATTCAAATGTTCTCTCTCTTTTGAATTTCAAATCGTGTTTTCTTTTAAAATCTCTCATTTAAAGGTACGATTCTTTTTAAATATTTCAGTTTTTACATGAATTCGTGTTTATATATATATATATGTGTGTTTATAAGTTAGTGATATATATGTCGAATTACTTAAAGATGCAAGTTTTTCTAAGTTGTAGATAAGTATGAACAAGTATAAGATACAAGTTTATCATTTCTTAGTTAGTTTAAGAAACACATAAACTTGATATGCATTTAGCTAGTATTTGCACTTATTACACAAATATTACATATATACTATTATTTAATATTGACATTTATGTGTAATTATGTTATATGTGTATTTGTATATCTATATGTGTTTGGATAGATTTTTAAATGAATTTAGGATAAACCTTTAAAATATATCCGTCCAAAATTTTAAAATGCAAGTTTACCATTTCTTAGTTAGTTTAAGAAACATGTAAACTTGATATGCATTTAGTTAGTATTTGCACTTATTACACAAATATTTATATATACTATTATTTAATATTTGCATTTATGTGTAAGTATGTTATATGTGTATTTGTATATGTATATGTGTGTTTGGATAGATTTTTAAATGAATTTAGGATAAACCTTTAGAGTATACCCGTCCAAAATTTATCTAATAGAGATAACTTTTGGATTGTCCCTGTTGGGACTGCTTTTTGAATATTCTATCTCATTAGAACGTGTATACATTTTAACGTGTTTAACTATTAAGAAAAAATCGACAGTTTCTCCTATACTCCTTCGGGTTTGCGTTTTATACGCATACTTGGGGAGTTAAGGGGAAATGCTGTCGATTTTTTCTTAAATAGTTAACACGTTAAATGTATACATATGAGATAGTTTATTCAAAAAGTGGGTTAGGATCCACCGCCTTAGATTACCGGTTATGTACAATTACGTCATTTGTTTGTTTTTATACTTTTCAGATGGATTGTGATGCATGGATGTACAAAAGTTTGCGTTCATCAGAAATTTATGCGAAAGGTGTTCAAAGTTTTAAAAAGGCAGCTGAAGAGAACCGTTTGAAAAAAGGAAGTCAAAAAATTTGTTGTCCTTGAGGCTCAAAAATGTATTCGTCAAAAAGATGAAGTTCAAACATATATAATTAATGTATCTAAACATCATCTAGATAAACGTTTCATTCTTGCACCTTACATTCAAAGGTATTATATACCATCATATAGATGAATATATATATATATATATACACACACACACACTAATTTTTTTTTGTAGTAATCATTGGGTGCTTATCATTATGGATACATTTTTGCATTGCGGGTACGTTGTGGACTCCAAGAAAGGCGACGGAAAGGGCGTGAAACAATACCGTCTTGTTAAAATACTACAAGACATCTTTGGTAAAGAGAAAAAAATGATCCGAATGCGTGGAAATGGAAAATGGTTAACGTATGTGATTTTTCAATACATATAATTGATTAAAAAATAATTTCTGTCAATTGATTGTGAATAAAATGCAGTGTTTGCAACAAAAAGGAGATTGGGAATGTGGCTTGATGGTTATCAAGCATATGATGGAGTTTGTCAATCATGTTCAACATGATTTTCCTATTCGTGTAAGTTTTGTATATTTATTAACATAATGCTAGATTATATACTTACCATCTTCTTTTTATCTATTTGTTTTTAGTTATGAAATACACAAGGGATTGTTAAAACGGAAGATCTTGATAATTTAGTCCTACAATTAATGTCCGAAGTGATTGACAAGATTAATTAGTTGAACCGGTGATGTTCTCAATTTGTTTATACTTTTTAGATTTAATGATGTTATATATGGAATTTAAGGTGTATAGAATACATGTGACAGCGTAACGTGATATTTTTGGTACACAATTTTATATTTTTGGTTGATTGAAGATCTTGTACGGCGAATTAGTTTCTGGATATTAAATAATTGAAATTCCTTCTCAGACATAAGGGGGGGTTCAAAAAACGCACCTTATGACATACATAAGGGGGGTTCAAAAACCGTCCCTTATGACATACATAAGGGGGTTCAAAAACCGCCCCTTATGACACTACATAAAGGGCGGTTCTAAAACCGCCGCTTATGAAACCGCCCCTTAAACCCGAATAGCATAAGGTGCGCAGCCATTAGGGGCGGTCCAAAACCGCCCCTTATGTCCATTTTAGCCGTCCCTTATGATCATTTTTGTACTAGTGAACTGTATAAAAAGAAAAAAAGATTTTTTATTCATAAATATCCATAACCCTCTTTATATACAATTATAGAATTTTTAGTTTTAAAAACAATTAGCTACAAATTAAATTGTATTTTAGCAAATTAAGTCTCATTAAAGTAGTTTTAATGAAACCTTATTTATTTGTAGAAAGATATTATATTTAATACTATAGAGTTAATTTCAGTTTTGCTCCTAAGATTTAACAAAACCAGCCATTTTTCTTCAAAATATTAAAAATATCAAATCACCTCCAAAAGTTTTATAAGTTGTTTATTTTAGTCCAAGATTATATTATTATGAATTCAAGTTGAAACAACTAATGGACCTTTGGATTGAAATTGAATAAATTTATGAAACTTTTGAAGGTAAATTGATGTTTTTAATCTTTTAGAGATATATGATTATTTTTGTCAAACCTCTGAGAGCAAAATCGAACTTAACTCAATATTGTATTAAATTAGCATTTTTAAGAGAACTTTTTTGAAGTCAAGATTTTTATCAAAAATTATAAATTGATTTTGATGAAGATATATGGGCAATCCTAGGTGGAGCCTATGTGGAGATGATGTAAACGTGCTAGAAAATGGCCATGGACTGAGAGTTATTTTGCTTTATTAGTAGGGTGAGGTTATTGTAAAAAGAAATGAAAAAACTAAAAAGGATGAGACGGATTATTATCCATTAAATTTTAGATCTAAAGGCTAAGAAAATCCGATGGTATAATGATAAATAATTAAAATTTTAAATGGTAGGCCAATGGTATTTTAGTTTTAACCACATTTTCAAGTTTCATATATTTTTTAAACGTTTCTGACTTTTACATACAACATTATTCTTTTTAAAAAGTACACCTAAAAACAAGTGTATTTAATATTTAAAACGCCTATAATTTTGATACATAAAAAATGATGTTTTTTTCATGTTAGTTCAGTTTGTTGTTTAATATTTATCAGTTTATTGTGTAATATTCGTTAGCTCATTGTGTAATATCAGAAAATTATGTAATATTCATCAGATCATTGTGGTTAGTGTTGACCATTTTGTTATGCATTGCATTTTTTAAAATGATGATTTTCAAATAATACAATGTTAAAATATAATTTTTATGTTTTTCAATTATTGTGTAATCCTGATAAGGTAATTGTGTAATCCTCATCAAGCAGCTCATTATGTCTATTATTAATCATCGAGTCTAGTGCTACTGTGCTAGTCATTATGTTACCCATTGTGTCTAATTTTAATCATTGTGTTTTTTAAAATGGTGATTTTCAAAAAAAAATCATGTTTTTCCATGTTCATTGTGTAATCCTGATTAGGTCATTGTGTAATGCTCGACAAGTAGCTCATCGTGTCTATTGCTAATTATTGGGTCTAGTGTTGGTTATTGTGTTACACATTGTGTCTAATGTTGACATTTGTGTTATGCATCGTGTTTAAAAAATGATGTTTCCGAATAACATAATGCTAAAATTTTAATTTTTTTACATTTTTCGGTTTATTATGTAATCCTAATCATGTCATTGTGTAATCCTCGTCAAAGCAGCTCATTATGTCTATTGCTAATCATCGAGTTTAGCGCTAGTCATTGTGTTACCTATTGTGTATAATGTTGACCATTATGTTATGCATTGTGTTTTTTAAAATAATGATTTTTGAATAACACAATAATAAGATATGTAAACCTTTTATGTTACAAGTTCATTGTGTATTCCTCATTAGATAATTATGTAATCCTCATCAATTTAGAAGGTTACGCAATGACCTAACGAAATTACACAATGAGTTAAAAAAAACCTTTGTTTTCTTGAATCAACACTATAAGCATTTTAAAGATTGAAAAATGCTCGTTTTTATTATGTAATTTTTTTTTGAAAAATAATGTCATATGTAAGAGTTATAAATGTTTTCTAAAAAAAGGTAAAACTTGAGAAGGAAAAATTATTACCAATTTTGCCCCAGCCTTATTTTAATAAAAAGGACATGTGTTAAATCATAATCAGTCTTACATTTTTTAGTTTCAAAAAACTTTGAGTTTGAATCTTTACCTTATTGGTATAGATGTTAATTATAGTTATATTAAAATACTAATTTAAAAATCTGTCTACCACACGGGTTGAAGAGAATTTTAAATTAATAGTTATCAATAGGTATTTAGAAATTGTAAATATATTTTTGAGATAAAAATAAGATTAGAAGTGCATATATCTAACTATCTTAAATAATAAAATAATAATAATTTTTAACTTCCATTTTTTAAAAAGCTTTTCTTTAAAAAAAATTATTTTTTAAACATTTATTGTAAACAAATTCAAACAATTTTTTTTTAAAATTGTTTGCATTTGAAAACATATTTTATAAAATTGGCATTTAATATCATCAATACGAGTTGACCTGTTATGATATTGACACGTGACAGAAAGATTATGAGAAGATGGCGCGTGGTAAAAATTATAATAAAATGATATTTAATCTAAGAGTATCTAAGAAAAATTGTGAGTTTGGCACGTGTCATTTTATTGTTTTAAAGATGGGGGCATTTTGTTATTGTGTCTAATAATTCAGCTCATTATATCTTATATGTTAACTTTGTCAAATACAGTTTATTGTTATGTATAATTATCATTGTGTTTTATGTTTTAGATAATTTTGTGTTGTTTTTGTTATTGTTTCTATAGACTATATAAACTTATTATCTATCAGTATGTTTTACAATTAAAAATACACATTGGTATATTTTCACAAATGTATTTGTCAAAACTCATCATGTTGACGATAACACAATGTATTATTTTTATCATTGTTTTTATAGTTTATATAAATTTATTATTATCTATCATTGTGTTTTACAAATAGAAGTACATAATGATAATATTTCACCAGTGTATTTTTCAAAACTTATAGTATTCAAGATTACACAATATCTATCAAAAAACACAATAAGGTATTATGTTATTTTATCATTGTTTTTAATGTATTAAATTAATTAGTTGTTAATTTATTATTTTGTTTTATATAATAGAAATACATAACAATGTTATTCCATAATTATATGTTTTTACAAATGATCATTTAAAAAACACAACAACACAAAAAAGACACAATAACTAATAAAAAACACAATGAACTACATAAAGACACAATGACGAGGAATGAGCTTAAAAACGTAAAACAAGTTGCTGGTTTTATATAATAATAGTGTACTCATTTTAAAGATAAAATATGCTTGTTTTTATGGTGTAATTTTTATAAAAAGATAATGTCACATATAAAAATTATGAATGTTTATAAAAATGAGAGAACTTAAAAAAGTAAACCATGCCAAAATATCACTCTAACAAACATTTTTCCGACAATTTGTTCTCAGTCATAGATTAATAAGATTGATGGTTGAGATTACTTATTACACTTTTTAGTTTTTGAAGTCTTTTTATGTAAACATTAATAAGTAGATTAACATGCTTACTCGTTACCTTTTTTTGAATAGCCTTGTTTGTCATTGATCTTCTTCATAGTGTTAGTCTATAACATAACCTAAGTACATAAGATCAAGATCACTCTATAATTAAATCACATGAAATGAATAGTGATTTACAAATATTTTACGCAACATTGTACAAATCATTTATGCTTGGATTGGAGTGTTTGGTGGGTAACTTATGCAACATTGTACAAATCATTTATGCTTGGGTCGGTCCAAACAATAAGAACATTGACGATTGCGAATGATGAGCAGAGGCGGTGGTAATAGATGGGTCGAAGGCAATCGAGCATGCTATAGAATCACCAATTTGGTATTTTCTTTATTAGTCTTGTTTTCTTATTAAATTCCTGGTAACCAATTCACCATTGTCTACGCGTATTCATTGTGATAATCGGTTCACCATCTTAGCAACTTATCGAAATCAAGCATGTTAATAACCTATCTAGTATTGGTTTTCCTCCGGGTGTTATCGTAGCCTCGGTGTTTGGTTTAGTTGCAACCATCTATACATCGCACAAGCTAATCAAGGAAAAAATTAACCAAAAGAAGAAGAAAATGTGTTTTTTTATTGTATCAGTGGTGCTTTACTCTTGAAGCAAGAAGAAGATGAGATGTTGATTTTTTTTTTGCATTTTAGGATCAAATACAGAATTGTTCAAGTTTTTCAATTTTACTTTTTCTATAGTTATACCCTTTCGAGTCATTAGTTATTAGTTTAATAATTCATTAGTAGATTAATCAAATTTAAAAAAATGTAAAAGGCCCTAAACTTTTACCTTGCCTAGGCCCACGTTTGAGTTAGAAAAAAAAAACCTTATTAATTAAAGCCATTTCTTCAAATTGCTCACCCATAAACAAACAAACAAATAAACAATATATATCCCACTCAAGAGCAGAGTCTGGGGTGGGGGGTAGGTGGTGGCGGGTCTTTCCTCTATCTTGGTAGGTAGAGAGACCGCTTCCAAAGAGACCCCTAACTCGATAACAAAAGCAATAACGGTAGCAAGGCGACATATTATAAACCATACAGCACACAGCACGCATCATTCAGTTATATATCACCAAAGGTTTAGAGAATGATAAAGAAAACATCGGAGAAGCGATAAGTTTCATCTATAAAGGGCAGATGTGGGCTACGTACACATCAGGCCCCGCAACATGTTATCATTACCCTTCCTACCTACAGATCCCACTAAAAGTCCATAATTTTTATTCTACGTCTCCACTCACTTCTATCCTCGATCATGTGCTCAGAGAGGTGCAAGTATACCATATCTCGCCTAATTATCTCGTCCCAGGTCAACGTAGGTGTGACATTCGTCATTTTCGACTAGCTTTGTATTTGTTATTATGTATTGTAAACCCGACCCGTTTTGTTCTTAGGATTTTTGGATATTAATAAAATAATGGATTTTATGTTGTAATCATCTTTCATACTTGCCATTTCGTTTCGAAGATTTTAACGGTGTTTAAAACGCTTATTTTGTGTTCAAAACGACCTAAAATGAACTACAAGGACTAAAATTGCCAAAAATCAAAGTTTGTCCAGGAGCCCCCACATCACTTGGCGCGTAGGGCTGGCCTCAGCTCGCTACGTGGCGTGACCCACAGTTCGTTTCAGCAAAATCAGTTTTTTAAACGTTTTCGGTTCGCTTAAGCTCGTTTAAAGCCCGAACTCGTGTTTTAACCATTCAAACCAACCAAGACCTAACCTTTAATTATTCTAGAACCCTCCAAACATGTTTTTATACCTGATCATAATTTATTTAAATCAAAATTTATTTTAAATAAAAGAATCAAAGTGCACCCTTTTACCCACCGGACAAACGCATTACCCATTCCCTTAAACCCTAATCCTTCCCTATAAATACCACTTATTCTCAACCATTTCACCTGTACATTTTCATCTTCTTCTTCCAAATTTTTGATCTTGCAAGTTGTTCTAGCTAGTTTTGCTTAAGTTTGACTTTTAAAAGTTAACGGAACCGAATCTTGCATTTCAAACCATTTCGGGTATGTGTTTTTGGATATTTTCAGTTTTCTAAGTTATTTTATGTTGACAAAACCATTTTCATATTTATTTAAGGCTTGTGGGCATTCAAACACATATTTATGCATTTTAGGCCCGTTTTGGTCGTTTTCGGGAGATTTACTCGCTTAACTTTCTTGTTTGAGTTTAGATCTAGAACTTTTACCTTATTTTTAGTTCTGTGGTTTTGGACATGTGATAACCATCCTCGGGTTCATACCGAGTCAAGGACCGAACCAAACCGAACGCTCGTTTAAGCACTTTAAATAACTTTTATGCAACCATGTTACATCAAACACTTTAGATCTGAGTTTTTCTTTATATTTTAGTTATTATATGGTTGATATCGAGGTGTTGAACAAATCTTGGCTTGAACCCGAGTTTCGGGTAAAAACCGAGTAAAATCAAACACCCGTTTTAATGAGTTAGTCAATGTTCAAACCACCAAAAGTTCAACCTATCTTTTTAGTTATGTTTTACTTTATATTACTCATATTACTTAAGATTTTGGAAGTGTACAACAAATCTTGGCTTGAACCCAAGTTTCAGGTAAAAACCGAGTAAAAGTCGAACTTCTCATCTTAACGAGCTAGTCACAGTTCAAACCACCAAAAATCTTTCCTAACTTTTTTAACTTATGTTTCACTTTATATTACTTATATTTCTAAGATTATGGTATGACATAATCAAACTTGATTTTATACTAAGATCGGATTTAAGCGAATTTTTTTTATTAAAGTCTCAAACTCGGGTTTAAGAGAGTGTAGGTCGGATCTTGATGCTTACATTAGCGGGATCGTGCACATTAGCGGGATCGTGCACACTAGCACTAAACTAACTCCCCTATGTAAAACTTAACAAAGGTTGAGTAAAACTAAACATCAAGGACCCGGTTTCCTATAAAACTCATTTCATCCTTACTCTATTTAAACACACTTTTGTAAAATATAACTAAAACTTCCGAAAACCCAAGCCTTATTTTTTTAGAAACTTTTATACCATTTATATTCCATCTTCAAGACTCAAAACTTACTCAAGATCTTTTAATTTAGGACACGCACGTTAAATCGTTGGGCTCGCTTACTTGAGAATTTTATTCTAAGTTTGTTCATCAACGCCGCTTTTTTTCAAGTGAGTAATTTCATCCCCGTTTTCTTTTCTATACTTTGGGGGTAGCAAACATACTTACTCAAACGAAAATGATTTAACACTTAGATCCTCAAATCACAAGCTCTAGGTTATGTGTTGCTTAGAATAATTGTCCAATTGTATGTTATATACCTCATATGATTAATTGCTAAATGTTTATTGCTTTTAATCGGTTATCCTCATCCTCATCCTCAATAAGTATAATCATACGCTCCTCCTTGTAATATGATAGTTATATCTATTAGAAAGGAGCCTCATTTATTTATGATTTATATACCTTGTAACATCTCGTATTTTACGTTAAATAAAATTTAAGGCGTTTAAACTTATGAACCATTGTGGTCATATACGAAACTTATAGGTTGCGTATACATATTACGTTAATTTGTCTTTTAATCCTTTAAAAGATTATAGTGAGTATTATTATATAAATAATAATATAATAATAATAATAATAATAATAATAATAATAATAATAATAATAATAATAATGATAATAATAACAATAACAATAATAATGATAAAAATAATAACAATAATAATGATAATAATAATAATATCCAGGGGCTAATTTGTACTTTTTGAAACCTGAAAATTTGTTTATAAACATGAAATAACAACTTTCAAAACCACAGGGGCCATTTGTGTAAATGTTTTTAAAACACCCAAACCGTCCCCCCCTTCCCCGTCGATCCTTGCCGCCGGCCACCGAACTCCGGCGAGGCCACCGCACCCAAAACCAGTTGGTTTTAAATAAAATAAACGCTCCTGACAACCTCATGTGCAAGATCCGAACGCATGCCTCCAGTTTAATTGAAAAATCTGAGTGCGATTCGTCCCTGTTCTCTCCACGCGATGTCGGCCTCTTTTGCAGGTCACAGATCGCACTACACCTTAAATTAAGTCAAATAAACTCGTACAAACAATCTTATATCTAATCCTAATCAGTTGATGAACTCAATTGCATCAAAAACAACTGAAAACACTCCTCTCGAATACTCCACTGCCGCGGACCTGCAACTCAATCCAACCCACATTACGAGCATCCTTAATCGAGTTTGATTGAAGGCTTTCATTCCCCATCACCATAAGAAGCTGCACACAGGATTAATTGGATTTTCATTGCTTATTTCGTCTCCTTCGATCGACTCCCCTGCCGCGACTGTTCTTCGTTCAATTCATCTTCGATCCATCACCCTACAGGTAATTCGACACACACACACGCTCGGTTTTACATGAGGGTTAAAGGCATTATGATTTCAGAATCATTCGAAATCGAATTGGACCTCAATTGGGTGAGGATCGAACTGGGGCTCATTCGGGAATCATGGGTTAATCGAAGTAGAGCTTAAAACAATTAAAAGCCGAGACCTAATGCGGCCACGGCCTTTGGTTCACCGGTAATGCATGCACAATATACACGGGAGGTCCCGGGTTCGAACCCGGCAACCCCCATTATTTTTTTTAGGCCTTTTTGGCCCCTAAAAATTTTATAAAAAAATTCTAAAAAATTTTGAAACCAGTTTTATAAACTTTAAATATTTTTCTTTACATCAAACCAATTTCTGCAAATTTATTTCTTAAATATATTAATATTTGATTTTATTTTATTAAAACAAATAATAAAACTAGTTAAATAACTTATAAAATAGACTTTAAAATTTGTTTATCTTAACAAAACATTACAATTGGAGTATTTTCATGTTTTAGTTATTAATTATTATTGTTTCAAATAATAAATAATTATTTGTCTTAAATAATGAATAATAAAAGTTTGTAGAAATTATATATTTTATAATTTCATAAATCATTTTAAAGTATTAATCTCTTGTAAAATATACAAACTAAAAGTTAGATTAATAATTTGTTATTAATCAAAACGTTATTCCAATTAATCTTAAATAATTATAAAGTTTTATATATATTAAACCTTATCAATTGTTATACTTAAAATTCATTCTTAAAATACTAAAACACATATATGAAATTCTTCTAATGGATCGAAACGCGAATAATTACTTTATAAATTTAATTACTCGACAAACCTCACAATTCCAATTGAAACACTAGTTCACGTTAAAACATTAAAGCTTATTATTAATACTTTAACCTTGTGAATATATATTTACATATTTAGGTGCCTTGTAACGATTCACGTTGGAACGACGCCTACTATTATTCTTATTAATCGTCATTATATACTTATTTGACAAGTGAGTTTTCCTTGCCCCTTTTACTTTATTTCACACCATTTTGGGGTGAAACATGATACTTATATATTACACACTTATAAACGTTTGAGACTTGTAAAGCACTTGCAATTCATCTTTATATCTTGTCATGGTTATTTGTATGTTGTAAGTGATTATATGAGATACATAGTTTGTTACAATCATTAACTATTGCTAGCTTGGCGACGTCTTAGATCTTTGGGCCTGACAAGCCTATTTGGTGCTAAAGTCGATGTATTGCCGACTCCTAGGAGCCGTATGCTTGTGCACTAGGGAACCAAATACACTTAGCCAATCTTATATACTTGTAATCAAGTCGAGGTTTGATTGTGAAGATATGTGTTCTATAACCTTACTAGCTTATAACCTATGACACGAATTGCGACTTATAATCTTTTCATATTATGTATGAAAACTTTGGAAACTCACCAACTATTTTTAGTTGACCCTTTATTTTTATCATGTTTCAGGTAACCCCCAAATTTAAAGTGGTCTTTTGAAGCTTGCAATAAAACTAGGACGTGGACCTAGTTAAATAAAAGAAATGTCATGTTATGTTTTGATATTTGTTTGAATGTATTTCGTGATTTAGACTTATGTTTGTAATTCCTATTGAAACTATTAATTTGATTATTTACATTTAAACATAGCGTTATGTGGCTGTGAACAATCTTATCCCTCACACCTCGACGATTCCGCCGTCAAGGTTGGGGTGTGACAGATTGGTATCAGAGCCAGGTTCTATAGGGAATTAGGTTATTAGAAATGGTGACCTAGACTATAGCATATGCATGAACCTTATAGAATTATATTTCTATCTTTTAAAGTATATGGTTTGCATGCTACATAATGTTATGTTCCCTTATGTGCAATTTGATGCCTTAGCATAGGATTGCCTAAACATTTCTACATGTCTCCCAAAACTTACATTTGACTCTTAGACTCTCCCCGAACATGAAACCTCTTAATCTTATTCTCGACGACACGTGGAATCGTATACTTATGCTTATGACTTGGATCTTTAGACGTTATGTCTAATCTATATAAATCTCATCAAGGTTTTGATTTCATGAACCTAAGAAATATTGTGTGACACATAGACACCTGTATTCTGGATTTCCTGGCAAAAAGCCTTCGGGCTAAGGCAAGCGTATTCGTATAAATCTCATTGAGGGGCCCGTTACGCTACCTGGGGGTTTCTGGGATGAGTGATAAACTATGGTCAAAATACACAAATCTCTAAGGCAAATGAGTCAACTTACCTTGACGTGTCCACGGTTCCAAATGGTAATGCGTTACCAAATGGAACCATTCCGTGTACCTTACAAACTTTAGCTTGCCTTTGTCTAAACTACTATCCTTGTTACCCTCATTCCCGTAACTAACTCACTTTTAGTATGTCCAGCATGTCTCGTCAACTTGCAAGGCGTAGAAGTTCCGATCGTAAGCTAGCCACCATGATTGCTCGACAAATGGCTGCTGTCATTCCAACCATGGTTGCTGAACTCAATAGCACTTTGATGACCAACTCTAGCAACAATGGAAATGGTCAAGGAGAGAATAGTGCAAACAAAGTGCACAACAACCAAACTTGCACTTTCAAGCACTTTAGCTCTTGCAAGCCCACTAGCTTTAGTGGCAAGGAAGGAGCCACTGGTCTTCTCGAGTGGTTCGAAAGCATGGAAAACACTTTTGCCAATTGTGAGTGTCCCGAGGCACTCAAAGTCCGTTATGCCACTAGTATGCTTCAACAAAGGGCACTTACCTGGTGGAATAGCGAGAAAAGAAACCGAGGGGCTGATGCTATTTTGGCACTCTCTTGGGATGAGTTCAAGAACATCGCCATCGCGAAGTTCTGTCCGAGAAGTGAATTGCAAAAGCTGGAAGAAGAATTCTGGAATTTGAAGCAAAACGATGGTGATCATTTGGCCTACTCAACTAGGCATCATGAGTTGAGTTTATTACTGCCTCACATGGTCGATACCGTTCCCCGCAACATCGAGAAGTTCATTAAGGGTGTACCACCCAAAATTCAAGATGCTGTAGTGGGTAGCCGACCCAGAACTTTAGAAGAAGCCATTACTATCACCGCTCAACTCACCGAGAACCATATTCGAGCAGGCACCATGTCTGTGAAAGGTGCAAAGAAGGTGGAAAAGATGGCTAGTGAGGACATTAAGGAGACCAAAGCTGAACCGTCCAACAACAACAACAACAACAACAAGAAGCGCAAGTTTACACCGGCACGCAACTATGCTGTGGCTGCAACCAAACAACCCCAAAAACAACTTGTACCTACCGTTGCACCTGTGGCACAAGTGTCTGGGGCTAGAGCCTATGCTGGTCCGCAACCTATGTGCAACACGTGTAGATATCATCATCCGGGGAATCAACCATGCCGTATCTGTACCTTATGTGGTAAATATGGTCACGGGGTGGCGACTTGTCACCGTGCTCCTAACAACGCCGCCATGGTCACAAACCGTGTTTGCTACAATTGTGGAGAACCTGGTCATTTCCGCCCACAATGCCCTCGCCCTGTGGGTAATGTGCCACCAGCCCGTGGACGTGCTTTCAATATCAACGCTAACCAAGCACAAGTCAGCAATGACGTTGTGAATGGTACGACGTTGAACCCCGTTTAAATCATTTCTTGTACTTTTGATGTTTCTATCTTTGTATTCAACGTATTCAATAATAGAATTTTTACCAAACAGGTATGTATCTTGTGAATGATCATTATGCATCTGTATTATTTGATTCGGGTGCGGATAAGAGTTTCGTGTCGTTAGAATTCGAGCCCATACTTTCTAAACCACGTATTAATCTGAAAAGACCCTACACGGTCGAAGTCGCCGATGGGAAATCTATTGTCGTTGACGCCATAATACGTGATTGCATCATAAGCCTTAACGAACACGAATTCTCCATTGATCTTATTCCTATGGAACTTGGAAGCTTCGACGTCATCATTGGTATGGATTGGTTAGCCAAACACCATGCCGAGATCGTTTGCTATGAGAAGTGTATCCGTATACCGTTACCATCGGGGGATACCTTGAAAGTGTTCGGCGAGAAACCATCCCAAAGACTTAAACTCATGTCTTGCACTCAAGCCCGAAAGTGCTTAACCAAGAAATATATGGCCTTCTTAGCTTACGTGGTCAACACAAAAGTCAAAGGGAAAGAACTTAAGGATGTCCCTATCGTACGAGACTTTCCTGAAGTATTTCCCGATGACCTTAGCGGTTTACCTCCCGTACGTGAAGTCGAGTTTAAGATTGACTTGATACCGGGAGCAAACCCCGTGGCTAAGTCACCATATCGGCTTGCACCATCGGAAATGCAAGAACTCTCTAGTCAACTTCAAGAATTGACTGATAAAGGTTTCATTCGCCCTAGTTCTTCTCCTTGGGGTGCACCTGTCTTATTTGTAAAGAAGAAAGATGGGTCATTCCGTATGTGTATCGATTACCGGGAGCTCAACAAGTTGACCATCAAGAACCGGTATCCTCTTCCTCGTATCGACGACCTGTTCGATCAACTTCAAGGAGCTGCTATATTCTCGAAGATTGATCTACGTTCTGGATATCATCAATTACGAGGCCATGACGATGACATCCCAAAGACCGCGTTTCGTACTCGTTATGGACATTACGAGGTTACGGTTATGCCTTTCGGCTTAACAAATGCTCCTGCGGTCTTCATGGATCTTATGAACCGGGTGTGCAAGCCATACCTAGACAAATTTGTCATCGTTTTCATCGATGACATCCTCATTTATTCCAAGTCCCGTTCCGATCATGAACTTCATCTCCGTCAAATCCTCGATCTGTTGAAGAAGGAACAACTGTACGCGAAGTTCTCTAAGTGTGATTTCTGGCTCGAGGAAGTTCAATTTCTAGGACACGTGGTGAATAGCCAAGGAATTCACGTTGACCCTGCAAAGGTGGAAGCTGTGAAGAATTGGTGTGCTCCCACGACTCCGACCGAGATTCGTTCTTTCCTTGGTCTTGCTGGTTATTACCGGCGATTCATCGCCAACTTTTCAAAGATCGCGAAGCCACTCACTTCCTTGACACAAAAGAATAAACCATTCGAGTGGGGGCCCGAACAAGAAGAAGCTTTTGAAGCGTTAAAGCACAAACTGTGCAATGCTCCTATCTTGACCCTACCCGATGGAAACGAAGATTTCACCGTATATTGTGATGCATCAAAACAAGGCCTTGGTTGCGTTCTTATGCAACGAGGAAAGGTCATAGCATATGCATCAAGACAATTGAAGGTTCACGAGGTGAATTACACAACCCACGATCTCGAGCTTGGTGCTGTTGTTTTTGCCTTGAAAATTTGGAGGCATTACCTTTATGGTACGAAATGTATAGTCTACACCGATCACAAAAGCCTTCAACACGTTTTTACTCAAAAAGATCTCAATATGAGACAATGTCGTTGGGTTGAGTTGATTAATGATTATGACTGTGACATTCGTTACCACCCTGGGAAGGCAAATGTCGTAGCCGATGCACTAAGTCGTAAAGTCCATAACAAGATGACCTCGTTTCAAGAGATTCGCGATCGACGACATTGGTTTGATGCTTTGAGAAGATTCGATACTGAAATTCGACTAGATGTCAACAAGGCTACCGTACTGCTACAAATTTGAGAATAGATAGTGACATCGAGTCTAGTATCTTGGAGGCTCAACAAATGACTCAACAAGAAGGAAGAATGAAGGATGAACTGGAGCATAACCTTCTAACTCAACTGGAGACGAAACCTAATGGGTTGATGTACTTCGCGAATCGAATTTGGGTTCCAAATCGTGATAATCTTCGTACCCTTGTCATGGACGAAGCTCATCAAACTCGTTATTCTATTCATCCTGGCTCCGATAAAATGTACATGGACCTGCGTGGTCAATATTGGTGGCCTGGGATGAAGAAAGACATAGCGACATATGTAGCTAAGTGCCTCTCGTGTACGAAGGTTAAAGCCGAACATCAACGTCCAAGTGGGTTACTTGAACAACCCGAGATTCCTATGTGGAAGTGGGAACACATATCCATGGACTTCATAACTAAACTACCCCGAACCTCTCGAGGACATGATAGCATATGGGTGATCGTTGACCGATTGACCAAATCGGCACATTTTATACCCATACGTGACACTTACAAGACATCAAGATTGGCTCGTATATACGTTGATGAAATTGTAAGTCGTCATGGGGTGCCTCTTCACATCATATCCGACCGTGACGCCCGTTTCACTTCGCATTTTTGGACGTCTATGCAAGAACTCTTGGGTACACAACTAGATCTAAGCACGGCTTACCATCCTCAAACTGATGGTCAAACCGAGCGGACGATCCAAACCCTGGAGGATTTGCTACGCCTGTGTGTCCTTGACTTTGGTGGTGATTGGGATACGCATCTATCGCTTGCGGAGTTTTCGTATAACAATAGTTATCACTCGAGTATCAAGATGGCACCATTCGAAGCACTTTACGGTCGAAAATGTCGTTCACCGATCTGCTGGACCGACATTGGTGAAAACCTCATCACTGGTCTTGAACTCATACAAGAGACGACCGATAAAGTTTCTATCATCCGAAAGAACCTTGAAGTGGCAAGAAGTCGACAAAAGAGCTATGCTGATAAGCGACGTAAGCCATTGGAATTCCAAGTTGAGGAGATGGTTCTTCTTAAGGTTTCACCGTGGAAAGGTGTTGTTCGCTTTGGAAGAAAGGGTAAACTGGCTCCAAGATTTGTAGGACCTTTCAAGATTCTAAAAGGATTGGGAAAGTGGCTTACAAACTGGAATTACCTTCCGACCTTAGTGGAATTCATCCTGTGTTCCATGTTTCGAATTTGAGGAAGTGTCTGGCTGACGAAGGTCTGCATGTCCCGTTGGATGACATCCAGATCGACGAGTCATTACACTTTGTCGAGAAACCCGTTGAAGTTATGGATCGCATTATGAAGAAGACTAGAACCACCACAACCCCAATCGTCAAGGTTCGTTGGGAGAATAAGCGTGGCGCTGAATTTACTTGGGAACGTGAAGAGCACATGAAGAAGAAATACCCGTATTTATTCGCGTAGTTTCATTTCTCTTAATTTCGGGACGAAATTCTTTTAAGTTGGGGAGACTGTAACATCTCGTATTTTACGTTAAATAAAAATTTAAGGCGTTTAAACTTATGAACCATTGTGGTCATATACGAAACTTATAGGTTGCGTATACATATTACGTTAATTTGTCTTTTAATCCTTTAAAAGATTATAGTGAGTATTATTATATAAATAATATAATAATAATAATAATAATAATAAATAATAATAATAATAATATAATAATAATAATAATAATAATAATAATAATAATGATAATAATAACAATAACAATAATAATGATAAAAATAATAACAATAATAATGATAATAATAATATCCAGGGGCTAATTTGTACTTTTTGAAACCTGAAAATTTGTTTATAAACATGAAATAACAACTTTCAAAACCACAGGGGCCATTTGTGTAAATGTTTTTAAAACACCCAAACCGTCCCCCCCTTCCCCGTCGATCCTTGCCGCCGGCCACCGAACTCCGGCGAGGCCACCGCACCCAAAACCAGTTGGTTTTAAATAAAATAAACGCTCCTGACAACCTCATGTGCAAGATCCGAACGCATGCCTCCAGTTTAATTGAAAAATCTGAGTGCGATTCGTCCCTGTTCTCTCCACGCGATGTCGGCCTCTTTTGCAGGTCACAGATCGCACTACACCTTAAATTAAGTCAAATAAACTCGTACAAACAATCTTATATCTAATCCTAATCAGTTGATGAACTCAATTGCATCAAAAACAACTGAAAACACTCCTCTCGAATACTCCACTGCCGCGGACCTGCAACTCAATCCAACCCACATTACGAGCATCCTTAATCGAGTTTGATTGAAGGCTTTCATTCCCCATCACCATAAGAAGCTGCACACAGGATTAATTGGATTTTCATTGCTTATTTCGTCTCCTTCGATCGACTCCCCTGCCGCGACTGTTCTTCGTTCAATTCATCTTCGATCCATCACCCTACAGGTAATTCGACACACACAGGGTTAAAGGCATTATGATTTCAGAATCATTCGAAATCGAATTGGACCTCAATTGGGTGAGGATCGAACTGGGGCTCATTCGGGAATCATGGGTTAATCGAAGTAGAGCTTAAAACAATTAAAAGCCGAGACCTAATGCGGCCACGGCCTTTGGTTCACCGGTAATGCATGCACAATATACACGGGAGGTCCCGGGTTCGAACCCGGCAACCCCCATTATTTTTTTAGGCCTTTTTGGCCCCTAAAAATTTTATAAAAAAATTCTAAAAATTTTGAAACCAGTTTTATAAACTTTAAATATTTTCTTTACATCAAACCAATTTCTGCAAATTTATTTCTTAAAATATATTAATATTTGATTTTATTTTATTAAAACAAATAATAAAACTAGTTAAATAACTTATAAAATAGACTTTAAAATTTGTTTATCTTAACAAAACATTACAATTGGAGTATTTTCATGTTTTAGTTATTAATTATTATTGTTTCAAATAATAAATAATTATTTGTCTTAAATAATGAATAATAAAAGTTTGTAGAAATTATATATTTTATAATTTCATAAATCATTTTAAAGTATTAATCTCTTGTAAAATATACAAACTAAAAGTTAGATTAATAATTTGTTATTAATCAAAACGTTATTCCAATTAATCTTAAATAATTATAAAGTTTTATATATATTAACCTTATCAATTGTTATACTTAAAATTCATTCTTAAAATACTAAAACACATATATGAAATTCTTCTAATGGATCGAAACGCGAATAATTACTTTATAAATTTAATTACTCGACAAACCTCACAATTCCAATTGAAACACTAGTTCACGTTAAAACATTAAAGCTTATTATTAATACTTTAACCTTGTGAATATATATTTACATATTTAGGTGCCTTGTAACGATTCACGTTGGAACGACGCCTACTATTATTCTTATTAATCGTCATTATATACTTATTTGACAAGTGAGTTTTCCTTGCCCCTTTTACTTTATTTCACACCATTTTGGGGTGAAACATGATACTTATATATTACACACTTATAAACGTTTGAGACTTGTAAAGCACTTGCAATTCATCTTTATATCTTGTCATGGTTATTTGTATGTTGTAAGTGATTATATGAGATACATAGTTTGTTACAATCATTAACTATTGCTAGCCTGACGACGTCTTAGATCTTTGGGCCTGACAAGCCTATTTGGTGCTAAAGTCGATGTATTGCCGACTCCTAGGAGCCGTATGCTTGTGCACTAGGGAACCAAATACACTTAGCCAATCTTATATACTTGTAATCAAGTCGATGTTTTATTGTGAAGATATGTGTTCTATAACCTTACTAGCTTATAACCTATGACACGAATTGCAACTTATAATCTTTTCATATTATGTATGAAAACTTTGGAAACTCACCAACTATTTTAGTTGACCCTTTATTTTTATCATGTTTCAGGTAACCCCCAAGTTTAAAGTGGTCTTTTGAAGCTTGCAATAAAACTAGGACGTGGACCTAGTTAAATAAAAAAAATGTCATGTTATGTTTTGATATTTGTTTGAATGTATTTCGTGATTTAGACTTATGTTTGTAATTCCTATTGAAACTATTAATTTGATTATTTACATTTAAACATAGCGTTATGTGGCTGTGAACAATCTTATCCCTCACACCTCGACGATTCCGCCGTCAAGGTTGGGGTGTGACATACCTCAATTATCGCTTTTATTTACAGTTTCACATATTTGAGTTGTGGATTTCGCCTTATATTCTATAATATGAATTTTGCAACTTTGATTTGACGGCATGAATAGTACTATTCACCATGAATAGTACTATTCACGAGTATTTCACCTCCCCCTCCTTCTTCAACTTCTCATCTTCATCCTCTCCTCCGCCGCCTCCTCTCACCACCCTCCTCCCACTTTCCATCCACCATGGCGTCGCACACACCTCCTGGGCTGCTGCTTCAGCTTCAGTTCATCTTCTTCACATCACAATCTGGTCCATGCCTTTCTTTCTCAGCTGCCCCTCCAGCCATCACCAAATATCTTCACCCTAATCCCATTGTTCATACACAAAATCACCAAATCCCTAAACCTAGATCTTCAATCCGTTATCTTCCACCACGATCGATGAACACGAGGTTTACGGCGGAGAGATCCCGGACGAAGCCGAGATGGACACCGATTTCGACATGTCAAGGGACGAACCCGAAGACCTTCAACATAACAACTCCAACGCAATAATAGCTTCTCGGTGATTCATTGCTTGACGCATGTATTGATTGATTGATTGATTGTGTTGCTTTGGTAAATGTAGGATTTGGAGGATATGAAGAAGAGATTGAAGGAGATCGAAGAGGAGGCAGGAGCGTTGCGCGCCTTCAAATCACCGTCACCGCCGCCGGCCGACCACCGGATCCCGCAGCTGAAGCGAAAGCACGAAGAGAAAGGAAGAAGAAGGTGCTGTTAAAGCTCAAAACAACTGTTGGAGGAGAATCGATGGATGAACGAATCCATCACTGCACTTGTGATTGTAAGTATGATTGTGTTGGTTAATTCATTCTGTTTGTTGTATTGTATGTACATCAGTTATTAGATTGTTTTGAATTGGTGGTCTTGAATCTGCTGTTTCAGTAGGTTGTGTTGGAATTTGATTTGTTGATGAAGATGAAAGGGTTTGAGATTGATTGTTTGTTGTTTTTGTGCAATTAGATGACAGGGTATTTGTACTGGAGTTGTGATTTTGTTAGTTAGCGGAGGAACGAGTTCGCATCTTTTGGTTTTCAGTGAAGATCTGTTCTTCATTTATCTTCTTCCACCGATTATCTTCAATGCAGGGTATGATTTGTTTTGCTTTGGATTGGTCAAACTGTTTTAGTTAGCATACAGTTAACTTTTACTTAATTTCAGGTTTCTCTAAATGAACACCTTTTTTACACAATTTATTGTTATCTTATTGATTGGTTTATTTTGCATATAACTGCTATGAGGCGCCTTCAATACACAACCGATTTCTAAGTAAAGAACCATTAGATGTCTAGATTTCATAAACACTTGTACCCAGGTTGACCCGGAGTAGTGGGAGAGAGTGATGGTTATGTGAATGCATAACCATTTTATGTATCACGGTCAGAGAGGCAATATGTTTTATGTGATTTTCATGGTTTTTTACTTCAAATTGGTTTTGTATTGATGGCCCCCTAATTGCTATTTGCGGAGACAACTAAACTGTAGTTATTATTTCAAGCAAAATTTTGATAAAAGTTCTGGTGGTTCTCTGCAGATCTTTAGAAGAATGAAATGCGATGTGAATATAGTTTTATTATTTTGCCGGAGGATTTGACGTATTTTGCTCATCGGAAACTTGCCGATACCCTAATTGCACAGGTATGAGAACACCCTTTAATAGTTGCTGTATTTTGGTGATGGTGGTTATTGTCGAATTGAAAACTTTAAGTCTCCAATGGATTTTGTTGACGAATTTCGATCAATAATGTTCAATTTCTAGCAATGGGTTTCAAAATTTTCGTTATAATTCGGAGGTTTATTCAAATTTTACATGTTTTCTTGGGGTTCTTAGGGCTCTGAGTTAGCAATTCAGTGTCTTTCTTTATGGGTTTGAACTTTGAAGATGATTTGGTAGAAATTTAATCACTTTGCAGGTTGAAGCTCAGGAAGCCACAATTTTATTAGAAATTTAATGTCGAATTCAACGTTTTTCTACAAATAATATTCTAATTCTAGCAATCAATTTCAAAATTTCATTATAATTCAGAAGTTTATTTCAATTTTACATGTTTTCTTGGGGGTTTTAGGGCTTTGAATTAGAAATTTAGTGTCTTTCTTTATGGGTTTGTAGTAATATAGGGGAAATCTGATTACTTTGTAGGTTGAAGCTCAGGAAGCCACTATTTCTAATATTTCAAGATTATGTGATGTTGCTGAAGCCTTATGTGATGCAGAAGAACAATGGTTGAGGCACCCGTTGTTCGATCTACCAATTTGGGAGCCATCCCCACGAAAACTAATCGCATCATTGTTAGAAGAATGAAGCTTTCCACCATGGGCTATAGTCTAACTTGGAGGTAGAAGAAAGGTTTCAGATTCATATTCTATGGAAGAAACCTTGATCACAGTGTAGAAAGTAAGTCTCTCAACCAAGAATCTGTTGTGTAATATATTTTTGTTCATTGGCCATAGATTCATTAAATGTCACTATATATTTTAAAGAGCACGCATTTTTGTTCCTCGCTGGTTAGTAAGAAAATGCTGCATTTTTCAAAATTGTTTTGGCAGCAATGTAGCTGCATTTTTAGATTTGTTTTAGCTTCAATGTTGGTTAGAACTAGGTTGCTAATATGCTGTGGAATTGATGTGTTATAGGTCATGGTTATATAGGGGTCGGTTATATGCTCTACATTATTTACTTTTGAATATAACACGATGTTGCATGTGAGAAGAATGACCTGTTTTCCATTACGTGTTTTTTCGAGTCCGACCACTAAAGTTTACTACATGACTTTTACTTTTTTTGGTTTTTAACAAGCCGGCCCGATAACGATCGAAGTAACGTGCAACATTACACATCAAAAAGTGGACGGACTTCCGCCGCGTAGCGCGGGGAGGAAAAAACTAGTTATATTTATAAAGTCATGGAATTACTCACCAACACACATATTGATAAAATATATTTTATGCAATGCTACATGTTTGATTGTTGGTTGATTGAAGATTTAAAGACATTATTATATTTTGGACCGTTAGTTTATTAGTTAAGAACTATTTATTTTATTGTATTTGCAAGAACATGTTGTGAAATAAATGAGTTGATTAAATATTATCACTTTAATAGTGTCGTGTGCATTTGAACAATCATAGTCGTGTCCCGGCATGTTCCGCTGCTTTGATCGGGGTGTGACACTAGGTCTTCCTCTGCTCCTCTTACCCTCTAGGTTGTCTCTATTGTTCTAACGGGTTCAGCCATTGGTCTCCTCTTCACATGTCCACACCATCTTAATCTTCCTTCTCAAATTTTATCTGCGATACAAGCCACCTCTAACTCCTGTCGAAGCACTTCGTTTCTTATCCGATCCAGTCTTGTGTGTCCATACATCCACCTCAGCATTCTCATTTTCGCTACCTCTATTTGCTTCTCGTGTGATTTCTTTATGGCCCAACAGTCTGTTCCGTATAACATAGCTGTGCATACTGCCACTCTGTATAGTTTTCCCTTTAGTTTTGCTGAAACCTCTTATCACATAGAATCCCTGATGCTGTTCTCCACTTACACCATCCTGCTTGAACACGGTGAGCTACATCGCTGTGTATCTCTCCATCATCCTGTAGGTACGAGCCCAGGTATTTGAACCTAGACGTTCGTGGGACCACCATACCCTGGATACTAATTTGGGTGTCCTCTTCAGCCTCACCACTAAAGTTACAATGCATGTATTCTGTCTTAGAGCGACTTATCCTTAAGCCTTTGCGCTCTACTGCTGCTCTCCACTGTTCTAGCCTGTCATTAAGCACCATTTTAGATTCTGATATTAAGACAATATCATCCGCAAAGAGCATGCACCATAGAACTGGCTGTTGTATAGACTTGGTCATCTCATCCAACACTATTGTGAAAAGAAATGGGCTCAGTGCCGATCCTTGGTGGAGTCCCACTTCCACGGGAAATAAGTCTGAGTCTTTGACCGGTGCTTGCACACATGTTTTTGCCCCGTCATACATATCCTTGATTATTTTGATATGCCTCTCTGGTACCCTTCTAAGTCGTAGACTTTTCCAAATGAGTTGACGCAGAACACTATCATAGGCTTTTTTCTAGGTCGATGAATACCATATGGAGGCCCATTTTCTTTTCTCTATATTTCTCCATTATCCTCTTATTACATGTATGGCTTCTGTTGTAGAGCGTCCTGGCATAAATCGAAATTGGTTTATCGCTATCTGAGTTTCCCATCTAATTCTCTTGTCAATAACTCTTTCTCATAATTTCATCGTGTGACTCAATAGCTTTATTCCCCTGCAGTTTTCGCAACCTTGAACATCTCCTTTTTTCTTATGTATGGGGACTATGACACTATTTCTCCACTGGTCTGGCATCTTCCCTGTCTTAAAGATAGTATCATAAACTATTTGTGTCAATTTTCTTATACTCAAAGCTACAAATCCTGTGGATTGTCATGTGGCTGGAGTGTTGTTTGTTCTATGCTTGATTAGTGGTTTCTGTTAGAAATATTGGATCGAGCAAACATGATAAAACCAAATTTATTAAGAACAAAACCACACTTTTCCAAAACCTCAAACAATTTATTTATGCTAAACCTATATTAATTTTAAACTAACTCAAACTCTATTAGATAATCAAACTCAATTCTTATGTACTTCAAACATTATCAAACAACTAATAAACTAATAATAATTATTATATTTTTTAATTTAATCAAGATTAAATCTTCATTCTCCCCCTTAGTCTTGATTTGCACCTCCTAGATCTTGAATTACCAACAAGACTCGTAACTCTTCTACTATAATCATTGGACCGTTTATCTGGTGTTCTTTCTTTTGATCTAACCCTCAGTACACAGACCATCATCTTTATCCGATCCACTCAATCTAAGCATATCCATCTCGTTCATCATCTTCATCGTGATAATAATCATGATTATCTCCTTGATACCTTTTTATGTCATCTCCATTGATTTCAATAGTTTCCTTTCTGAATCACACAGAATCACTTCCACTATGACTCACAAAGAATCACGTAACTTTTCCCCTCAATCGACCCACATAACATCATTATTATGATCACACAGATCGTCTTCTTCTCTAGGTCTTCTCTAGCTCACACAGAACCGCTTCCCTTGGCTTACTCAAAACCTTAGTCTTCTTGACTCACGTAGAACCTTTTATTTCTTAGCTCACGCAGAATCGATTTTTTATTGGCTCACACAGAACCAATATTTTCTTGGCTCACACAGAACCAATCTTTTCTTGGCTCACACAGAATCTCGTCGGTGGTTTTGATCTTTGGCTCACGTGGAACCTCTTAATCTTCCTCTTGCTCGATCTTCACGTCTTCTTCCTCCCACACGTATTCTAAGCTCTGATACCAATTATTGAAAAATTGAATCGAGTAACAATGATAATCACCAAAATTTATAAGAACAAAACCACACTTTTACAAAACCTTAAACAATCTATTTATACTAAACCTATATTATTTTTGAGCATAACTCAAACCCTATTAGATAATCAGACTTTATCCTTATCTACTTTGAACAGTATCAAACAACTAATAAACTTAGAATAATTATTATATTTTTTAATTTAATCAAGATTAAATTTTCAATTTCAACAAGCTTACCTTAATCTTTTATGAAGCCCTAAAAGTTTACAAACAAACAAACAAACAAACAAACCCAGTATATCCCACTCAGGAGCAGGGTCTGGGAAGGGTAGGTGTAGGCGAGTCTTTCCTCTATCTTGTTAGGTAGAGAGACCGCTTCCAAAGAGACCCCCGACTCGATAGCAAAAGCCATACTGATAGCAAGACATCATACAATAAATCATACAACACATAGCATACAGTATACAAAAAGCCATATCGATAGCAAGACATCATACAATAAATCGTACAACACATAGCATACAGTATACAATAAATCATACAACACATAGCATACATATATAGGAGCAGGTAGAATCACCGTTAAAGGGCAGATATGGACTACTTAGACATCATGCCCCGCAACCAGACTTCAAATACCCTTCCTGCCTATAGGTCGAACTAAAAGTCCTTAATTTTAATTCTACGCCTCCACTCACTCCTATCCTCGATCATGTGCTCAGAGAGGTGCAAGTGTATCATATCTCGCCTAATTACCTCATCCCAAGTCAATCTAGGTCTTCCTCTACTCCTCCTACCCTCTAAGATGATGTTCTCTACTGCTCTAACTGGTGCCGCCATTGGTCTCCTCTTGACATGCCCAAACCATCTTAATCTTCCCTCTCGTATTTTATCTGCGATACAAGCCACTTCTAGCTTCTGTCGAAACACTTCGTTTCTTATCCGATCCAGTCTTGTGTGACCACACATCCACCTCAGCATTCGCATTTCCGCTACCTCTATTTGTTTCTCGTGCGATTTCTTTATGGCCCAGCAGTCTTTTTCATATAACATAGCTGGGCGTACTGCCACTCGGTATAGCTTTCCCTTTAGTTTTGCTGGAAACCTCTTATCATATAGGATCCCTGATGCTGCTCTCCACTTGCACCATCCTGCTTGAACACGGTGCGCTACATCGCTGTGTATTTCTCCGTCCTCCTGCAGGTATGAGCCCAGGTATTTGAACCTAGACGTTTATGGGACCACCATACCCTGAATACTGATTTGGGTGTCCTCTTCCGCCTCACCACTAAAGTTACAATGCATGTATTCTATCTTAGAGCGACTTATCCTTAAACCTTTGCGCTCTAGTGCTGCTCTCCACTGTTCTAGCCTGTCGTTAAGCACCATTTTAGATTCCGATATTAAGACAATATCATCCGCAAAGAGCATGCACCACGGAACTGGCTGCTGTATAGACTTGGTCATCTCATCCAACACTACTGTGAAGAGAAATGGGCTCAGTGCCGATCCTTGGTGGAGTCCCACTTCCACTGTGAATGAGTCTGTGTCTCCGATGGGTGCTCGCACACACGTTTTTGCCCCATCATACATATCCTTAATTATTTTGATATACCTCTCTAGTACCCTTCTAAGTCGTAGACTTTCCCAAATTAGTTGACGTGGAATACTGTCATAGGCCTTTTCTAGGTCGATGAATACCATATAGAGGTCCATTTTTTTTCTCTGTATTTCTCCATTATCCTCCTTATGGCGTGTATTGCTTCTGTTGTAGAGCGTCCTGGCATAAATCCAATTGGTTTGACACTATCTGAGTTTCCGTCTAATTCTCGTGTCAATAACTCTTTCCCATAATTTCATCGTGTGACTCAATAGCTTTATTCCTCTGTAGTTTTCGCAACTTTGAACATCTCCTTTTTCTTATATATGGGGACTATGACACTAGTTCTCCACTGATCCGGCATCTTCCCTGTCGTAAAGATAGTGTTGAATAAATCTGTTAGCCATTTGAGCCCCTCATCTCCCAGGCAATGTTCTCAGAACCGGATCGGACGTCGAACCGGACGGCTTACTGGTTTGGTGGTCGGACCGGTCGGACCGGTCGGACCGGATGGACCGGATTTAACTATATTTTAATTATATTTATATATGTAATTAAATATAAGTAATTTATATATGATTTATACATATATTTTATAGTTATATATAAAACTTAACTATATTTGTATATACAAAGTACTAATTTATGGTTTAACACCCCGTTTTTACCCACTAAAATCAAAAAAAAAAAAAAAAATTCAAAATCCGGTCGGACCCGAACCGGTTGGCCGGTCCAACCGCCGACTCGGTTCGAACCGGCCGGTTCAACGCTCCAAAAACGAACCACCCTCGACCGGACCGGACAGGCCTCCGAATCCCGGTCGAACCGGTCGGACCGGCCGGTCCGATCCGGTCCTAACAACATTGCTCCCAGGCATTTCCACACTTCAATCGGTATGTTGTCTGGCCCCACCGCTTTAGCCCTTCCCATTTTCTTCATAGCTCTCGTAACTTTGTCTACTGTGATGCTTCTACAATAGCAATTGTTTTGTTGTGTTGTTTGGGTTGTATTATCTATCTCAGTTTATTGATTTGGGTTCTTTATGTTGTAAAGGTTATCGAAGTAAGTTTTCCATCTCCCCTTGATGTCATTGTCGTTCACCAAAACTTTTCCATCCGCAGCCTTTATAAACTTCACAATTCTCAGGTCTTGTCTTCTGCTGTCTCTTGCCTTGGCTAACTTAAACATGTCATGCTCTCCTTCTTTCGTCTCTAGTCGTTTATACATCATCTCATACGCCGCGTTCTTTGCCTCTGACACCGATTTCTTCGCCTCTCTCTTAGCCTCCTTGTATTTATCTTTTAGCTCTGGGTGTTCTTCCTCATTGTTACAGCGTATAAGCTCTCTAAAACTTTGTTGTTTAATTCGTATCTTCTCCTGTACATTTTCGTTCCACCACCAAGATTCCTTATGGTCGACTGTCCTCTTTGTTGTAACTCCAAGCATTTCTTTAGCTGCTTGGATGAGCGTATTTGCCATCGCCTCCCACTTTTGGTTTGCGTCTTCCTGTGGTCCAGGATGGTTCATTGGTATGACCTTATCTCTAAAAATGGTAATGTTTTCGTCTTTGAGCTGGCCCCATTTGATCGTATGTCTAATTCTCTTGTTTTGTTGGACAATTGGTCTCTTCACGCGTATATCCGCCACTAACATATGATGTTGTGTCACAACTGTCTCTCCTGGGATTGTCTTACAGTCCTTCCACGAGCTACGATCTTCTCTCCTCGTCAATAAATAGTCTATCTGCGTGTGTCTCCCGCCGCTGCTAAACGTGATTAGGTGCGATTCTCTTTTCTTAAAAAATGAATTTATGATTCCTAAGTCATGCGCTACTGCAAAGTCAAGAAGCTCCTTACCGCCTTCATTCCTAAGGCCATACCCGAAGCCTCCATGCACCAACTGGAAGTGATCATTATCCTTACCGATATGCCCATTAAAATCTCCTCCTATGCATATTTTTTCGTCTCTAGGTATGTCACCCATAACGTGATCTAAACTCTCCCAGAACTTTTTTCTTTCTGTTTCTCCTAGTCCAACATGTGGAGCATACGCACTAACTACTGCCACTACTTCATCCCCTATTACTATTCTTAACAGCATAATTCTATCATCGTATCTTCTTACCTCCACTACATTATCTTGGAGTTCCTTAGCAACTAGAAACCCTACTCCATTTTTCGTTCCATCAGACCCTGAATACCATAGCTTATAACTATTGCACTGTGTTGCTCTCTCACCCCGCCATCTAGTCTCCTGGAGACATGCTATCTGGACCCTACGTTTCCTTAGCACATCAATTAACTCTAGTAACTTACTAGTTAGGGTTCCTACATTCCACGATGCCACTCTTAATCTAAAATCATTTTTCCTTGTATTCGCACCTCTCGTCACCGAACATGATCTCGGGGCAGCATAATGGCACCTGCTATCTATATTACCTGACAGAGTCCACTAGAACAACCCCTAAAAGAGGGATTGTAGCAGAAGTAAAGCACAACCAAAAGCAATCCGTCACACGCGGTCAACAGTACACGATGGACACCCAAGAAATAATGGATGACACCCCTTAATTGAAATGCAAATGCTGGTACTCCTAACCCAGCCAAACAGTCTAAGTAAACAAGATTAAAAGCAAAGATGAGAAACAAAGATGGAACGATCTCACCAAAATGTACACCCAAGTTAAGGGTTAAGGGTTCTTCGATTTTAATTAGGCCCCTGTTTGCGTGAGTGCGTGAGTGGGTGCTGGTACTCCTAACCAAGCCCTAAAAAGTTTGTGATTCTTTATGTTTAGATTGCTATATCCCCTAAGATATCGAGGCAAAAGTTGCGTCCGAACCCTCTTACATTCTTCCCCTTGAGTATGTCAGAGAGTCGTGTGCATCATGTAGTTTGATATGAGGTACTCATCTCCTAATTTTAATTTCCTTTGCTTCTGTAGTTCCAATTACAACTACTAGAGTCGACTCTAAACCTGTTTTTATTTGCTTTTCCTTCATGTTTTGGGGTTATATGCATCAAAGTGTGTTCCTTTTATAAATAAAATTTCATCTTTTCTTTTTGTATACTAGGGCCTTTATTATTTGTGATGTTGCTACTTAAATCAAAACCACATCAAATAAGGCATCAAATAAATAAGTGCTTTTATCTTAATCCAATCATCAGAAGTGCTTATTTATTCGTCTTTACAAGTGCTCGATTTGCTTTCAATCAAAAGGGGAGAACCTTTCGCATGTAATTCTATCAGAAATCAAACAAGGCAGGTGCACAATTTAGGTTTTTGCAAACAATATACGTCTTATTATGATTAGTCTATGATTAATTTAATCAAATTTGAATGTTGAAATGTATAATTTGTTCGATCCATAACATGAACAAAATGTAAAATTCAAAGTGACGACGTTTGGGTCGTGTTTCCGTGTCGGTGTCTTGACGTTTGGGTCGCGGTTCTTAAAATATTTTTAAAAAAATAAGAGATCCAAGGATTTTTAAATACTTCGTTTAAACAATTTCCTTTTAATAATCTTACCTTTAGTGATATTCTCCTTACGTATTTTATTAGCTATTTTATGTCACTAACGTGAAGGAATCAAACAAATTGGACCATTTTGTTTAAAGTTTTATATTGGAAGAGAACAAAGCGTACCTCCACCCATCCTCAACGTTACGATCCTTTTATTTCTTCTTTTCTTTAGATTTAGATAATTTAATTTTAATAAAAAAATCTATTAGTAAAGAATATTGAAAAACTAAATTACCAAAATACTCTAATCAGTTTTCGTGTTCTTTTTATGATCTATGGTTTTATTTGTATAATTTTATAATATTTAACTATGATTACATTTAATCTATTATCTATTTTTAAGGCAAATGAACAATATGTTATTGTCTTTTTACAACCCTTAAAACATATGATACTGATAATGTTATATGATATTCACATACACATAGTTTTTGAATTAATTTGAGAACGAATTATATAAATACATTAGGTGACCAATCATGAATATGATTAGTTCAATTTATTTAAACAAAAATCATGTATAATTACATGTTCATATGGATGTTCTAAGCTTGGAATTAATATGACAACCAGTCATATTAATTCTAAGTGGTCATCAAGCTTGAATTTTATTCGATCATATTTTATTGTTAATTAAAGACACATCACATTCGAGTATGTGTTTGGTCACATATAGATGACATAACTGATCACATATGGGTATAGCATGCTTCTTACGAGGATGTATTAAACACTACACATTTAACATATGGGCCACAAGATGCAGACTTGATTGTATTGATTATCCTATTACGGTGTTCGAACCCTGCTTATTTCATATGAGAGTGAAGCCGATCCACGTGCGAATGAACAAGAACCAGATACAAGTGCAGTTAAACAAGTGCGAGTGAAGAATTTTATTATTTGACTTAGAGAATTTTTGTGTAATCATGAGGGATGTTATTATCACTGTCATCCTTAATTTAATCATTACTATAAATAGGTAGAGTATGTTTGTAATAAGGTAACAATTATAGAAAATCTAAAGAAAACATCGTTATTGTATTCTTTCCTTGTATAAACAGTTTTTTGATAGAAATGTGATCGTCTTAGACATTGTCAATGTGTCTATCCAGTTTAATAGGAACCCGATGACGATGAGCACTTGCTCATCTAATAAGGGCTATAGTGTGGTGTATAAGGTTGTAATGACGTGCAGTTACTACTCAGAGTCTTCAATTTGGTGCTATTAGAAAAACATTTATTGTGGTAGTTGTTTCAGGGGGTCAACAATATTGTTTAAAGACACGACATGCATTGTTGAATGAGTGTGTTTTCTAGTTCTAATATTCAAAGGCTATGATGAAAAAAAAGATAACTCGTTGTTTGGTGTGACAACCAATATTAGTTTGCAATTGTAACAGGTAACTAATTTTAAGCCTGACATACTACTGGTCGAATAATTCATTTATCATTGTTCCTTAGAAACAATTATGTTTAAGGTGAGGTATATGTTGTAAATTGCAACAGTTTTTTGCAACAATGCGCGATGTGAAATATATTGCATGTAGATACACCTAGTAATAACTATATTATCAAATATATCCATACAATAAAAGTTAATAATCTACCAACCAGTCATGCCAAAACATATTCCGTGAAGCTACATATGATGTGTGCGTGTTTGATCCTATATGACATCTAAGAGTACGTTATACATATTTGATTTTAACAAAGCTCTCGTCACATTGTTTTGACGATGGTGTTGTGCATCAATGACGGTGTCATTAGACATTCTATTTTGCAAGTTTTGAATGTGTATGTGTGTACTCGAAGGCTAGTGATTATTAGTGGTTTAAGTTTTAAGCGGGTATTTAGCAACAACATGTTCATTCGATTTAGAAAAGCAGAAAGAAGAAATCTAATGTGTAAGATAGAGAATCCAGAAGAAAAAAAATATGACTGTGTAAGCAACATACCGTCCCGATCCCGCCTCTCTATCAAAACCGAGACGGATGAGAGCAGCGGCGGAGCTTGAACATCCCCCTAGGGGGGGGGGCGCGAAATTATTTTTTTTAGGGGGGGCGAACTCAATATTTATATAAAAAATTTACACTACCGGACCAAAAATTACACTACCGGGCCAAAAAATTACACTACCGGGCCAAAAAATTACACTACCGGGCCAAAAAATTACACTACCGACGAAAAAAGAGGGGGGGCGGCGGGCCCCCCGTTCTCCTCTATCCTCCGCCCATGGATGAGAGTAAGAACACGGACCCACTCCGTGTGCTCTAAAATAGAATATCAAAAACCATATATTAAAGTAAAATATGATTTGCGTTACGCATTATACTAGCTCAAACGTTCGCAAATAAGTAAATAACGTAACGGAATCAAATAATCCTCAACGACACCACCAATACATACAAACCTATATCTCGAGCATAGCGTACACCACCACCGCCACCACCGCCACCACGCCGCCGCCACCACCACCACCACCACCATCGCCACCACCGCAGCAGAAGCATCAGTTCATCACAGATCTCGAAGAATTCACCATGTGTTGTGGCAAAATATGCATGATGTGTACGTGTTTGATCCTCGTGGTGATAGCAATCGGTATGTTGTTCGGATTTGGTGTTTTCACCAAAGCGTTTCATAAGGTTAATGACGAATTGCATTATTCTTATTCTCCGTCGTCTCCGGCGCCTTCTCCCGCCGGAATCGCCGCCGGTAGGCCTTTTATCGCTTTCGCTGTTCCTCCTCCACTTTGATTTTGTTCGTGATGTTGATTTTAAGCTCTGGTGATATGAATTTGTTGCTTTATTGTTAGATTGTGCTGTTGACGTATATAATTCTCGAAATCTCACTGAAATGTGCTCGAATTGGAGCTTCAATTGCTCGTTATTATAAGATTTTTTTATGGATTTTGAAGATGTTGTGATGATAGATTGACACATTGTGTAGCTAATTGATGAATGATTGATGCACTTGTTCTTTTTTTTGTTTATCTATTCACTTGTTTATTATTTCTCTATGTAAAAAGGTATAGAAGATGAATAACCTAAAATTCTATGACTGTAGCTAACTTTTGTGTCGATCAAAAGCTTATTATCCTAATTAAAAAGACAAACATGATACACAAGACTCTTGAATGGAGACGGGTCCACCGGTGGCAAGCCACTTAGGTTTGACATATGCATTATTGTTGTGTATTTTTACCCGTCATGTGATAACAACCTTAGGGGCTGTTTGGTAGCATCTTAACAGCCTGTTAATGGTTCAGATGTCTGAATGATTCAACACTTAACTGTTTGTTTCGTGAGCAAATGTCTGAATGGTTTAGACATTTGCCTCTGAATGGTTAAACATTATTATTCCTGAATGGTTAAGAGGTCTAATTCTGAATGGTTTAGACCTCTTATATGAACTGGTCAGACATTTGCTTTTAAATAGTTAAACGATATTCTAGCTTTTAATAGTTCAGACCTCTTAATGATTCAGCAGTTAATGGTTCAGACCTCTTAATGATTCAACACTTAATGGTTCAGACATCTTATTGGTTTAACACTTAATCATTCAGAAGTTGTTAAATAGACCCTTATTGTTGTTCTCAAGATTCGCCCTAATGTTATGATGATTATATTTTTAGAATAATTTACTCTTGAATTGTATCAAGCATGGGTGGTAGGCCACTTAGGCTTGACATATGCCCTTGCCCTCCTCTTTTTCCGTTAGTAGTGTTACTTTTTGGTTCGATAGCTTAAATTTCTGGTTCGGTAGTGGAAATTGTTCTAATAATATAGAGTTCGCCCTCCTCCCCTAAAATAGTTTACTTTCGCCCCCACCCCCTTAAGGTGTGATTCTAGCTCTGTCACCGGTTTCAGAATCTTATTAAGTTTCAGTTTTTTAATTGTAGGTTCCAAAAAACTGTAATTATTGATTTCTATATGAACACATGCCATTATAATGAGAGGCTTCAGTTGCAAAGATCTAAACAGAAATGAGGAAACCTAATGAGCTCACCAACTGCTACTTAAAATAACATGCATAACAGAGATCTAAACAGAGGTGCAGAATTGTGCTTCCAATAATGCACCATTTGAGTCCATAAAAAATCAATGCTTGTCATAGAAAGCCTTTTTAAAACTCATAAAAGAAGTAACAAATGCAAAAATAGAACAATTAAAAAATGTTCAATGGCATGGGTTATGTTATCGCCAAAGTCAACAAAAGGGATAAGGTTCCATAACTCAGGTTTCGCATACCAATCCAAATCCAGGGGTCGCAATTGTGTCGGGTTGAAATCTTAAAGAGATGGGCAAGAACAGGATTCATATATTTATTCATGTGTGAGATATCAAAATTAACACGATAAAACTTAAAATCTGAAGACAACCCACGTAACCCATTTATGTAGACGAGACAACGTTTAGGTTGTAAGTATTGTAATCAAGTTGTAAATGGATTATAATGGGATGGTGGGTGTAATAAATGAATCAAGTTGTAAATGGATTATAATGGGATGTTGGGGTGTGGTAAATGAGTAAAACATCGTAAAAGGGTGGACCTTGTAAAAATACATTTTTACTTTAATTTTAAACGGGTCGACCTGTTTAATTAACATGTCAACCCTAACATGGAATGTTTATCGAACAGGTTAAACGTGACAAGTCAAAGCCTGGTTATTTTTCTAGTTATCAGAATTTGCCACCCGAATGACTTTGTATAAACAAAAATGTGTCAAATTTGTTTGCAGAAGTCATAAAACCTTAGGATATCTACATGCTGAAGCACTAATCTTTTCTGATATTTTAAGAATCTGGTGTCCATTAGTGAATTAAACTTGTTCAAGTCTAGAACAACATCATATTGTCCACTAGTTAAAACTGCTATTTGGTTACTTTGTGATCAGAAGGAACTAAAGCAATTATGCATGAAGGGTTAAAACCTTAAATATGTATATCCATAATCAATAAGAATAACCTCAGAATATTAGAAATCTTGTTGAAAAAGAACACTAATACTACTTTATTTTATAACGATTGCAATGGTCAAACTTAAGAAATTAGTTTAAAAACAAGAAACTCGAACTAATTTGCAGTAAATAAGAATGACTGCAAGAATTTATCCGCCGTCTCTATAACAAATCAACCCAACAGCCATTAGATTTAGTTACTGTCATTTGTCATTCAGCAACTTCATCCTGCAGGTACATGATAGTCTGATGACGGTTCAATTTTCTTCAGCATCCTAAAAGAATTCATCTTGGATCCAAGCATCCAAGGAATATGCTCTCTGTAACAAAAGGTGCTTCACAATATTCTTTTCTTTATATCCTCATGTGCACAAATATGCCTCACACTCAATTAAAGGTTCATGTAAGATGAGACAGATAAAGGTGAAGCTGCAAAGAAACAAAAGGGTCCAAAACCATGATTCAAGCAACACCTGTTTTGGAACCAGGACTCGGTTCATCGACAAGCTAAGGTCATACGAAGGTGAGTGAAACAATTACTGATCACTTGATCATATCATAGCCTTCTGCAAGTACAAAGTTATCATGAAAGTTTCAAAAAGAAAATGGGATATGAAGCCACATTGCCAACCATGTTCATCAAAACCATAAACACAATTAAACTAATCTTTTTCACTGAACAAACTATTTTATACATGTATATGCAACAAATTATGTACAAAACAAATCTTGGGTAGTTGGGTACATTTAGTTTCATAAATCAACATATGCAACAAATAATTAACAAATAATGTCACATATATACATAATTACATACATGTATGTATCTATATATTTTCAGGTTGAGCAAGTTACTCAGAACCCTTTCCACACAGAAAGAACTTCATCAAACACTTCACCAATCAGCCCCCTGTCTGCAGATTGTATAAACACATCAAATTCTTCTATAATGTCAAATATCTTACCAAATTTAACAAGATACTGCATGCAGCATATCTTCAACTGTGGCAGATGATATAAAGAAGCAGTTTGAAGCCTTTCAAGCACGTTATTCGTATCAATATCCTCTAACAAACTTTCATGACACGCGTCTTTCAAATCTTGAACATCATATTTATCAGCTGCTCGAAGGAGGTTGAGCCTGTGAGTGAGAAATCTTGATCTATAATGTTACCATATATGTAGTTTAAGAAAGCTTGTAAAGCTTCAATGGACATATCAGATATGTCTATAACAGACATTTCTTTTTCTTTCAGGTCATGGGTAAACATGGTCTTGAAGACCAGTGACCTGGCAGCAAGGACGGCCCGGTGGGCCCCAACGCTTCCGTTGGAAGCATTGATGATGATATCCGTGTGAATATTTTCTGATAACATTTTCCTGAGGGAGGAAAGTGCTGTTGCGCGTAGATCTTTTTGGGTAAAACCTTCGGTCCACACAGAGCAAGATCCGCCACCCTGTTACACCATATCACACCAAACTGGCATCAAATGATCAATAGCACATGACATTGACTCGTGACCTAAATCTAATCACCATAAGAGCAAAGTTAGCTCGCCAACCGACAACACCCTCAGGTAACAACTTTCAGTTCATCAACTAACTCTTAATGTATTATTTAGTGTTATCACACAAAATCTTGAAATTTAACCAAAGAGATTAGTGGTAAAATTACATTTAAAGATGCAGTCTTGAGATCAAGAAATTCAACATCTACGATGAATTTCCCGCCAAGTGGAACCTCGAGTGCCCACACAAAATCATCACCGCATTTAGCTGCTTATCTCTAACTTCTGCACATTGTTAAATCAAATAGAAATTAGTCAAACTAGTGCAACCATTAGTGCTCATTACTGATCTGGGTCAGAAAGTTGACTTCTTTCGAGTCAATGTTAACTACCTGGATGAGCCAAGGCCTTTCTACCTCCCAATGAACAAACCACCCTTACGATAAAGGATGCGATTGGCACGCTATCTTTGTTTAAACCTGATACTTCTGGGTACAATCTAATCAACAAATTACGATTCTTCTCAACAATCAGTCGCCTTCATGTATACAAAAAACAAGAATTCATTTCAATTACCAAATTTGCTTCAAATATAAGTAGCTAATAAACAATTAATATCTATTTGTTGCATATAACCAATAATTTCAGAATGGACATCAAATTCGCAGCCTTCATTAAGCTTTCATTAACAGTGGATTTTAAAAACCAGATGATGTCACATATTTTATATTAATTCTAACTATAGATATAGATATGTATATAGATTGAAATGAAATATGTAAATACCTTATGTTTTGATATAGATTACAATGTTGAAGACTTTAATTAAATGGAGAAATTATGAAGCCGAACTACTAAATTAGTCACTAAATGGGATTTTAAAAGAAAAAATGTTTTAAATCCAATTTGACGATCTGGCTAACCAGCTAACCGGTTCAAATGAAACGATATTAATAACTATACCCGGACCGGCTAGACAATTCCGATCTGACCGCCCGGTCCAGCCGTCAAAACATTGCATAAAAATAATAGAAAACCAACAATAATACTAAATTCAAGAACCAAGATTCAAGTTTCAAGAGTCACATAAAAAACAATAACAAACTGAATTCAAGTATCAAGATTCAGGGAGTGCTTTTTTTACTTGTTTTTTAACTTATTAACTTTTAAAAAATCAAAAAGTCATTTTATAGTGATTGGTAATCTGATTGTTGTGAGGGAAATAAGTTAATAAGTCACTTCATACTAACTTATTAACTTATTTGACAAGTCAATAAGTCAAAAAAGACTTTTGAGAAGGAATCGCAAACACACCCTCAAGATTCACACCAAAACCAATAATAATATTGAAATCAAGATTCAAGATTCACACCAGAATCAAGGCTCAATCTTTTTCTTGAATGGTGAACACACACTCACACTCACACGCCCCAGCATAATCTACTCTTAAAATTCATTTATAACCCGTTTTATAAGAATAAATATCAGATGTAACTAGACTAAAAACGATTATCAATTCAAGATTCAATCTTGATTTCTGCTTGAGAAAACTCTGTTGTTCTTAAAAGCAGTGGAAACAAGAAACTTACCAGTTCCATATACCGATCTTGAAAGGATCAGATTTACGATAAGTAGACGAACCCATGTTATCGATACGCCATTGAGCGAGTCGAGAGGTGGTTTCGACACGATAATCGTTTTCGGTCATCTTCGTACAAGCAAACATCGACGTAAGTTCATGGAAGCAACTAATTATCCCGTAGAACAGCAACTCCCCGTGTTTACCCAGGTTGTTGTTAAAGGTTTAGAGAATTAGAGTCTTGTTTTCATGTGAACCACACACTCTGACACTCACTGTGTCTGTATATTCTTTTTCTCTGTGATCGAATGATTAGAATCTTATTAGGTGGTCATTTTGAGGACGCAAAGAATCTTGAAGTTGATTTTACGCCATTGATGGGGATATTTTGATGTTGGATTAGAGCATTCACATTTTGTTTCTTGTTTTTATCTGAATGAGTGTTCTATATTTTAAAAGATGGTTGAAAATGGTTGTGGGTGATTGAGAAAGAAAATTTATGGATTGTACCGTGATTTCTATATTTTGAGAATCACGGTATAACCCCATATATTTTTTTAATATTTTGAAAGTAGTATCAGTGGATGAGAGAAAAAGTAACGATAAATATATGAAAAATATTATTTAATTAAATAGAAAAAAATAGAAGTTTTTAATGTAGTTATAAATATTATTCTATATTTTAAAAGATGGTTGAGAGTGGTTGTGGGTGATTGAGAAAGAAAATTTATGGGTTGTACCGTGATTTTCCATATTTTGAGAATCACGGTATAACCTCATATATTTTTTTAATATTTTGAAAGTAATATTTTCATATTTTTTTAATATTTTTGAAAGTAATACAGTGGATAAGAAAGAAAAAGTAACGATAAATATATGAAGAATATTATTTAATTAAATAGAAAAAAATAGAAGTTTTTAATATAATTATAAATATTAGGATGAAAAATGGGTGGGAATACTTTAAAAAATAATAATGGTGACAGTGGGGAAAATAGAGAGAGAGTGATGAGTGATTTAAGGGTTGGTGAACTCCTTGTTTTTTTATTGTATTGGCATGTTACAAACTTACAATCAATTGGTCTAAAAATCATTGGTTTATACAAACTCTTTATGTTTTTTAATTTGATGTTCTATTTTGATTATTAAAAATTACTTAAAGTAAAATAAAGATGGGAACAAGCATCGATACAAAATCAGAAAGGTGGATTATAAGTCGTTTAAAAGAAAGAAAGAAAAAAGGTAATTGTCATGTGGTTGATTTGGTTATGAGTTATGATCATGAGGTAATGTGGTTGGATGATTTGAAGTTCTAATTTAATCGGAATCATCTAATTGTACATTTGTCCAAATAAACACTCATATCATAACGAATTATATACAAGTGATGAAAACCTTCATCCTTGTGTTTAATACCGGGTCAAATATTAACACTATTGATTAAAAAAAAGAGAGGAGGTCACATATCCTAGAGATGAGATAAAACGCTCCCATGAAAAAACTACAATTTCAGACAAAAAATAAACACGAGATAGACCAATTGGATTGACACACTTGGGTGGATTGATTTAGACATGTCGCGTAAATGAATTATGATGCTTCATTGCACCTAGTTCAAATGTTTTAAAAATAGTTTCTTTTTTTATAAAATATAAAATTCAATGCCATAATTAAAGAAAAGAACAAGAACTTTATGATATTTAAAGGAGTACCTTTGTAAAATAGTAGTTAAGTTTTAGAATTATTCTAATAAGTCACTCATAAAGTTTTTGTTTCAATCAGGTCATTTTTAAAATTTTTATCCCAATCAGATCAATAAAGTTTCAGGATTATTCTAATTAGATCATGCATAAGTTGCAAATTTTGTTTAAAAACTGAAGTTATTAAAAAATAAAACAATAATAATAAAAACTGAATTATTTTTAAAAAAGTATAAATTATTTAAAACAATTAAAAAACTACGAGTGACCTGATTATAACACTTCTAAACTTTAATGGTCTGATTATAATAAATAAAAATATTAGTAACCCAATTAGAACACTTTTAAAATTTAATGACTTGATTAGAACAAATAAAAATACGAGTGACCTAATTGAAACGTTTGTTAAAACTTGCTTACTATTCTGTGAAGTTTTTTCCATTTAAAAATATTAATGAAGTATATAAAGTTAAAGAAAACTGAATCTAGGTAAAAATTAACAATGACAACTTTTCGTCTTTTGCCTCTCTTAGCTATATTTTTTTCGTTGAAGTACACGTTGATCCGTCATTTATCTTAATCATTAAATTTTCTCACCAAGAATCTAGATTCTTTCTCCAACTTTTAGGTTTTCATTTCTTTTCTAGATCCACACATATTATTGGTTACTTGTATGAGTGCATACATACACACGCAATGGATGATTGTGATAGGTTATGTATTATTGGTAGTTGCCTTTGGCTACTGATTAATGGTAGTAGAGTCAAGAGTACCAACAAACAAGTATAAGCTACTTGTTGAATATTATAAAATAAAAAATGGAGTGTGGGAGCCAGTGATGGAATCTTTAATTGCAATAAAAAATTTGCAAGTTGGGTTAAACAAATACTATGCAAATGGACCAGAAAAGAATCTGTTATGTGTGCCATCCTGTGACTAAATTTTCTTTTTTTAAAAAAAAAACGACATATGCTATATTTAACCTCTTAAACTGCATCAATTTCTGATATTTAGTCCTTTTTTTTTAAAGTTTTTACTTTTATAACTGTACTACGAACTCAAAGAGGCTCTACGCCTAACTTTGAGTACCGCAAGAAAGAGGGTAACTTTGTAAAATAGTAACCAACTTTTAAAAGTGTTCCAATTAGGTAACTCAAGTTTTTAAAAGTGTTCTAGTTAGGTCACCCAACTTTTATATTTTATATAAATTAAAAGCCTTAACATGTTTTTTAGCATGTTATACTTTGGTTTCAATTAGAAAATATTTTTTTCTATCTTTTGATGCTGATATGGAACATTGACGTAAATTTTATGTACTTTTTTTTATTTTTTTCATAATTAACATGTTTTTTTATTTTTTAATATAATTTTATATATTGCAAATTGTGACCATCACGTCTTCTCCACCGTTACTTACCTGATATAAGAAAATTTAATGATGACTCGATTTGATCATTTGATGGTCCAATTTGAGAAAAATATGCATGAGTGACTAAATTAGAACACTTTTGAAACTTGGTTACTATTCTGTGACATTTTCCCGCAAGAAAGATACAAGCAAATAAGCGACATCTTCAAACGTAAATAATAGTTTTTCTAAACAAACGGAAATGATATATATTTCTCTATAATATACATATATATAAATAAGTGAGATGAAATTAAGAAAAAGGATAAATTTTAAAAACCATTTTGGGTATTGAATCCTTTAAATCATAGCAGTGTTGTAAAACTAGGCCAACTACGTCGAGTATTTAGGGTGTACTTGGAATTCAGTCATTTACTAAAACGAGTTTCTCCAACTTTATTTCATAACTCGGAATCGATCAACCTCGGTCAAATTCGAAGCTAGTCGTGAAACTTGGCCAACTAGGTTGAGTACTCAGGGTGTACTTGGGATTCAGTCATTACGGAAGCGAGTTTCTCCAACTCTGTTCCGTAACTCGGAATCAATCAGATTAGGAGCTAGGCGGTCCAACTCGGTCTTAGTCGGAGCTAGGTGGCTCAACTTGATCCTGCTCAGAGCTAAGCGGCCCAACTCGGAAAACTTGGATTTTCGTCAATTTTCGTTATTTATCATCAATTATGTTGGATTATCGTTATTTTCATGAAAATACATTGAAAGACGGCTTTTATATAATTACTATATCTATAATATTATGGAATAAATATCAAATTTTAAATTATTTTAGTACTTAAACATTCATTCTTTCAACTTATATTAATATTCACATATTATGTTATACATATTAGAGAACTTACGATATCTAATACAGATTGACTACACATCTAATTAAGTGTATGATATACCATTATAGCTTTATAGTGCTCTAAAATTCTTATCACGCGACCTTGTACAAAAGAGAACATAACCATGTTTGTGTGTTGTAAAATCATCATACGTGTATGTATCATATATGATATATATGCAAATCGTGTGCTTTTTACTCAACGAAGCTTAACGTTACCTAATTAACGTGTTAATTTATTTATTTAAATCCTTTTACCCATTTGATCATGACTTTTTTGGTAGTATAACTTGAATTTGGTGACTAATTATGAAACTTTTTGTGGGGTATATCTGTGGGTCAAAAAGGAAAAGGATTAACAGGAAGAAGGAAGAACAGAAGCAACATGCACCAACCATTCAAATTATTTTAAGGATATCAAGTATGATTAGCATTTTTTAATACTTGATAGTTTTGATTTTTAAGTGTATATTAAGGATATACACATATATGTATATATTTGTTATTTTGTATGTTTTGCAGCATGAAGGTGAACTTTTCATATGCAATTTTAAGTTGTGTAGAGCCATACGCTCTTTGTGCTCATATCTAACCCTTGATTGTTATGTTTATATCGTTTTTAGGGCGTCGCCAAAAGAACCCCGTAGAATCATGGGCGGAGCTTTGTCGCCCCCGCCCCCCTTGTTTTTTCGCCCAGTAGTAAAAATTTATACGTATTTCGGCCGGAAATTTTATACATATTGAGTTCGCCCCCTTAATTTGAGTCTCATGACTCCCCCTCCCCCACACCACAATCTTTCCACAAGCTCCGCCACTGCATAGCATCGAGCAAGTTCTTATCCTAGTTGGTGATTAATCATTATAACTTACGTAACATGTTATATTATAGTTCTAGACTCTATTTTCATTATAACTACAACAAAGTCCAATAAAAACATAGAGAAAGTTGAAGATCGTCACATTTATTAGTCATGGTCCGGCCACAAACTACTTTACTATTAGTTTCCTCCGATAAATACAAGAAAACATCATACATCAAGGCGGAGGTTAATAGGGGCCGAGGGCCCTCTTTTTTCATTTGTCGTGTAAATTTTTGGTCCGATATTATAAATTTATATATATATATATCGAGCTCGCCTCCCCTAAAAGAATTTAGTTTCGCGCCCCGCCCCCCAGTGGAAGTGTTCAAGTTTCGCCACCGTGATACATGTTTCTAAAACAATCTTCTGATTCAATTTGTTAACTTGTCGTCCATCAAACACAAATGGATTTTATAACCCCACCGGAGTTATAACAGCTGAGGAGACAACGTGTCAAAACTAGAAACAAACGTTTAAGGACCGAAAGCAACAAGATTCGGATGACATTAACGGAATCATGATGACTCATCGTCCTTTGGAAACACGAAACGTGAAGATATTTTGTGAAGAATGTAAGTTGCTTTCTTTTCCTTTAGAATAGGTGACAATTGACATGAAACAACTTAATGACTTGTAAGAGACAACTACATTTTAATTGGAAAAAGAAAGCCCACATGTCACTTATATTTGTGATATTAATTAGTCTACTATTTTTATTGTTTATAATAATTGGGACCGAATTATAATCGAAAGTTTAAAAATATAAGAATAATAAAGTAAATTGTATATTACTGGTTCGGCCAGTTTAAAACCGTTTTGATCCCAAAGCTAGATGACATACTCTGAGAAAGACTTAATTTTTTTGACTAAATGACTTTAAGTTATTAAAAGAAAATATGGGGCTCTTTTCAATTTTATTTTATTAAAACTCTCATCTTTTATCCGAGTTTGGGACCGGAAATAATAAACTAAAACATTTATAGTTGACGGAGTTAAAATTTTATTTTTGTTAATTATATATCGTATATGCATAGATGATTAAATATTATATATGTATAATGAACTAAAATGGGCCTCTCTTCAATAGCCCGATTCATCATAAATAATTTAATTTGTCAGTCCATTGTTTAATATAAATATTTTTTAAAGAAAAAAAAATAGGGGTCTTTAATTTTAAGAGCCCAAACCCAATGCATCACTCAATATTATATGGTGTCGGCCCTGTTCTTTAGATTCATGCACAAAATGGTTTAACACATACAGGATGTTAAAAAGGACACATAACCCACAACATACTTTTGATTTTTATGATCACATAAATTTGAAAAAGATTAAGTGTTGTATCAATAAGATGTCTGAACCATTACGTGTTGAACCACTAAGAGATCTGAACCATTAAGAGATAGTATATCGTTTAACTATTAAAATACAAATGTCTGGCCAATTCAGATAAGAGGTCTTAATCATTCGTCATTAGATCTCTTAACCATTCAACCTTAGTATAATGCTTAACCATCCAGAGACAAATGTCTGAATCATTCAGTGTTGAACCATTCAGACATTTGGACTATTAAGAGGCTAATTTCGATACTGTCAAACAGCTCCTAAGTTGATTTGCTTGATATGTAACATTCAAGTTAATGGTGCTACGAAAAAACCGGCTGATTTGCATAACGAACATAGTAAATTTATTAATTTGAGTTGGGCATGAATAGGTACAATCACACAGTTATATTTAGCTAATGTTAACTTTTTCTTTAACGACTTTGTTTTTTTTATTATATTTTTAACTGTGTTTGAATTGTTTGTTTATAGTTAGTTGCTACATGCATATTTTGCAGTCGCGTAATCCCACATATGTGTGCATGTGTGTTTGCGTTTATATATATGTATGTGCCAATGATCTCTTGGCCTAGTGGTCAAGAGAAGTGGGAAGCTTTGTCTCTCTTGGAGGTTCTGTTAAGACCGTGTACGACGGAGTACTAACTGATTCAAACGTGAAACCAGATCAAATAGTGCGGAATCCTATTTGATTGGCGATCCAATCAGGGAGAACGTTAATCCGATCAAAACTAACGATGAGAATACGTTAAGAATTGATTAGAATCGAGCAGAAACGTTCTATGAAGTTGGAAGGGACTCTCTGGACGAACAGGAACTGCTAGTGTTTATAATATTCGAAGTGTTACGTTTTTCCACGAATTAAGTGGTATTTATAGGTTACAGCTCTCATTCGTATGACTGAGCCAAGCGACTGGCTCAGTCTTGCGACTGAGTCATACGATTGGTTCATTCGTACGACTGAGTCTGTCTCATGACTCAATCGTGCGATTGACTCAATCACCTGGTTCAGTCGCGCGATTGGCCCATTCGCATGGTCCAGTCGTGTGACTGAATCAGGATACTTAGTTAAACACATTCTTGAACCTTTAATGGTTCAGAACTATGTCTAACAACTGTAAACCTATATAACATTGTCATATATGCGTGTAACAATACATAATTTAAATAGATATAACATTAAACAACCAATAAACATATATAGAAGAGTTTCTCATTGCATTGATCAAACATTACATAAGTGTTACAAGAAAAGAAAGTCTATTACATTTAAGCTCACTAGACTAGAACTGGGGACATGTGTACCAACAAACTCCCCCTTGGACCTAGTTCTATCTAGACTTTGACTTCTTTCTTGAACTCTTCAAATCTCTTTATTCTCTCCTCTTTAGAAACCCCGGCATGGATATTAAGTGCAAAGCATAGACGTATGATATGCTGAAACTGTAGTGCTTGCACTATATCCTGCGTGTCAAAAAACAGTGGCCACTTGTATAGCGTATAAACATCTGACGCTGACAAGTTGATAAGCCACATGGGGTCAAACACCCTTATTGTGTCCATCGTGCCTTCCCTATCCAAACAATGACGGCCTCTCCCGAGCGCCAGTCATAGTACCACCACTTAAAGTGTGGGGTAAAGTCCTGTGGCATCTCCCTCAGTGGAATTCGGGACATTGTGCGCGGAGGTTGCCACTTCAGGACTATCTTCGGTTGACCTGTGATGGGGCTCACCTCAGACCTCCTGAGGTACCTAGTAGCCTGCTGAGGTTTGAAGTTCACCCATCTAGTCCTGTACTCCCTTTTCAGGGCAGCCTCAAACCAGCCAGACATCTTCTTAGGGTTAGCATATAAAAGCTTTAGTCGTGCCAGCTGGTTGAGCTCAAACCCGGGGAGAGTCTTCAGATCGTGAGGGAATCTGAAGTAATCTATTCCCCTCTCTCTCTTCACAGCATAAACCCTAAGATCCTCAAAGTGAGCCCATGCTATAATCTTCCCTGACACCTTCATGTTTTTCTTGACTTTGTAGAGTTTGGTGTAGGTACTCTGTGTCGCTGTAGCACGTTGGGCTCGGACCTCAGCGAAGCAAGCCGCCCATTCAACCTTTGAATATCAACATCAGCGTCCGAGGCTTGGGCTTGGCTCGTTGAGGCTTCTGCTCCCTTCTCTTGTTCACTGAGTTTACCGAGAATGTCACTGTCGAGGTTGTTTACCGAATCTGGAAACACGTTTCCCTCTCGGTCAGTGTATTCTGGGTAGTGCTGATCTGTGATGTCTTCAATTTCTATTTCTTCAACGTCGTTGAGCTCGTCATCATCAGCATCATCAAAAGTTGGTGCATCCTTAACAATTTCGTCTGGATTTAGACGAAATATTTCAGCAAGCTGCTCATCAGTAAGATCGTGAATTATTTCTCCTTCTTCAGGAGTATATGTAACACCGAAAGTTTGACTTTTAGGTAGGATGTGCGACTGAGCCTCAGTCGCCTGGGATTTATGCGACTGGAGGTTCAACCGCACGCTATTCGACCGATTGAAGCTCAACTATACGATTAGAGTTCAATCACCCGAATGAAGGATGAATCGCATGGAACTCATGCGACTGGGGTCCAGTCGCATGATGTTTATGCGACTGAAGGTCCAGTCGCCCCTGGACCAGATGCGACTGGGCTGTACCTATAAAAGGAAGAGTAGCTCTCTTCTTTCCCCAACACTCACACGTTTTCAGTCGGGGAAGAGCAGAGAGCGACAGAGCAGAGGAGAAAAAGAGAGAACGGGGTGATTCAGGCTCGGATTTTGTCGAGAAGCTAGTCAAATCGAAGCTCTAACCGAGGAGGCTGCTAAGGTGAGTTCTAAGACCCCTCTTTTACATGTTTTTGAATGATTTTGGGGCTGGAACACATCTGAAACCCTATTTTTCGAGTTTTGGGTGTTTAACCCGTGTATGTACGTATGTGTATGTGTATGGTACGTTTAGGGCTTGATCCCGGAGTAGGATAGGCTTGTATGAGGTCGAGGTATGTTTCCCTATGGATTAGAGGGGCTAATTTGAGCTCAAACGAGGTCTGGAAGGGTTTGAGGGCCGAAAACCCTCGACTGCAGTCGGGATGAACTCCAATCTGCATCAGCTAGGCCCAGTCGCCCGAATGAGGGGAGACTGGAGCCCAGTCACCCGAATGAGGGGAGACTGGAGCTCAGTCGCCCGAATGAGGGGAGACTGGAGCTCAGTCGCCCGAATGAGGGGAGACTGGAGCTCAGTCGCATGAATGAGGGGAGACTGGAGGCCAGTCACCTGAATAGGGGGAGACTGAAGGCCAGTCACCTGAATGAGGGGAGACTGAAGGCCAGTCACCTGAATGGGGGGAGACTGAAGGCCAGTCACCTGAATGGGGGAGACTGAAAGTCCAGTCACCCGAATGAAGGTCTAGTCTCCCGAATGAAGGTCTAGTCACCCAAATGAAGGTCTAGACACCCGAATGAAGGTTTAGACACCCGAACGAAGGTTTAGTCACCCGAATGAAGGTCTAGTCACCCGAATGAAGGTTTAGTCACCCGAATGAAGGTCTAGTCACCTGAATGAAGGTTTAGTCACCCGAATGAAGGTCTAGAAACCCGAATGAAGGTTTAGCCACCCTAATGAAGGTCTAGTCACCCGAATGAAGGGCCTATCGCATGGAGGCCAGACGACTGAAGGGTGTCCATACGCCCGAATGTCCGTAGTATTATCCGACTTTCGAAAAGTGCGGACTTAGACTCGAACCCTCTGGGTTGTAGATGATGAGTTAGGCATGGATAATGTTAGACGATGTATGATGATGAGTTGACGATGATGACGCGCATGATGTTATGTGTGAGGTATGCCTGGCGGTGCGTGTGATTGTATTGTATGTCGGATGTGTGTTATGAATGTATGATGATGCCTGTATGGTGATGATGTATGCCTATGATTATGTGTATGTTCCTTTTATTTATTGTATGTTTGTCTTCCCTGGGCTTTGCGTTGAACGTTAATGAATGAATTGAAAGTAGTATGTAACGTAAAGTGGAAGATAATGAAAGAGGAACGTAACGAATGAGTGCATGCATTAATGAACGAATGAATGAACGTAAAGCTAATGAGTGTATGTATGAGGTGAGCGACTCTGTCTCGCAACAGACTCGAAAGAGGATCTTTGTCGCATATCCCGGTACTGTGTCAGTCTACGGACATGAGTCGGGGGTTGTTTGTCAAGCCCCGGCACAGTATCAGTCTTCGGGCATGAGTCGGGGATATTGCATGAGACGAGACAGTGAGGTGAGCAACTTTGCGTTGCAACAGACTCGGATGGAGTTCAATCCAGGGGATTGACTCGACGGGATCTTTGTCGCGTATCCCGGTGCTGTGTCAGTCTTCGGACATGAGTCGGGGGTTTGTGAGCAGGCCCCGGTACAGCATCAGCTTTCGAGCATGAGTCGGGGATATTGCATGAGACAGGATCTAGTTGGATGAGTAGAGGATCGCATGCTCCGGTACTGTGTCAGTCTTCGGACATGAGTCGGGGGTTTGTGAGCAGGCCCCGGCACAGTATCAGTCTTCGGGCATGAGTCGGGAGTAGTGCGTGAGAGTGAGATGAGACGAATGAGGAACGGAACGCGTGCTCCGGTACTGTGTCAGTCTTCGGACATGAGTCGGGGGCTTGTGAGCAGGCCCCGACACAGTATCAGTCTTCGGGCATGAGTCGGGAGTATCGCGTGAGTTGATGAATGAGAAAGGTAATTGTGAAAGAAAGAAAGTATGAAATGAATGAAAGATAATGAACGTAATGAAAGCTAAAGAACGAACGAATGAAAGTAATGAACGGAAGGAACATAATGATGACGTATGAAACGGGATCTTTGTCACTCGACCTCAGTAATCATGGCTGTGTGCCATGAAGAGGGTAAAGTGTGACCGGACCTAGATGGAAGTGAAAGATAGAGGATGCATGAAAGTAATGAACGTACGAATAAATGAAATGAACGTAAGAATGAACGTAATGTACGTACGGACGAATGTAACGAATGTATGAATGAAAGTAAGAAACATATGAACGAAAGTTAATGAATGAATGATGAAGATAATAATAATATTATCTACGTGTACGTATGTTGTATGATCGTGTGTATGTAAGAATGGTTTTGATGGTAAGTAAACTATGTTTTAATATAAAACTAGAACTCACTCAGCAACGCTGACTTTGATGTGTTTCCAGTTGGCAGGTATGTTGCTGGGGATGGCACAGGGCGACTACTCAGTTGTTGAGGCTGGCATCCGTATTTTGACATGTCATTGTATTTGAAAAGAAAAACGAATATTGTAATGTTATGAAATGACATGTTTTTAGTTATTAATGAAAAATTTAAATTCCGCTGCAAAATAGATGAACGATTTAAAATGTTTATGTGCGATGAATGACCAACCGTAAGGTGCCCGGGATCGGGGCCTTACAAGTTGGTATCAGAGCTAAAGTTTAAGTAAAACGGGTAAATTTTCAAAATAAACCTTAACTTAAACTGAGAATGGGACAAAAAGGGAAGGATGCCAAACTGAGTAGCTGCGTGCCATCATGTATTTTCTTAAAGTTAACCGGCATTATATGCGCATGTTATGTGTTTATGTGTACTGATAGATTTAGACACTGATGTAGTCAGGATAGGTAATGCTCGGGGTGCGAAGAGTAGAGTAAGTGGCTAATCACAACTGATCACTGTAATTAGGGACTTACTATACTTGACATGAACTGAGCTATTCCCTTGAATGACCATGTTGGTGTTTGAATCTTTCAGTGTATTATAGAGGATGGCCGGTGGTAGATCTTCTAAGGCTTCTCGTGGTGGAGGTGGTGGCGGACGTGGCGCTAAACCACGGGTCACGAGAGGAAGGCCTAGAGTTGAAAAGGTGGTTCATGAAGAACACGAGACTCCTCGTCAGGAGGGAGCATACGAAAGTGCCAATTTGAGAGCCTCGATGAGAGAGGCGGTTGTGGAAGAAGTACTCCAAGTCATGCAGACGATCTTACCGTCTGTAGTGACTGAAGTGATAAAGGCCGTTAGGAATGAGGAGGGACAGGAAAGGGGTAGACCTTCGGGCGGAAGGAGACGGATGGAGACTGAAACGGTTTTCTCCGATGAGGAGGAAGAGGAGGAAGCGCCTGCGCCTGTGGCGGCACGAGGCTGTAACTATGGGGCGTTTCAACGATGCAAGCCCCCAACCTTTGATGGTAACGGCAATGCTACTGCCGCTCATCGTTGGGTTAGAGAGATGGAAGCGGTACTGGAAATTAGTGAGTGCCGGGAAGATCAGAAAGTTAAGTTTGCCACTCATTCTTTCGTGGACTCAGCTTTATGCTGGTGGGACAATATAGTCCAAGCTGAGGGTAGCCGGGCTATCGGGAGGATGAGATGGTCAGAGTTGAAAATGCTGGTGATTGAGGAGTTCTGTCCTCGCCGTGAGATGGATAAAGTTGAAAGGGAGTTCCTGCAATTGGAAGCGGGGACGATGACCCATCAACAATATACCGCCAAGTTTAATGACATGGCGCGGTTGGTGCCAGAGCAGGTGACGCCGGTGTCTCGAAAGATCAACCGGTATATTCAAGGGCTGCCAGCCGAAATCCGTTGGCATTTGATTTCCGCTCGACCGAGTACTTTCAGGTCGACAGTGGATTTGGCGGGGAGGTTGTATGACGAGCGGGAGACGATAGCGATAACAGATGAAGCGGGGAAGCGAGCCTATGATAAGATGGGGAAGGGAAGGCGAGACAGTGATGGTGGAGTGGTGACCGAAGGTAAGATGATGAGGATCGATGATCGGGAGAGGATAAGAAGGAGGGATGAGGTATGTAAGAAGTGTGGTAGAGGTCACGAAGGGGAGTGCAAGTGGGGACTGAACGTCTGTTTTCAGTGTGGGAAGGAAGGCCACAGGGCAAGGGATTGCCGCATGGCTAAGTGCTACAATTGCGGTGAGGCTGGACATATGAGCAGGGACTGTAAGAAGTCAAAGGCGGGAAGCTCTAGTTCGAGAAAGAAGAACAAAGGGTGAAGGCTAAAGCTTTGCCATGACGAAGAGGAGGCTAGAGCGGACTCCGACTTAACGTCAGGTACGTTTCCGGTGATTTAAATTTGTGCATATACGCCTTGAATGTGATGCTAGTAGTGGTACGTCCCTATTGCCTTCTATTGTGAGTTGCATGTTAGGAGAAGAAACATTGATGAGCCCTTCGATGTAGAGATTACTATTAGTGGATCCACTAGGTTATCTGATACCCTAGAGGATTGAGTGATGCAATTAACAAAGCTGTGTCACAGGTTATCTGAGGAACAGTTTTAGCCTGGGATTGTGCATGCAGCAACTTTACACAAGTTAAAGGCCTTGTTCTTCACACACTCAAGCTGAAGGTTCCCAGTGATGCTCTGAAGCTCAATGATTATGACGCTGAGCCTTTGCTCGGATATTGTGATGTAGTAACCGTATTCTACAGGGCATGTTTGAAGTCGCAGGTGCTGGTCAAATGAACATTGATCAGTATGCATGGGTTACCGATGTCGATAGTCCAGATAAACCCGAAGTTGAATGTTGACAAACGATGTAGAGCGATAGGATTCCAAGTGTTAGACTGGAAAAGAGATGAGACAGTATTGCCCGAGAAGGTTTAAGGAACAATAGGTTTCGGGGACGAAACCCGTTTAAGGGGGGAGGACTTGTAACACCCGAAAGTTTGACTTTTAGGTAGGATGTGCGACTGAGCCTCAGTCGCCTGGGATTTATGCGACTGGAGGTTCAACCGCATGCTATTCGGCCGATTGAAGCTCAACCGTACGATTAGAGTTCAATCACTCGAATGAAGGATGAATCGCATGGAACTCATGCGACTGGGGTCCAGTCGCATGATGTTTATGCGACTGAAGGTCCAGTCGCCCCTGGACCAGATGCGACTGGGCTGTACCTATAAAAGGAAGAGTAGCTCTCTTCTTTCCCCAACACTTACACGTTTTCAGTCGGGGAAGAGCAGAGAGCGACAGAGCAGAGGAGAAAAAGAGAGAACGGGGTGATTCAGGCTCGGATTTTGTCGAGAAGCTAGTCAAATCGAAGCTCTAACCGAGGAGGCTGCTAAGGTGAGTTCTAAGACCCTCTTTTACACGTTTTTGAATGATTTTGGGGCTGGAACACATCTGAAACCCTATTTTTCGAGTTTTGGGTGTTTAACCCGTGTATGTACGTATGTGTATGTGTATGGTACGTTTAGGGCTTGATCCCGGAGTAGGATAGGCTTGTATGAGGTCGAGGTATGTTTCCCTATGGATTAGAGGGGCTAATTTGAGCTCAAACGAGGTCTGGAAGGGTTTGAGGGCCGAAAACCCTTGGCTGCAGTCGGGATGAACTCCATTCTGCATCAGCTAGGCCCAGTCGCCCGAATGAGGGGAGACTGGAGCCCAGTCACCCGAATGAGGGGAGACTGGAGCTCAGTCGCCCGAATGAGGGGAGACTGGAGCTCAGTCGCCCGAATGAGGGGAGACTGGAGCTCAGTCGCATGAATGAGAGGAGACTGGAGGCCAGTCACCTGAATAGGGGGAGACTGAAGGCCAGTCACCTGAATGAGGGGAGACTGAAGGCCAGTCACCTGAATGGGGGGAGACTGAAGGCCAGTCACCTGAATGGGGGGAGACTGAAAGTCCAGTCACCCGAATGAAGGTCTAGTCTCCCAAATGAAGGTCTAGTCACCCGAATGAAGGTCTAGACACCCGAATGAAGGTTTAGACACCCGAACGAAGGTTTAGTCACCCGAATGAAGGTCTAGTCACCCGAATGAAGGTTTAGTCACCCGAATGAAGGTCTAGTCACCTGAATGAAGGTTTAGTCACCCGAATGAAGGTCTAGACACCCGAATGAAGGTTTAGCCACCCTAATGAAGGTCTAGTCACCCGAATGAAGGGCCTATCGCATGGAGGCCAGACGACTGAAGGGTGTCCATACGCCCGAATGTCCGTAGTATTATCCGACTTTCGAAAAGTGCGGACTTAGACTCGAACCCTCTGGGTTGTAGATGATGAGTTAGGCATGGATAATGTTAGACGATGTATGATGATGAGTTGACGATGATGACGCGCATGATGTTATGTGTGAGGTATGCCTGGCGGTGCGTGTGATTGCATTGTATGTCGGATGTGTGTTATGAATGTATGATGATGCCTGTATGGTGATGATGTATGCCTATAATTATGTGTATGTTCCTTTTATTTGTTGTATGTTTGTCTTCCCTGGGCTTTGCGTTGAACGTTAATGAATGAATTGAAAGTAGTATGTAACGTAAAGTGGAAGATAATGAAAGAGGAACGTAACGAATGAGTGCATGCATTAATGAACGAATGAATGAACGTAAAGCTAATGAGTGTATGTATGAGGTGAGCGACTCTGTCTCGCAACAGACTCGAAAGAGGATCTTTGTCGCATATCCCGGTACTGTGTCAGTCTACGGACATGAGTCGGGGGTTGTTTGTCAAGCCCCGGCACAGTATCAGTCTTCGGGCATGAGTCGGGGATATTGCATGAGACGAGACAGTGAGGTGAGCAACTTTGCATTGCAACAGACTCGGATGGAGTTCAATCCAGGGGATTGACTCGACGGGATCTTTGTCGCGTATCCCGGTGCTGTGTCAGTCTTCGGACATGAGTCGGGGGTTTGTGAGCAGGCCCCGGCACAGCATCAGCTTTCGAGCATGAGTCGGGGATATTGCATGAGACAGGATCTAGTTGGATGAGTAGAGGATCGCATGCTCCGGTACTGTGTCAGTCTTCGGACATGAGTCGGGGGTTTGTGAGCAGGCCCCGGCACAGTATCAGTCTTCGGGCATGAGTCGGGAGTAGTGCGTGAGAGTGAGATGAGACGAATGAGGAACGGAACGCGTGCTCCGGTACTGTGTCAGTATTCGGACATGAGTCGGGGGCTTGTGAGCAGGCCCCGGCACAGTATCAGTCTTCGGGCATGAGTCGGGAGTATCGCGTGAGTTGATGAATGAGAAAGGTAATTGTGAAAGAAAGAAAGTATGAAATGAATGAAAGATAATGAACGTAATGAAAGCTAAAGAACGAACGAATGAAAGTAATGAACGGAAGGAACATAATGATGACGTATGAAACGGATCTTTGTCACTCGACCTCAGTAATCATGGCTGTGTGCCATGAAGAGGGTAAAGTGTGACCGGACCTAGATGGAAGTGAAAGATAGAGGATGCACGAAAGTAATGAACGTACGAATAAATGAAATGAACGTAAGAATGAACGTAATGTACGTACGGACGAATGTAACGAATGTATGAATGAAAGTAAGAAACATATGAACGAAAGTTAATGAATGAATGATGAAGATAATAATAATATTATCTACGTGTACGTATGTTGTATGATCGTGTGTATGTAAGAATGGTTTTGATGGTAAGTAAACTATGTTTTAATATAAAACTAGAACTCACTCAGCAACGCTGACTTTGATGTGTTTCCAGTTGGCAGGTATGTTGCTGGGGATGGCACAGGGCGACTACTCAGTTGTTGAGGCTGGCATCCGTATTTTGACATGTCATTGTATTTGAAAAGTAAAATGAATATTGTAATGTTATGAAATGACATGTTTTTAGTTATTAATGAAAAATTTAAATTCCGCTGCAAAATAGATGAACGATTTAAAATTTATGTGCGATGAATGACCAACCGTAAGGTGCCCGGGATCGGGGCCTTACAGTATAACTCACCGACCTTCTGACGATCCCCTGCAGATCAAGAATCATTATGAGTTGAGACTTGATCTGTTGGAGGGGAGCAACATCATGCTCATCTTGCTGATATCCCTTATCTGTTTAATATCAACATGTAGAGTAGCAATCATTAGTATAAACTCAAGTTAAATAAACATTAATCATTAAATATTTACATGAGTTTCATATACATCAAAAGAAGAATCAAGTACAAAAGTTTAAGAATAAAACATCTAATCAATACTTTTGTCATGGATCCTGGCTGGGTCTTCTGCAGATGGGGAGGTCGGTGGGGCAGCAGCTAATGCTCCCTGGTCTTGTCTTCTCTTAGTTCGCTGCTCATGACAAGGGGCAGATGCAGATGCATCTCCTTCATCTTCATCACCGTCTTTGTCTTGAGAATCTCCGTCACCCTCCTCATCAGCATCTTCATCATCATCCTCGTCATCATCATCCTCGTCATCATCATCCTCATCATCATCATCATCACCACCATCATCACCGTCTCCTTCCTTTATCTTCAAGGATCAACTTGGGACCCCTTCAGCTTTAGTATGATATTTTTGTTCGCAGACTCCAACTCCCTAATCTTTTGAGTCGACATGACATGCTGTTCCTGGAATTGGGAGATCTGCTCAGCTTGCTGAGCAATAAGATGGGCTTGAGAAGCATTTTGCTCCTCAAGCTGTAGAAGTCGAGCATTCTTCTCATCATCAGCAGCTAACAACTTCAGCACCATCCGATTTAGTGCTGACAGTTGTTCCTCTACTCCACTTGGAGGTAGAGACGATCCAGATGGGAAGGTGGATGTACCTGCTCGATGGATAGTGGTGGTGGCTGTGGCGATGGTGAATATTGGTGGTGGAATATGAGTGGGTTGTGACGTGGGATGTATGGTAGTGGTGGGTGAGGTGGTAGATGTGGTAGCTGGAGGTGTGGTAGCTGGAGGTGTAGTAGCAGTGGTGGTGGTAGTGGTGGATGGTGTGGCTGAGGTAGTGGCTGTGCTGGTGGATGATGTCAAAGTAAATCTCAACCTCTTCCCCTTCTTGCCGTAGGGGCGAGCCATAGTCTTCTTCCTCTTCCTTTAGATGCAGAGGCTCCCCCTTGGCTACTGAGCGGATCCGGGGCATATGAGGGATCTGATTCAGCAGCAGCATCCCCGGACTCCACTGGGCGTCCACCTACTGCCCTCATGCCTCTCTCTGTGGCAATAACCTTGCTGCCCACAGTCCTCGTTAGAGGCTCTTCATCACTTTCTTCCTCCTCATCGAGCTGAAATCCCGGATGGAAGCTAGCCCTCTCAGCTCCTCCTTGGGTGGATGATGGAGATGTCACCTCGGTAGTCGTAGCCCTAGATTGTGCGGGGCCTGTATCTCCATCACCACTATCATCGTCGTCTGAGTCATAATCAGGAATAGCTATCGGCTCAGAATCAGAATCACTCTCATCGTGGCGCCACTTCCTCTTCGAAGGTGCCACATAGTCTTCCCGGGCCAGATGCCCAAACAATCTCTTTACCGGGGGCTTCATCTGCTTCCCCGGTACACTCTCATCCTCCCGAGGGTGGTGTCATCCATCACCTCGAGGACAACAGCATCCTCCTTCTCCTTGTGCAGCGAGGGGAGCTTCTGATCAATAATCATCTGCAGAAAGCGTGGATACATGCAGAAGCTTTCTTCCCCCTTCGCCTCTATATTCTCCACCATATAGGTGAAGATCATCCTGGAAAAGCTGAATGGATGATTCAGCACCAACGCCACATAGGCGTTCTGCATCTGGTCAGAGAGCTCGTCGAAGCCACCCTTCCTGGATGCGATGCATCGTAGCAGTACGTGGGCCAGATATTTAAACGCGGGGCACAAGTTGCTCTTATTGAGCATACTTGCGGTGATGTCCCCAGAATACTTGGCCCTCAGAAAGCAGCCTCTAACCGTGAGAGGATGTAATCGGGTGGGGCAATCACTATCATCCCCGAACTCCAGAACTGTCCTGATATCATCCTCGGTGATCTGAATGGCCTCCCCGAATATAGAACTCCAAATAGCGTGGGGCTCAGTAGACCTGTCTACAGTAGCGTTCTCCCAGAACGCCTGTTGTATCGATCGGTAGGGAGTGCACGATGTAGATATAGCTCGAAATATTCTCGAGCGACGTAGGAAGGTAATGATCCCGGCAAACTCCGTAGAGTTGCGGGAAGTCAGATCGAGATAAGCACAGATGTTGTGCTTAGAGCTCATGGTCCATCTGCTTGCCATCTATTCACACAAAACAAATAAACGTTAGTACGTCAAAGTTTTCCAGACTTGTTTCATGTAATTGAACATTTTGTTCAGTCGTGCGACTGAACTGAGCGATTGAATTTAGTTGTGCGACTGAGCTGGACGACTGAGCTCTAGTTATGCGATTGAGCTCATACGTGCGACTGAGTCTGGCGATTGGACTTAGTCGTGCGATTGCTCATGCATTTGCCTCAGTCGTGCGATTGAGCTTAGACGCATGGTTCAGTCGTGCGATTGAACCATTCGTCTATCTCAGTCGTGCGAATGAGTCTAGTCGTCCTGCTCAGTCGTGCGATTGGAGTTCATCAGTGTGTCCAATCACATGAATGACAGTTTGTCAATTCAAATTCTAATTTTGAGCAAAACTTGATTTTAAACGTTGAGATTAGGCTCATTACACTCGAAACAGTCCGATTATGCATCTTTTAAGTTTTGTTTGAACTTATAGCGTAGTTTGAGTGGTTTATTTATCCGTTTTGTCCTCGGTTACTGTTAGGTCAATTTTTGAGTGATTCGTGATGTCATTGTTTGGTTTTATTGACGTACCATCTCGAATATTACCTGTATAAGCACAATCGAACGTCAGAACACACAAATATATGGTAAAAGTGAATCGAACAAGATTTTGGCAGAGTTTCTTTAAGTTGTGCGAATAGGGGGCGATTTGGGTGAATGGGCGAATGAGGCCGATTCGACCTGTATTTATACTAGGGCAACTCCCAGTCGTGCGACTGAACCTAGTCGTATAGGTCAGTCGTGCGACTGAGCCTAGTCGCATGAGTAAGTCATGCGACTGCGTCTCAGTCGTGCGATTCACCCAATCGTTCATCTCCAATCGTACGATTGAGGTTCATTCGAACGACTGTGACAGTCGGTCACTTCCAATTATGCGATTGGACTCATTCGCATTGTCCATTCGTACGATTTGACTCATTCGTATGCTCCAATCGTACGACTGGACCATACTTATGATTCAGTAGTGCGAATGCCATACTTGTGATATTTTGACCATTTTACCATACGACACTTAGTTCCATTTAACAGTAAATAAAACATTATGAGCAATTTGATCATCTCAGACATGACCATTTTAATAAAATAGTTTGATCATCTCAGATATGATCCATTTATCCACCTGATCATCTCAGACATGATCCATTTAACCACCTGATCATCTCAGACATGATCCATTTATCCACCTGATCATCTCAGACATGATCCATTTATCCACCTGATCATTTCAGACATGATCCATTTTAACTTTTCAGAAACAAGTTATTATTGATTAAACGTTAAGTTCATTTTGTGACATTTTCTGCAATGAGCAGCATAGCACAGTCCGACACTGACATACTTAACAAATAAAATAAAATACTAAACTAAATAACAAAACAAAATGTTTTTGTGATTTTGTTAGGGTTGGGTAGATAAGCCTATTAGCATTAACAACATTTTCAAGGTAGATTCATATGGAATCAGATAGGCATAAACTCAATTACTTGGAACCTTTTATATTTATCGAAAAGGAAACTAACATATTTACATATCACAGTTTTTCATTCATCTGAGACTTCTAAGTTCTAACTGGGAATCATGCTTGATATGATATGTAACGCACGTTGATTATCAACATCAGTCGATGCATATTGTCAGTATTCTTGTCCACTTAAATCCATACACAGACATTTGACACACATTGGTGATGAATTAAGTTATATTATTTCAACCAACATTTGTGGATCCCACGCTTATGTGGTAATCAACATTCCTCAGGAGACTTTTGAGAGGTCTACGGGTATTTTGACAAAAAGAGACTATTCTTAGAACTTTCAAAGAGAAGCCAAGCCTCAGGTCAGTGCCATCGCACAGCAAAGAGGCGGCAAACAACAATGAATTCTAGAATATGTAGGTTATGCTTATCCTCAGATCAGTGCCATCACACAGCAGAGAGGCACACAACCTATCTCCTTGTTAGAGCATTTCTTATTTTCTTTTTCACATAACGCACCAACAACATAAGTTATCAGCTTGATTGCGCTTGTATTCAATTTTTTCATGCTTTGCTCTTTTGTGGTCACTCGCACACCTTTAGTGGCGTTTATTTGCTCGTTATCCCTTATTGGAAATAACTGATTGTGTTAACCAGTGATAAGATGGGACCCCACGGTTGGTTGAACCATTTAGTTTAGATTGAGTTCACCAATGACGTCTACTCGTCTATTGTGTTGAATCTAACGACACATCATATAGTGAAATAGCACCTCCCTAGATCAACTTTCTCCGTGTAATTACAATAACACTCAAGCTTACTATCATTTTCTCAATCTTGTTAGACTTAGAATCCTCTGACTAACAATTTTCTGTGATTTAATGAAACTAAAATTTTAAAAAATGTAAAATCTTTTTGGTGTTCCAAGTAACTGGACGCCTGTGTACTAACACTTTCCATTTGTGTAGAATTACAGCCTTGTCATTGTTGTTTTTACCTTTTAGCTTATCTGCCCTTCTCCCCCGTTTTTTTTGAGTAACTAATTACTGAAAGTAACCTAATCTCCCCCAAAAATTCTAAAATAGAAAATCTTTTTGTGTTTTTGGATTTTTATAAGACAAGGAAATTAAAATAAAAAATAAAAATAAAAAGAAAGACAGAACTGGTGTCGGACTATGCATCTGTGTCGTCAGAGATAATGTCATTTTCTTTTTCACGCCGTTGACCTCTAGCAGGTAGAAAAATCTTGGTTTATCAAACGGTTTAGTGTAGAGGTCAGCGTGTTGAAAATCCGTGTTTATCTTTACCACATCAATTAATTGTTTTTCATAGCAGTCGCGTATGAAATGATACTTTATGCCGATGTGTTTAGTTTTAGGGTGTTGAACCGGATTTTTAGTTACAGCTATGGCAGCAGAGTTATCAACATAGATAGGGGTGTTAGAGAATTGCAAACCGTAGTCCCGCATTTTCTGTTGGATCCAGATAATCTGAGAGCAGCAGCTTGCAGCAGCAACGTATTCAGCTTCACAGGTTGATAACGCAACCGAGGTCTGCTTCTTGCATTGCAACGTGACTAAACGCCTTCCAAAAAACTGACACCCTGCTGATGTAGACTTAAAATTCATTTTGCAGCCACCATAGTCTGAATCACTATATGCAGTGAGCTCAAAGTCATCATCATGAGGATACCACAACCCCAGTGTTGGTGTACCCTTCAGATAACGAAAGATTCTTTTCACCCCGATCAGATGATTTACTTTCGGTTTTGCTTGATATCTGGAGCATAAACATGTGGCATACATGATATCTGGACGGGAGGCAGTGAGGTACATGAGAGATCCGATCATCCCATGATACATAGTGGCATCCACCAAATCCCCATTCTCATCAGAGCCACATCATGATTTGTGGCGAGAGGGGTACCGGCAACAGTGATGTTTTCCATATCAAACCGACTAAGAATGTCGCCGACATACTTAGTCTGATGCAGAAAAATACCGGTAGGTGTCTGATCCACCTGTAATCCCAGGAAGAACTTCATTTCTCCCATGGCGCTCATTTCAAATTCTGCCTTCATCACAGATTCAAATTCTTTACATAACTCTTCGTTTCGTAAACCGAAGATTATGTCATCCACATAGATTTGCACCATTAGTAAATCACTGTCTCTTTCTTTGATAAATAATGTGCAGTCAATCACACCCCTGCAAAACTCGTGTTTCAGTAGATGAGTGGAGAGCTTTTCATACCAGGCTCGAGGAGCCTGATGTAGCCCATACAGAGCCTTGTCTAACTTGTAGACTCTGTCCCGATGATAAGGATCTTCGAATCCTTCGGGTTGACTGACATAGACCTCTTCACGGATTCCCCGTGCAAGAATGCACTTTTAACATCTAATTGATAGACTTTGATCTTCATGTAAGAGGCGTAGGCTAGAAAGATGCGGATAGCTTCCATTCTAGATACTGGTGCAAAGACTTCATTATAGTCGACTCCCTCGACTTGTCTGAAGCCTTGAACAACCAACCGTGCCTTGTTTCTGATAACGACACCTTGGTCATCCTTCTTGCAGCGTAGCACCCATTTGGTTCCAATCACCTTTATGCCTTTGGGCCGGTCAACGAGTGTCCACACTCCAAGCTTCTTGAACTGTAGTAGCTCCTCTTGCATAGCATTGACCCAAGCCTCATCCTTCAGGGCATCGCTTACGTGTTTGGGTTCGACTTGAGAGACAAAGCATCTAAAAGCCCCATCATTCACGTAGCCCTTTTCCATAATTGCAGCATAATCAGCAGAATACAACTGATTTCTCGTCTGCACGCCGGAGTGTAGATCTCCAATGATAGCTTCCGGTGGATGATTCGTACTATCCTAGTCACAGCTGTCGTAGGAACGACAACTTCAGTATCTAGATTTGTGACTGGAGGTTCAGTATCTGTATTTCCTGATGTATGTTCAGCAGCTGATGAGCTTCCTACTTGATCAACGTTCGGTGCAAGGCTCGTCTCAGCTGCTTCCTCATCATCTGATGAGTCATCACTTTCGTCCTGATCAGTTGGTGAAGATCCCGATGATCCACTCGCTGATGTTGTATTGCTAGTATCCAGATTCGATGTGTTTAGAACATCGTGCATCATCTGAGTAGCAATATCTTCATCTAAATCTATCTGAGGAATATTGAATGATTTGAAAAAGCCATCGTAGTCAAAGAATGACGATGGACCTTTTCCAGCAGGGGGATGGTGAATCGTTGAACGTCAACATTGCACCATACTTCTACCTGACCCGTAGAGTTGTTGTAAACTCGTTTGTCTGGTATGCTGTATCCTAGAAACATCCCCTGATCTGCCTTTTCATTGAACTTCCCTCTTGAGTTTTCTTCAGAAGCGTGCAAGGAGCACCGAATGGTTCCAGATACTCCAGGTTAGGTTTGCGTTTCTGTAGCAGCTCATAGAAAGTCTTCCATGCCTCTTCACAACTAACATAAGATTGAGTGTGTAGCATGCATTGGCAATAGATCCGTTCAGTACTGCACTGGCAGCTTTGAATCTGCCAACATAGTTCTGGCGGTCTCGATCAAGTTCTTGTTCTTTCGCTCAGCAACTCCATTCATCTGTGGTGTGTATGCAGAGGTGAATTGATGAACAATTCCCTTTTCTTTGCAAAAAGCATCCATCCACTGATTCTTGAACTCTATTCCATTGTCTGAACGAATCTTCCTAACCTTCAGCTTGTAGAGAGACTCCAGTGTTGTCACGAGCACCTTGAATGACTCAAAGGTTTCTGACTTTGCTTTCAGAAACATCACCCAGGAGAACTGTGAGTAGTCATCAGTGACTACAAAGCAGTACCAGTCTTCGGCGATACTGTTCGTGCTGACTGGACCGAATAGATCCATGTGCAATAGCTCCAGGGGCATCTCGATAGAATTGACTTGCTTGGTCTTGTGAGATTTCCTGGTCTGCTTTCCCTTCTTGCATGAGACACAAAAATCAGGAAGTTTGAAGTTCTTTATAGGAACTCCATCAACTAAGTTGTTATGAATCAGATGATTCATCTTCCTGTGATTAATGTGTCCCATTCTCCTGTGCTATGAGATGGAGTCCTTCTCTATAGCTTTAGACAAGAAACATTGAACAGTAGAAGCACTAGTAGAAGCATTAGACATATCTAGAACATACAAGTCATTATATCTAGATGCTGACATTAATACCTGCTCCTCTGGAATTTCCATCTCTTTCTTCAGAATGTAGCATTTCCGATTGTCAAAGATAACTTTGAAGCCCTTGTCACATATCTGAGACACTGAAAGCAAATTGTTTTCTAATTGCTGAACAAAATTGACTTTATCGAACCTTACCTTTGCATTACCTACTTCTCCCTGAGCAGTAATGTATCCTCCTTTGTTTCCAGCAAAAGAAACATGTCCCCTCTAATTTGTTTGACATTGTAAAGGAGGGATTGATTTCCCGTCATGTGCCTGGAAGCTCCGCTATCGACTATCCATGTATTGGTAGAAGCACTATAGCGGACAACCTGCACATAATAGAAAATTATTAGTTAAGGAGGGGGACCCAAGCCTTGACTGGCTTAGGTTTCCCTGAGGCATCACACATCATGAACTCGACCCACTGTCCTTTATCAGTGGGTGGTACATCAACTTTCAACTTGTCCTTGCTTTCAGACACATCAGTTGTTTTGGCTTTCCACAAACCATCCCTGTGAAAGGATTGTTTGTGGTAAACCGTAGACTGATTTACAATTTGAGCTTTTGGTTTAGTTTCAAAAACAGGTTTAACCTCAGGCATCACAGACTTGCCAGTGACTTGTCTGTGTTGCCTTTGGCGCGGAGGGGATGGAAACGACCTAGAAGGTGTTTTAGACCTAATAGGAGTTTTTGATCTAATGGGAGTCTTAGATCTTTGTTTTGAAACTTGTTTAACTTCATTGTCTAACTCAATTTTAATTTTTGGTGTCTGATAGCGAGGACAATTTGAAGAGATGTGACCATGTTGTCCACAAGTATAGCATGACCTCCTTTCAACAGGACTAGGAGATCTCTTGTGGGGCGGTGAGTAAACTTTAGGTACTTCCTTTTTGGTCTCATTTTTAAGATTTTCACCTTCCTTGACAAATTTTACTTGTTTAACATTATGTGTGTTTTGTCTTAGAAGATGGTGGTTATCTTGCTTCACCGGTTTAGTTTGAGTGGTTTTGGAAATCTTAGGTTGTGTGGTAGTCGATTTTGGACCCAACCCAAGAGATACTTGAACATTCTCTTCCACCCTGTTTCCAGTGATTTTTGTACCAGTTGTGCCTGATGTTGATGCTTTCTGGTCAGTAGCCGGAGGGGCAGATTTAACCGCTGTGTCCGGATCGCTGACCAGAGGAGTTGTCACCACATGATCCTTTATTGGGTTATTATTAATTGGACGTTGTTTGGTGTTCAAAAGGATCTCATGTGGTGGCGGCACAACCTTGTATCCCAAACCTTCCCCGTTGTTGCGTTCCTTAACCAAGTTTTTCAAAATATGTGAAGAACTAGCTAGACTGTGGAGTTTTTGTTTTAAAGACTCGTTTTCAACTTGCAAAACTGCTCTATCCTTTTTAGTTTCTTCAATTGTCTTTAAATAAAACTTTATATCATTTTCTTGGTTAAACACAACAACTTTAGTTTCTTTTAATTGTTTCTTTAACACTTCATTTTTTCTTTATAGCTGCTTTCATTTTGTTTTAAAACCCTATTTGCCTCTGTGCACAATTTTAAGTCATTTACTAAGTTATCATTGTGATCTAATAACCTAGCAAATTTTAGATCAATGCTTTCCCTAAATTTATCACATTCAGCACAAGCATGTTTAATAAACAAATCATCCTTGGATTCTACCTGTGCAGATGTAGACGTTCCTGCCATGAAAGCATTTTGAGGTTCAGATTGTGCTTCAGATTCAACATTCAGCTCATTTTCAACAAGTTGATCAACAACAGCTATGTCTTCATCCAAATTAGCAGTGTCAGGTTCAGCTGAGTTCTCCCCCTCACTCGCTGAGTCTTCATTCAGATCTTCAACAGATGTAATGTTGGCTTCACCCTCAGATAAGAATCAGAAGGACCAGTCCTGTCCTTCATCACCTTGAGCCACCATTGCTTTTGAATCACTGCTTGTTGACGCTGGCTTTTCTCTTTGTCCTGTTTGGTGAAGGATAAGAACGGGTTTCCATTGCCAGTCTTCTTTGGTTTGACACATTCACGCTTGAAGTGTCCTTTCTCACCATAATTGAAATAGGTGACTTTAGACTTGTCGAAGCCAAAAGTAGTATCTTTGGTAGCCACCAGATTCTGACCAGTCTTCTTCACAAACTTCTTAGCCCGTTGTACAACACTAGCGAGAGCCCATATTATATCCATTCTCTCCAACTCATTCTCATCCACCTGCTCATAGTCTTCATCAGCCAAGTGGCAGTTCCCTATCTTTCCTGCTACCAAGCCATCATAGGAATGAACAATAGCAGCCAGTAGATCTATGTGTTCTTTAGCCACTTCCACAGTTACTTTTCCCAAGTTTTCTGTCACTAACTTTGTCAATTGAATTTCAGGAACACTGTGTTGAACCCCTGATGAGACAGTTGACTCACCGCCAGACGATGAGCTTTGACCCGTTGCAGATGTATTAGAAACAAATGCAGTCTGCAGAGGAGCATTGGAAGATTTTGCAGTTGGAGTGGGAGTCACATTGTAGAGAGTCGGATCCTGAGCATATGAACCCTTCTTTGCCTTGTACTTATGTCTCACTTCTTCTTCTCTCAGTTTCAGGATGAAATCATTTATATCCAAGGTCTCAAGTACTGAGTTGTATCTTAAGGTGGAGATAAACGAATCCCACTTCTCTGGAAGCCCGTTAGCCAAACTTGACACTTTTTCTTCCTTAGACATTTGAACACCATGAGTGTGAAGTTCACTCATCAGATGATAGAAGCGGTTAATGATGTCGTCCAAACTCTCATTCCCGATGGCAGAAAAATTATCAAACTCTTTCTTTAGTGCTTTGGCCTTTAAGGACTTAAGAGTTGTGCTCCCTTCATACCTTTTCTCAAGAGCCTTCCAGAACTTTTACTTTGCTTGTGCTCAGAATACTGATGGAAGATTTCTTTAGGAATAGACTGGGTTAACATGGCATATGCTTTCTTGTCTGCATTGTAAGCAATCTTTTGTGCATCAGTCAATCCACTCAACGTTAGGGGTATTCCATCAGTACCAACTGGCATATTGTAGCCAGTTTCAATAGCGTTCCAGAGATTGGTATCCACACCATTTAGATGAATTTCAAATCTTTGCTTCCACTGAGGAAATTCATCAATAGACAGTAACTTAGGAGGTTTATTATGGTTCCCGATCTCATTTTCCAGTAGTAGTAGGTTCTGTATCCTTGAGTCTTTACTAGCTAAGAATGCAAAGTTCTCTGAGTCCATGACGAATTAGAATTAGACTTGACAAACAGGCTGTTTATGCGACTGGGATGTGCGACTGGGGGACGACTGAAACACAATCATGCGATTGAGCTTAGTCGTACGACTGGGCATGCGATTAGGGCTGTTGTGCGAATGGACAGACCGATTGATTCAATCGTGCGATTAAACGAGCGATTGAATTCAGTCGTACGATTGGACTGGCGAATGGAGTTCAGTCGTGCGATTGAGTTAATCGTGCGACTGAGACTGCTGAAATTGAAATTTTTCACATACGTTGACCTAAAAACGCAATCTTTTACACCCTAGACGGCTGCAACTCGAAAAAGACTCAATTTTCAGAACATGCACACGCAAAAACTTGATTTTGAGCAGAAAGAACAGATCTTTTCTCTTAAAAACATTGACTTTTTCACAAAAACGATTGAATCCACGAGGAATCAAGAGCCAAAGCTCTGATACCACTTGTTAAGACCGTGTACGACGGAGTACTAACTGATTCAAACGTGAAACCATATCAAATAGTGTGGAATCCTATTTGATTGGTGATGAGGTATGAAAGTATATATTTTGATAAAGGATTTTTCACACAGATTCAGTTTTAAATGTTTGTTACTACTACTAACTACACACACAGAAGGCAAGTGCACCTATCGTGAGGTAATATAGTGATGGTAAGAACCGAGTATCAATCCGTGGACACACTAAGACTACTCAACAATCCTTATGATTGACTATCAATTTTTGTTTAAGAGAATGATAAGTTGCATTGATGTAAATTAGGGTTTCAAAACTAAAAATAGAAATAATAAATAAAGTAAAACAAGTTGAAATTTTTGGATTTAAGATCAGGAGATAAAGGCTATCATCCTAACTTGGATTACACTTATGTAACTGTGATGAAGTGGTGGTGTGATTAAAGATATTGAATAAAGTAATTGTGTTAACGTTTATAAAGATGAGCTGGCGTGATTTCTCGTCTATCCACTCCGTAATGACCAGGACCATGTCAGGTTGAGATTTACTGCTTAGGTCAAGGCCCTAGTGATGTAGGTAAATCTTTTGTGTCCTTTTCGACATACGATTTCTGAAAACATAACTTAATGTAAGAAGAGAGTTGATCAAGTTCTATTCTAACATACCATTAATTTTAGAAAACCATAACAATTACTGTAGATTTCTCAGACTAATAAAAGGGAACTCGTAAATGATCAAAAAGTTAAGATCTTATGATTTCTAATAACCATCTCTAGTTAATTAGCCATAGTTTGTTATGAATAAAAGTTGATCATACGTTTTTCAACCGTGTATGACAATCACAATTACAAACCATAAACTTATAACCCCCCGTTCAAATGTAGGTGCTACCCATCGAAAGTTTTCCCAAGACCACCATAACATTAACACAATATTTATCACACCATTAATTCATCATAAATTACATAAGTTGCATCCAAGTAGGATGATAATAAGAGTTTAGGTCATAATGAGCTGTAATATAACAAACAACATAGAAGATAGATATGAATTCATCGGTAAAATAGAACAATCAAACCAATGATCCATAATGGATGATGTTTAGACAATTCCGAGCCTCTTCCAAGTGTTGTATGCACCTCCCGAGCCTCCAAATGATCTCTAAGACTTAATTCCCGAGACAATTCTGCAGAGTATCACTTCCACCAAAAGCTTGCAAAATGATGAACTTAGCCCTCTATTTATAGGCTTCCCGGAGTGTTTAAGCACGGCCCCGTGACAAAAAGGCACGACCCCGTGTTAGTACAATGCTTACAAAAGTTGGTCGGATCGTACGCACAGGAATTGTCGGGCACGGCCCCGTGACAAATAGGGCACGACCCCGTGAAAGGAGAGAACACGGCCCCATGTTGATTTGGGGCACGGCCCCGTGACTACTTTTGGGGAACAGTACTTTTGTTCTGTCAGATGTCCAATCACGGGGGTGTGCCAAATTAGCACGGGGGTGTGTTTCAGGCAAGGCATGGGGGCGTGCTTAATGAGGCACGGCCCCATGCTTGGAGTTTTAAGCTTGGATTTCTTCAATTTCTTGTCCATTATGCTCCTTTTGTCCATCTTGCCCTTCACAACACCTGAAAACACAATTAAATGATTTTAAGTACATAATCATCATATTTCGGGAGATATCGAGGAATAAATGATGTGCTTTTGATAGTGTTTTTATGTATAATTTAGAGCACATCAAATATCCCCACACTTGAACTTTGCTTGTCCTCAAGCAAAATCACTTAAAATGACAACTCTACCAAAAACCAAATAAAGCAAAAGATAAATATGTCTTTCGGGAAATACGCAAGTAAAAATTATTTCATCCAAATGCAAACATTTTAGGCATGTATAGAATGATATCCTAGCAAGCAATGAGATTGTTAGTAAAGATTATAACCATGCAAAAAAAGTCCACACTCCTCACAAAATACACTCACACTCGGCTGAATATATGGAATCATACATAAGATGAAGTATGACTAATACGCTCAATTGCCTAGTATGAGTACGTGTGAAATCATATGCTTGCTAAGGGATCAATTCTCCACCTACTTAGATATTTAGTTACATAAATCATTAGGTGTTTGATGGGTTGTAACTTGGCTCGGGCTCGAGTGTGGAATGTTTGGAAAAAGTGGCTAAATGCTAAAGACGACGGTCTTGGCTTATTTTTCTAAAATAAACTACAAGGAAAGCAGTAAAAAGTTCCCTATATAATACTTCAAGCTAGAAGGAATATGCTAACTTGAGGACTCGTTTAAGGTCAGATTGTTAAGACCGTATTTTGCTTTCAGAAACCTTACTTCATCCTTTACCCGAAGATACACAAAACTATCCATTCGTAAGGATCATTCGGCTTGAAGCCTAATAGCACCCAATTGGATCAGTTCTGTGTATTCGTATTGGGATTCAGTTTGGTTCTTTTTGCATTTTCCATTGTGAGACCAATTTCCACAATTCGGGCACCTTTCGTATCTTTTGCCCCTCTCTTTATAGCGCTTTTTGAGATTCCACAAAATGGCGGAACTTGTTCCTTTTTTCGCCATTTCTTTCTTGCATCGTACTTGAGGTTGTAAATTTGTTCGCGGATTCCCGGGGGAAGTCCCGGTTTTGCGTGATGAAGGCAACAAAGCAAATTAAAATCAAAAGAATGCATTCCAGTTCTTTTAGGTCTGCCAGTAAAAGACCAAATTTTTCTTTCTTTTTCTCTTTTTCTCTTTTTCTTTTTTTATAAATAAACCAAAATCGTGTCTTTAACGAAAAACGGGTTTTGTTGACGGCTTTTTGGTTGAGTGACTTGGTGATTCGGGTGATAAAAATAAAATGTTTAAGCTCAACGGGCTAACTAGGGTTGACGTTCGGGTAAGGAAGATTAAAAGAAAATGGTTGGGGCTTGAATGGTTAAGTTTTCCTAATGCCTAACTCATTTTTATGCAGAAAATACTAATTAAGGTCTTGAAATGTATACCCAAAGCAAGTTCTAATCACTCGTATCATGAGGCACTCTCAATTGAATTCAGAATGAAAGTAAAATTGCAAAGGTTTGCAAAAGCTGTTTAAGGCTCAAAAATAAACTCACAAATGGATGGAATTGGGTAAAAGTGTTTCATTTTGCATGATTACATATATTTACTTGATTATTGCTTTTAAGGATATCACAAAAATATTTTCAACTTTTATTTGGATTTCTCTTATTTACTTATTTATTTCCCGAAAACGTATATTTATAGTTTGGCTTATCAAAAATTGTTTAAATTTTTGGCTTCGTGTCATAAAAATTACTGGTTAAGTGATTTTGTTGAAAATTTTCAATTTAATTTGGACCTGTTTTTAGCAAAGTATCAAATATGTATCTCGATTAATCCCATCCCCACACTTAAAATTCACATTGTCCCCAATGTGATAAATAATATAAAACAAGGAATGGTAACGAGATACTCCCCAAAAGATGATGAAGTCGATTTGTGCCTTTGCTTGTGAGAACCATCGGGATCACCTGAAATATCATCCATTTTTTGAAAATATTAAAATCCTAAACACACAAAATAAAATAAAATGACATAAAGTAAAGGATAGATTGGCACAAAACGACAGTGCCCGGGCCCTGAAAGTGATATGGATTTTCAAGGGCTTTGTGACGGGATATCCCCCTACTCACGATACATTCGGTTTCTGATATGCGTGACATCATTGCTCAGGTCGTCCACTCGGGAGTTTAGATTTTTGACTCGGTTGAAGGCTTGTTGCGCGTATTCGAATAATCTCCTTGCATGGTCACTGGTGGTCTGGATTGCTTCATAAAGGTCTAACATGGTGGGAAATTCTCCGGCGTGTGAGCTGGAGGCCCCGGCATCCTCATGATGCGTTGGCATATAGAGGTCCATGATAATTTCCTCAGGATCTGCCGGATCCCAGATTTGTCCCTTCCTGTCCATAAATCTTGGTTGTCCATTTGGTAAGGTTGTGATCATGTACATGCTTGTGCAAATGCTTAAGTCCAACAATCCTGGCATTACTCCTTCGGTTCCCTTCGTGTTACACCCATAACTCTCGTATAAGTTTAGGATCCAGCTTCCTCCAAACATGGGTGTCGGAGCACCTGCAGTTGCATTCCTGGCAAACAAGTTACAAAACAAATACCCAATATTGCATGGCACATGATTAGTCATACAATATAAAATAAACAGGTCTCTCAAACTAACAACTCCCTCGCTTTGGCCACGAGCTGTTATCGAATGGCTAAGCAACCGATGTATGTATCGTAGCTACGGGTCCCGAATCTGACTACTCTTGGTCTTACTTGAGTTGAACGCCCCTGTTCCAATCTTTTCCCAAAATGCCTTTCTCATGGCACCACTTTCTGTGTCCCTACTTTCCTCATCTGGAAATGTATGATAAGCTTGTAGGGGTTTTAACATGTTTATCAAAGTTCATATAACCTTATTTATATGAAAAACGCAGCGGATTTATATTTTAAAACATGTTATTAAGTTAGTTGTTAAACCATTTTAACAAACAACCCCATGCCATGGATCTTTATACACAATACATACAATAATAAGAACATAAGATAGTCAAGAATCTACAACCTTTGTAGCTTCCTAAAACCCAAAGTTATGAGCTGTGAAAGATGAGTTCGTGACTTAGTCTTCAACCAAGAAAACCTCAAGGAGTGATACCCCAAGCTTGTACAAACACCTTGCTTTGCTAGGCTTTGAACACCAACTTGTATTTCTCTCTTTCTTGCGGGACTTTTCAGCCAAGAACCTTTCTTTGGAGCTGAAAAACTCCTTTCTTTGGCTTCAAAAAAACCGAGAATCAAAGGGAGAGTGAGAGAGAGGAATCTCTTGTGTGTGTAGGTGGAGAGTGTGAAAAAATGAAAAGGAGAGTTAGTGCTTAATGCATGTACTTGGAACATGCAAAAGAGGTTCCCAAGAGCATATCATGGGGCTGCCGTATGGGCTCCCCTTTTGTCCCTCTCATTTTCAAAATTTTTTTTATAAAAAACACTCTTGCATTTCACCTTTTATAAAATTAACCCATTTTAATTTTATATCACATACAAATTGTCATTTGTCATTGTTTAACTAATTTAAACAATGAACAAGTAATCCCTCATGAACAAATCAATATTTAATGATGTTCATCTAAAAAAGTAATAATTTAGAAAATCCAATTTTCTAAATTGGTGTCACTACTTATTTGTATGATCTTATCAACAAATAAATTATCTTTCGATGTTTGTTTGGCTTGTTATTGGGTATGACCCGACTTGGATCATATCACACTAGCCACATCAATTTAATATAAATCTTGGGCAGATCAATTCCTTCAATCTCCCACTTGCACAAGATTTATAGAAGATTGATGCAAGCAGCAAATAACGCCTAGCAACGGTTTGCTACCCCTAATGTATATGACTAAGTTCCATTCAATAACATCATCCTTTTCAAATACCTTACTTGAATATGTTTTAGGTGAATTAATCATCTATCCTTTTGTTGCAGATGTCACGTTAAATCCAAGAGACATAGAATTGTCATTCTCTGATGATTTAACTTTAACAGGCCTTAAACATCTAACTCTCAACGAATAAGAGGAACAAATTCCATCTTGACTACATACGTCTCTCACAATCACCTTATATCATACCTGAACTCAGCCTTATGTACTGCCAATTTTTCAGAACAGCAATGTACTAAGTCAAAGTACAATACTTGGTGAATATCAAGACCCAATATGTATCTCAGGTCTAAGGATACAATGCTATTCGCCTTTACTCAATATCTCTTATGACTAATCACAAAGATTCCATGCAGAAATAATTGAGAGCGGGTCTGTCCAATATCTATATCCCATAGATATCAATGAACCTTGGTAGCAACCTTTTGCTCTATATTCATACCTTATGAATATCAACCAATCCAATTTCATTATAGTCTTACATTCATAATTGTTCCTACAAGTATGATCGACTGCGGACGTTTAGAATAACTTATTTATTCACGGATTTAAACATGCTAAAATAGAAGAACAAATGAAATTATAACTATATAATTAAGTCAAATAACATAAGTTCCAATATCTAAATACAAAATACAACATCAAACCCAGTCACTTGAATATCTAAGTCCCATGGCACAAGCATGGCCTTCATGCTTTGCCTTTTCAAGGAGCTTTGTGAGTGGATCCGCAATGTTTTTATCAGTGTGGACTTTGCGAATACATATCTTTCCTTTTTCAACTTCATCCCTTATGTAGTTGTATCTCCGTTCAATGTGCCGAGTTTTTTGATGAGCATGAGGTTCCTTGATTTGAGCAATCGCACCCTCGTTGTCACAAAAGATCTCTAGGGGATCCTGAATGGAAGGGACTACCCCCGGATCGGCTATGAATTTCTTCAGCCATGCAGCTTCCTGTGCTGCCATTGAAGTGGCGACGTATTCTGACTCTGTAGTGGACAACACTACGACTTCTTGCTTTGAGCTTTTCCAAGAAACAGCTCCACCATTCAGAATAAAGATGTACCCCGATTGAGATCGTGAATCATCTCGATCGGTTTGGAAACTCGCGTCCGTGTAACCTTTTACAACGAGATCCTCTTCACCAGACCCGTAGATCAAGAACATATCCTTAGTCCTCCTTAGGTACTTCAGAATGTTCTTGACAGCCATCCAATGACTATCACCCGGATTTTACTGGTATCTACTTGTCATGCTTAAAGCGCATGACACGTCTGGTCTAGTGCATATCATTGCATACATGATGGATCCTATAGCAGATGCATATGGGATTGCCTTCATTCTATTTTGCTCCTCCTTTGAGCTTGGACATTGAGTCGTACTCAATATTGTCCCTCTTTGAATAGGTACAGTACCTTTCTTAGAGTTTTCCATCTTGAACCTTTTCAAGATTTTGTCAATGTATGCACTTTGATTCAAACCAATCAGCCGCCTTGATCTATCCCTATAGATCTTTATTCCTAGAATATAGGCAGCTTCACCAAGATCCTTGATGGAAAAACAACTTCCAAGCCAGGTTTTTACACCTTCCAAGGTTGGGATGTCATTTCCAAATAGTAGTATGTCATCAACATACAATACTAGGAAGGTTATTATGCTCCCACTAGCCTTCTTGTACACACAAGCCTCATCAGCGTTTTTGATGAAGCCAAATTTCTTTATCTCCTCATCAAAACGGTGATTCCAGCTTCTCGATGCTTGTTTCAATCCATAGATTGATTTCTTTAACTTGCATACTTTATCAGGATGTTTTGGATCGAAAAAACCTTCAGGCTGAACCATATAGACATCTTCCTCAAGATATCCATTTAGGAAAGCGGTTTTGACATCCATTTGCCAAATCTCATAGTCATAATGAGCAGCTATGGCAAACAATATCCTTATAGACTTTAGCATTGCAACAGGTGAGAAGGTTTCATCATAGTCAACCCCTTGAGTTTGAGTGAAACCCTTTGCTACAAGTCTAGCTTTGTAAGTATCCAAGTTTCCATGCATATCGGTTTTCTTCTTGAAAACCCACTTACTTCCAACTACTTTGGAATTAAGAGGTGGTACGACAAGTTCCCAAACTTGATTGTCATACATGGATTGCATCTCAACGTTCATGGCTTCAAGCCATTTGTCACAATCCAAATTGGACAATGCATCATGATATGTGGTTGGTTCATCTGAATCTACCACATAGCATCCATCCATGAAAAATCCGTATCTTTCAGGTGGATTACTAGTTCTACCACTTCTACGAACGTTTTGTGTGTATTGATCAACCGCTTGATCATTTTCAACATCCTCATGTTGAGTGCTAGTTTCAACCAAACGTGCATCGAGCTGTGAATCTTGATCCTCCTCAAGATCCACTGTTCTACTGCTAGTTCCTTCCATAAGGAACTTTGTTTCTAAGAACTCACCCTTTCTGGCAACAAACACCTTTTGTTCCAGTGGATCATAGAAATAATATCCCATAGAATCTCTAGGATATCCAACAAAGATACACTTGGTGGATCGGACATCTAATTTGTTTGGGGTGGGAGTCTTAACATAAGCCTCACAACCCCAGACCCTTAAGTATGATAGGGATGGAACTCTTCCATGCCATATCTCAAAGGTGTCTTTTCCACCTTTTTGGTTGGGGCCATATTCAAAATACGGGCCGCGGAGAGCAAAGCGAAACCCCAAATGATAGAGGCAATGTGCTTCTAGCCATCATAGATCGAACCATATCTAATAAGGTTCGATTCCTCCTTATAGACACACCATTATGTTGTGGTGTTCCAGGTGGAGTGAGTTGTGAGACAATCCCACAACTCCTAAGATGATCTTGAAAAACATCACTTAGGTATTCACCACCTCTATCGGTGCGGAGAACTTTAATTGTTTTGTTGAGTTGATTTTCAACTTCATTCTTGAAGATTTTGAACATTTCAAAAGCTTCATCTTTGTGCCTTAATAAGTACACATACCCATAGCAACTATAATCGTCGGTGAAGGTAATGAAGTATCTTTCACCATTCCTAGTCATTGGCTTAAAAGGACCACATACATCCGAATGTATGATACCTAATAAATCTTTTGCCCTTTCGATAGTTCCACTAAAGGGTGCCTTAGTCATTTTTCCTTGTAAACAAGATTCACATACATCAAATGAATCACATTCATTTGTTTTTAAAAGACCATTCTTTTGAAGTGTTTGTATACGTTTCTTGTTTATATGACCAAGACGACAATGCCAAAGGTAGGTATCACTCAAATCTAATTTGAGTCTTTTGGTGGTTGCTTGGTATATAGAGCTATCATATGTTGCGTTTTCATGAACCAATTCATAAATACCATTACAAAGTATAGCCTTAAAATAAATACATGATTTAAAGAAACATGAATATCATTGTCAACAAACTTGAAATCATAATCATATTGTCTTAAACGGGAAATAGAAATTATGTTCCTAGTCAAGCTAGGAGCATATAATACATTATTTAAAATAACTTCCAAACCACTTGGAAGCTTCAAAATGTAGTCTCCTTGGGCTTCCACGTGAACCTTTGCACCATTGCCCATGAAGAGACTTATTTCCCCTTTTGAATAATGCTCATTTCTTCTGAACCCCTGCAACAAATTACAAATGTGAGTTCCACATCCGGTATCTAATACCCATGTGTTAGAAGACATAACATCCAGCTCAACATGTATCATGTAAATTATACCTGAGGTTTGCCCCGCATCCCTCTTTTCTCTCAACTCTTTGAGATAGACTGGACAATTTCTCATCCAATGCCCTATCTCACCACATTTGAAGCATGGGTCGTTCACAGTAACCTTTTGCTTCTTCTCCTTGGGCTTCGGAGGTTGCGCCCTAACAGCCATCTTCCCCTTCCCCCCAACATGGCCCTTTCCTTTGGCAACAGTTGCCTTAGGAGGGGGTAGAGACCTTCTCTTTCTCCCACCTTCATTTATGGTGAGAACGGGTAAAACCCTTTTACCCATTCCCGCCTCAGCTGATTTAAGCATAGAATGAAGTTCATTTATGCTCTTGTCCCATCCGTTCATGTTGTAGTTCATGATGAATGCCTCAAACTTTTTAGTTAGGCCATTAAGAATCAAATCCGTGGCCAACTCTTTTGAGACGGGACAGTTCAGCCTTTGAAGGCGGTCGATGTGGCTTTTCATCTTAAGAACATAAGATGAAACTGATTGGGATTCCTCCATCCGACATGCATTAAGCGCTTGAACCGTTTCGTAGCGCTCCACTCTAGCTTGTTGCTGGAACGTTTCCCGCAACTGAGTGATCATGTCATAAGCTCCATGGAGCTCATACTCCTTTTGGAGTTCGGGTCTTGCTAACATTAGGCAAGAGACTTGGACGAAGTCTTCTACATATCTACCCAATCATTATACGCTTCCACATCTTCCTCGTCAGGTTCATCGGGGATGGGGTCATCAAGGATGTAGGCCCGCTTTTCTTGCTTGAGAACGATTCTCAAGTTGCGGTACCAATCCATGAAATTGTTAGGTGTTAGACGATCCCTTTGAAGGATCGCCCTTAGGGATTGGTTGTTTTGGTTTGGTACATCGTTATTAGCGTTGTTGTTGTCGGCCATCTACAAGATTTTACAAAGTTCCATTAGTAATCGTTGATATAATTATTTTTTCATTTATCAATACCCTTTATGTCTCATAGACTATTAATAAATAAAATTTTAGAATCCAACGTTATATTTAAATATTGGTTAGGTGACCTTTATCCCATTATTTAAATAAACAAGGTAGTCATAAATGACAATTACAACCTATTGCAACTTCTAGTGGTATGGGCACGTTTGAACATCTTATGTTTATAACGGCATGTTTATCCCATCAACACCTTTTGTAAAACATATTTTAGGTGATCCATTCAATATATTTTACAAATCAAGTCGTCCTACTTACACGCACATGTGAGTTTACTACATAAGTGGTTAGGTGACCTTTATCCCACAAATATGGTATTCTCACCTCAAGTTACAAGTTCCCTCAAAGTGGTTAGGTGACCTTTATCCCACTAAGAGTTTGCAAGTAACCTAAGTGTTGTGTAAAAGGATGGTGTTTAACTTGTTTTCAAAAGGGATTTACAATTTCACAATTCTTGTTTAGAAAAGTCTATGTACCATATGATTGTATGCATTCAACCATATGGTACCCTATTGGTTCTTTTAAATAAAACCCATTTTATTTTGCAAACCATTAACTCCTTTTATAGAACCATTCTATTTATGCTTAATGATTTGAGAACCAATTACTTGTTTATTGTTTGTTTTAGTTGACGGTTTGTTAATCACATCCAAATATTCAAAACAAACATCATCATATGCATTCAACCAAACATAAACAAAACAAGTCATATATGCATAACAAAGCATACTAAGTTGATCACACTTGTTTAGCCAAAACAAGTGTGTCAAATGGTCATGTCCTAAGGGTTTAGAATCATGACACATGGTTGACCAAAGGGACTCCCACTTGAAACCACATCTTCAAGCATCCTCTTTGTCTTATCTTTTCTCCAAGTCTTGATCTTGAGCATCCTTTACAAAATATGTATCCTAATACATTTTTCTAGTAAAGAAAAAAAAACTTAATCTATTTATTACAAACCATATGAATGAATAGATTACAAAACAAAACTTGAAACCAAAGATAAATTATTACATGCCCAAATGAATACAACATGACAACCAATCATTCAATCCAAAAGGTCAAGGCTTTGTTATGCATAATCAACAACAACATGAGCAAACATACATAAGAAATCGATTTTTCAGCCCCTTGTAGCCCATGTTTTTGGCCAACATAAACCAAGAACAAGTGGGTTAAGAACACATAAACAACCATATAATAAACTAGAGTTTTAAAGATCCTTGTATGCATAAAGTAGCATCTTTAAAACACCAAAAGGGGTCAAAATCCAGCCCCTAACTCACGGATGTTTGGTGTCAAGCACCACAAAACCGTGAACTAGAAGGTAATACATGTATGCATATGTATAAGTGGCTCTAGATGCCATTGTAGGGGTTTTAACATGTTTATCAAAGTTCATATAACCTTATTTATATGAAAAACGCAGCGGATTTATATTTTAAAACATGTTATTAAGTTAGTTGTTAAACCATTTAACAAAAACCCCATGCCATGGATCTTTATACACAATACATACAATAATAAGAACATAAGATAGTCAAGAATCTACAACCTTTGTAGCTTCCTAAAACCCAAAGTTATGAGCTGTGAAAGATGAGTTCGTGACTTAGTCTTCAACCAAGAAAACCTCAAGGAGTGATACCCCAAGCTTGTACAAACACCTTGCTTTGCTAGGCTTTGAACACCAACTTGTATTTCTCTCTTTCTTGCGGGACTTTTCAGCCAAGAACCTTTCTTTGGAGCTGAAAAACTCCTTTCTTTGGCTTCAAAAAAACCGAGAATCAAAGGGAGAGTGAGAGAGAGGAATCTCTTGTGTGTGTAGGTGGAGAGTGTGAAAAAATGAAAAGGAGAGTTAGTGCTTAATGCATGTACTTGGAACATGCAAAAGAGGTTCCCAAGAGCATATCATGGGGCTGCCGTATGGGCTCCCCTTTTGTCCCTCTCATTTTCAAAATTTTTTTTATAAAAAAACACTCTTGCATTTCACCTTTTATAAAATTAACCCATTTTAATTTTATATCACATACAAATTGTCATTTGTCATTGTTTAACTAATTTAAACAATGAACAAGTAATCCCTCATGAACAAATCAATATTTAATGATGTTCATCTACAAAAGTAATAATTTAGAAAATCCAATTTTCTAAATTGGTGTCACTACTTATTTGTATGATCTTATCAACAAATAAATTATCTTTCGGTGTTTGTTTGGCTTGTTATTGGGTATGACCCGACTTGGATCATATCACATTAGCCACATCAATTTAATATAAATCTTGGGCAGATCAATTCCTTCAAAGCTGGCATTCCTGAGATTGCTTCCTCCTCCATTTCCTGTTCTGTATATATTCCCAGATAGACACCAAACGAAGCGATGGATGTTTTTCGCCAATGTCCACCTAGCCTGAATGTAACTGCTTCCTCATCCCAAGGGTCAAAGTCTTTCATGCTGAATCCGAAAGATGCTAAAAATTCAAGAGTTAGTTCATAAATGTAAGTTCTGTTTTGTGAAAATAGCCGCTTCCACTGAAAACTCAATAAATTGTTATATCTTTTGAGCTGTCCGACAGCCGCCAAGGTTTCTTCATTGGCTTGCAAATGCGACTTTTCAGCCCTTTGCAAGAGCCTTTGCAATCGATCACGACACCATCTTTCACGGGTTCCTCCAAATTGTAAGTATGGATGGTTCATGATCCTGAAATTTTGACAAATCAGTTAAAATATACAAAACATATTTTTGGAATAGTCTATCTATTTTAGGGATAAAAATTGATTTTTAAGAGCCACGCCACCCCTTTTTGTGAACTTGTGTTGAAAAACAGTTGACACGTTCGATTAGTTTGTTAAACATGGGGGTGTGTCTCTTGAAACGTGGGGGTGCGGTTAACATTTTGAAGCATGAAATTTCAACTCGAGCAAATGTGGTTTTGTTTGTAAATCTTTAATTAAGCATAAATGTGTTATTTTCTTGCTTGAAAAACCAAAGATTACACGTTAAACATTTTGAGCATTTGTTAATAATTCAAGACAAAAATACATAATGTTTCAACACTAGTTGCCAATTCTTGAACTTGAACATGATTAACAATGAAATCACCACACATTATGAAGATAGTCTTGTTAACACTAAAGGGAAACATACTAATACTAATAACTAACTAATCATACTAATTAACACTAATCAACTTCAAGAGAACATAAACAAGAAGGAATAAAGCATTCATAATTCCATAACATGTTTAAGCACAAGCTCTTACATATAATCATTAGAATTTCAGTTGTTTAGAGACCTAATCACCTAAATGCATGCAAATGGCTATCATAATCATGGGAATTAGCATACTTTGATTAAAGGTGACTTGAAAGTATGAAAGAAAAAATTGAAAAACTCTCACAAGATGAAGAGGATACGAGTTTGCAGGCAAAATTCGCGTTTTAACATTCATTATTGATGGGGAACAAGACAAAAAGCTGAAACAAGTCAGGTGGTGTCATTTTTTTGTTGTCACGGGGCCGTGACTATATGGGCACGGGGGCGTGTTCCCCTTGTGTAGTTTCGGTTCAGTCTTTTGTTGTTCCGTTTTTCAATTTCGCGCGTTGCGTAATTTACTCGGCTAAGTTTTGTCACATCCAATTCATCAGAAAAGCTACGAAATTAGTTCTAGAATTTAAATAAGCAAGCCAAGCGACAATTACATTTTCCTATCTCCTACGATTACATAATACGTTAAAAACCGGGAATCTGAAACTGCAAAACCAGACTCCTTAACGCGCACTAGCGCACATGACCCTTCACGAAATTCCTCTAGAAGAAGCCTCTACACATTTCATGTAGAAGGGTCGGGATAGGGTAGTGCAAAGTGCGGTTGCTAAGTTCCGCAAGCTGACGATTGATGGAAACGAGCTCCTCGCTCAATTCCTGAACTTTCTGGATAAGTTCAGCCAAGCGTTGAGTTGCGGTGAGATTCATCTCAGTCAATTTCTTGATCAGCTCATGGAGCTTGAAGAAATATTCCTGAGTTGTTGGCTCTCTAGTTTCAGACCGGGGCTTCGTTACAGGATTCCAAATGGAACTTCCTTGACTGGATTCTTTCATCTTTTCTTTGTGAGATTTTGAGCAGAAACGGGTGTGATGAAAGCTTGGAACAAGTGTGGTATTTATACACAGGTCTGCAAAGTTGATCACGGGGGCGTGCTTGGGTAGGCACGGCCCCGTGCTTGTCAGTAGTCGTCTTAAATTCGTCCTGTAACGTTCCAGAGTCGTCAGCGGAGATCATGGAAAATATTTTTCAGAGTCACGGGGGCGTGCTTGGTGGGGCACGGCCCGTGCTTGTTCTTGGGAGTCCTACAAAAGTTAAAAATTTCAAATAAAATCTATGTACAAGTGTCGTGTTTTCGTTTCAGGTCTTCGGCGCGACCCTTCCCCACACTTAATCCTCGTCGGGGCGGAGGTGTAATTCCTCTGAGAAAATCTTGGTTGGCCTATCGTTATATGGCTTTAAACAATGTCCATTCACCTTGAAACTTAAACCGTTGTGGTTGTCAATTTCGATGGCACCATTTGGAAACACATTTTAATCGTGTAAGGTCCAGACCAACGTGATTTTAACTTTCCGGGAAACAGACGTAAACGAGAGTTATACAGTAAGACACGTTCCCCCACATGAAATCGTTTAGTGCACCTCAAACGAGAGTCATGGAATTTCCTTGTCTTTTCCTTGTAAACCCTAGCGTTTTCGTATGCTTGTTCTCTCAGTTCCTCTAGCTCATGGATTTATAGAAATCGATTCTTTCTTGCAAGGCCTTGGTCTAGGTTTGCTGCTTTGAGTGCCCAATAGGCTTTATGTTCCAGTTCCACAGGTAGATGACACGACTTCCCATAAACAAGTTTAAACGGTGTTGTGCCAATGGGAGTCTTAAAGGCTGTTCGAAAAGCCCATAATGCATCATCTAGCTTGGCAGACCAGTCCTTGTGATTTTGTCCTACGGTTTTTTCTAGGATTCGTTTGATACCTCGATTGGTGACTTCAGCTTACCCATTTGCTTGTGGATGATAAGCGGTTGTAAAGCGATGGTTCACTCCATAACGAGCCATTGCTCTTTCGAGCTGGTTGTTACAGAAATGGGTTCCTCGATCACTAATCAAAGCCTTGGGGGTACCAAAACGAGAGAATAATTTCTTAAGGAATCTGACAACATTTCTTGCATCGTTGGTAGGCAGGGCTTGAGCTTCGGCCCATTTTGAGACATAATCAACTGCTACCAAGATGTAATGATTTCCAAATGATACCGGGAATGGCCCCATGAAATCAATACCCCATACATCAAATACCTCGCATACTTGAACGAGTTTCTGAGGCATCTCATCCCGTGTCGAGATGTTGGTTGCTCTTTGACATGCATCACATATGCGTACCATGTTATGAGCATCCTTGAAGATCGTGGGCCAATAGAATCCAGAATCGAAGACTTTTTTGGCTGTTAGAGTTGCTCCATGGTGGCCTCCTGTGGGTCCTTCATGACAGTGCCTTAGGATCTGTTCTGCTTTACTTCCGTATACGCATCTTCGAATGAGTTGGTCCGCACCGATTCTGAATAGGTATGGATCCTCCCAATAGTAATGCTTAATGTCAGTAAAAAATTTCTTCTTTTGCTGATAAGTCATTCCTTTGAGAAGGATTCTGCTTGCCAAATAGTTTGCGAAATCGGCAAACCAAGGATATTCATCAATTGAAGATTGGATGTTCAAAAGGAATTCGTGAGGAAAATTATCGTTTATTTTGAGTTCCTCGGGTTGTGGATGGTTCGAATCTTCAAGACGCGAAAGATGATCAGCCGCTAGGTTTTCTGCTCCTTTCTTGTCACGAATCTCAATGTCGAATTCTTGAAGCAGAAGTATCCATCGTATCAATCTCGGCTTTGCATCTTGTTTGTTGAACAGATAACGTAGGGCTGCATGATCGGTATAGACGACTGTTTTTGACAGGATTAGATACGAGCGAAATTTGTCAAATGCGAAAACTACTGCGAGAAGTTCTTTCTCGGTGGTTGTGTAGTTTTCTTGTGCGTCGTTCAGGGTTTTGCTCGCATAGTGAATTGGGTGGAATTGCTTGTCTTTCCTTTGACCTAACACGGCTCCTACCGCAAAATCGCTTGCATCGCACATGAGTTCAAATGGTAACGTCCAATCTGGGGAAACCATAATTGGAGCGGTGACCAACCTCTCTTTTAACAGATCAAATGCACTGATGCATTCATTGGAAAACACGAATTTTGCGTCTTTATCAAGAAGTTGAGTCATCGGTTGTGCGATTTTTGAGAAGTCTTTAATGAAATGACGATAGAATCCTACATGACCTAAACAAACAAACAAACAACCCAGTATATCCCACTCAAGAGCAGGGTCTGGGTATCCTGCATGACCTAGGAAACTTCTAATTTCTTTCACGGTTGTGGGATATGGCAGTTTGGAAATAGTGTCAACTTTGGCTTGGTCACCTTCGAGGCCTGCTCGAGAGATCTTATGTCCCAGCACTATTCCTTCAGTAACCATGAAATGACACTTTTCCCAATTTAGAACAAGGTTAGAATCCTCGCATCTAACCAGCATTTTCTCTAGGTTTTCAAGACATTGTTCGAATGAGTTTCCAAAGACTGAGAAATCATCCATGAAAACTTCCATTGAGTGTTCAATCATGTCATGAAAAATTGCTACCATGCATCTTTGAAATGTAGCAGGGGCATTACACAATCCAAAAGGCATTCGACGATACGCAAAAGTGCCATATGGACAAGTGAATGTTGTTTTCTCTTGATCTTCGGGAGCAATGGGAATTTGAAAGTACCCTGAGAAACCATCGAGGAAACAATAGAACATTTTTCTAGAGAGTCTCTCGAGCATTTGGTCAATGAAAGGTAGAGGGAAGTGATCCTTTCTTGTGGCGTCATTGAGTTTGCGATAATCGATGCAAACTCTCCATCCTGTAACCGTACGAGTTGGAATGAGCTCATTCTTTTCGTTATTTACCACAGTCATTCCTCCTTTATTTGGGACAACTTGGACAGGACTAACCCAAGGCGAATCAGAAATAGGGTAAATAAACCGGCATCTAGCAGTTTGATTACTTCTTTCTTCACCACCTCTTGCATGCTCGGATTTAAACGTCTTTGAGGTTGAATGACGGATTTGAAGTTCTCTTCCATTAATATTTTATGAGTGCAAAAGGATGGGTTGATTCCCTTGATGTCCATGATTTTCCATGCAATTGCTCGTTTATGTGCCTTCAGCACATTGAGCAATTTGTTCTTCTCCTCTTTACAGGAAGCTGAGAGGTGTTTTCAAGGAAAGCGTATTCGAGATGAGACGAAAGTTCTTTGAGTTCTAAAGCCGGAGGGTCTTCGATAGAAGGTTTAGCTTTAGGTTCTAATTCTTGATCTATGATCTCAAATGCTTCTTGGTAAGATGATGTCTCATCAACTTCAAGTTCTGGAATGATTTGGTGCTCACAGATGGGCTCAGTGGTTTAGATTTCTATTAATTGAGTACTGCAAGCTTCAATTTGACGAGTGTTCTTCAGATGACAGCTTATGATTAAGTCGTAAACATCAATATAATAGAGTGAATTATCATGATGTTGAGGATGTTTCATGGATTGTCCTATGTCGAACGTCACTTCCTCCTCATCCACTCGGAGTGTGAGTTTGCTGGTGCAAACATCAATAAGGGCTAGAGCGGTTGCTAAGAAAGGTCGACCTAAGATGAGAGGAACATTCTTATCCTCATCCATGTCGAGGATCACAAAATCAACGGGAAATACGAATTTGTCGATTTTAACTAAGAGATTTTCAACAATGCCCCTCGGATATTTGACAGAACGGTCAGCTAATTAGATGCTCATACGAGTAGGTCTAGGCTCACCTAAGTTTAACTTTTCAAAAACTGCATAAGGCATGAGGTTAATACTAGCACCTAAATCGGCTAAAGCGTTGCTGACAGAAAGATTTCCTATTAGCCAAGGTATGGTGAAACTCCCTGGATCAGTCATCTTTTGAGATAGTTTGTTTTGAAGAACTGCTGAGCATTCCTCATTCAAAACTACATGTGATAACTCTTCCAGTTTCTTCTTGTTTGACAATACACCCTTTAAAAACTTAGCATAATTTGGCATTTGGGCTAAGGCTTCCACCAATGACAGATTAATGTGGAGTTGCTTGAACAATCCCAGAAATTTTCCATATTGTGCCTCCATTCGTTGTTGTCTCAGACGACCGGGATATGGAGGTGGTGGGACATAAGGTGGCGGCGGTACGTATTTCTTGGCTGGTTCTTCAACAACGACAGGTTGCTTTTGCTTGTCACTTGTATTACTTGGAAACTCGAGTTCTATTTCTTCAAGGATGGGCTGTAATACAGGTGCATCACCTTGAGTGGTTTTACCACTCCTTGTGGTGATGGCTTTGACTTGAGCATTAGGGTTTGTTACAGTATTGCTAGGCAAAGCACCTTGGGGTCTTGCAGATAGTTGTTGTGCTACCTGACCTACTTGGTTTTCAATGGTTTGCAATGATGCTTTGTTGCTTTTGATGTCAGCCTCGTTTCTTTGGAACCTTTCCTCGTTTCTTCGATCAGATTTCCAGATGTACTCATCTGTGGCTTGTGTGGTTAACAATAAGTGCTGCAATAAATCTTCCATTGATGATGCTCCACGGTCTTGATTACTACTGCTTGGACCTTGATATGGTGGTTTCTGTTGTTGGTAAGGTGGCCTACGGTTGAATCCAGATGATGATTGGTTGTTACCAGCTTCTCTGTAATTCGGGTTGCTCCTCTAATTTGAGTTGTTGTTATATGAGTTGTTTGGGCCTCCTACGTAGTCAACATCTTCAACCATCATAATGCCTTGCGGACATTCATTGGTCTTGTGTGAATTTCCACATGTGTTGCATCGTGTTGGAGTCTTTTTAAGTTCAGCTTGCAATTGTTCGAATCGTTTGGTTAAGGCTTCTAACTGGGTTGTGATCAGCGTTTCAGAGTCTACTTGATGAATTCCTCTAGAGTTGATTTTGTTTCTCAAGGGATTGTAAGCAAAGCTCTTCTTAGCTGCCTTCTCTAGGGCTTGGTATGCTTCAGTTGGTGTTACACTTCCGAAATGTCCTCCCGCACTTTGATCTACAGCCTGTTTGTGTGCTCCGCTGATTGCATCATAAAAAGTTTGACACTGCAGCCACAGATCAAGTCCGTGATGTGGGCATCTCCGAAAGAGACATTTATATCTCTCCCATGCTGCGTGTAATGATTCATCATCGTCTTGGAGAAAGCTTGTGATGCTGCTTCTTAATTTGGCAGTGCGATCGGGTGGAAAGTATTTCAACAGGAATTGTTCAGCCATTTCCGCCCATGTGTTGATGGAACCAGGCGGAAGTGAATCAAGCCAGTCAATGGCTCGGCCGTGAAGTGAAAATGGAAAAAGTCGTAGTCTAATAGCATCGTCTGAACAGTTGTTGATTTTGAAAGTGGCACAGATACGAAGGAATCGTGAGATGTGAGCGTTAGGGTCTTCGTCTTGCAATCCGTGAAACTGAACAGAGTTCTCTACGAGTTGGATAATACTAGACTTAATCTCAAAATTGTTGGTCGCTATTGCTGGTTGGACAATACTAGACTCATAACCGTCGATTGATGGTGTGGCATAGTGCGTCATCTCCATTTCCTCATCTTGATTAGCCATGTCTCCTTCGGATGGTGTATCTTCTGAGATATCTTCTTCGATGATTGTTGCTGCTTGTTGTGGTCTTTCACGTAACCTTTGTCGGAAAGTCGTTCAGGTTTCGAAAGAGGTGAAACAAGTTCAGGACTAGACGAGTCGGACATACACTATCTTAAGGAAGCATAAACTAACTAAGGCTTAAAATGAATCAGGCAAATGTAACTAAACTAACTAAGGCAAACTAACTACAAAATTAAAATGAATTTGAATAAAAATATTAACAAAATATAAACAGGACAGTCAAAAATTCAGATTGTCTTTCAAACTTGCCGTGTGTCCCCGACAACGGTGCCAAAAACTTGATGCGGTGTGAAAGTATATATATTTTGATAAAGGATTTTTCTCACAGATTCAGTTTTAAATGGTTGTTACTACTACTAACTACACACACAGAAAGCAAGTGCACCTATCGTGAGGTAATATAGTGATGGTAAGAACCGAGTATCAATCCGTGGACACACTAAGACTACTCAACAATCCTTATGATTGACTATCAATTTTTGTTTAAGAGAATGATAAGTTGCATTGATGTAAATTAGGGTTTCAAAACTAAAAATAGAAATAATAAATAAAGTAAAACAAGTTGAAACTTTTGGATTTAAGATCAGGGGATAAAGGCTATCATCCTAACTTGGATTACACTTATGTAACTGTGATGAAGTGGTGGTGTGATTAAAGATATTGAATAAAGTAATTGTGTTAACGTTTATAAAGATGAGCTGGCGTGATTTCTCGTCTATCCGCTCCGTAGTGACCAGGATCATGTCAGGTTGAGATTTACTGCTTAGGTCAAGGCCCTAGTGATGTAGGTAAATCTTTTGTGTCCTTTTCGACATACGATTTCTGAAAACATACCTTAATGTAAGAAGAGAGTTGATCAAGTTCTATTCTAACATACCATTAATTTTAGAAAACCATAACAATTACTGTAGATTTCTCAGACTAATAAAAGGGAACCCGTAAATGATCAGAAAGTTAAGATCTTATGATTTCTAATAACCATCTCTAGTTAATTATCCATAGTTTGTTATGAATAAAAGTTGATCATACGTTTTTCAACCGTGTATGACAATCACAATTACAAACCATAAACTTATAACCCCCCGTTCAAATGTAGGTGCTACCCATCGAAAGTTTTCCCAAGACCACCATAACATTAACACAATATTTATCACACCATTAATTCATCACAAATTACATAAGTTGCATCCAAGTAGGATGATAATAAGAGTTTAGGTCATAATGAGCTGTAATATAACAAACAACATAGAAGATAGATATGAATTCATCGGTAAAATAGAACAATCAAACCAATGATCCATAATGGATGATGTTTAGACAATTCCGAGCCTCTTCCAAGTGTTGTATGCACCTTCCGAGCCTCCAAATGATCTCTAAGACTTGATTCCCGAGACAATTCTGCAGAGTATCACTTCCACCAAAAGCTTGCAAAATGATGAACTTAGCCCTCTATTTAAAGGCTTCCCGGAGTGTTTAAGCACGGCCCCGTGACAAAAAGGCACGGCCCCGTGTTAGTACAATGCTTACGAAAGTTGGTCGGATCGTACGCACAGGAATTGTCGGGCATGGCCCCATGACAAATGGGGCATGGCCCCATGAAAGGAGGGAACACGGCCCCGTGTTGATTTGGGTCACGGCCCCGTGACTACTTTTGGGGAACAGTACTTTTGTCCTGTCAGATGTCCGATCACGGGGGTGTGCCAAATTAGCACGGGGGTGTGTTTCAGGCAAGGCATGGGGTGTGCTTAATGAGGCACTGCCCCATGCTTGGAGTTTTAAGCTTGGATTTCTTCAATTTCTTGTCCATTACGCTCCTTTTGTCCATCTTGCCCTTCACAACACCTGAAAACACAATTAAATGATTTTAAGTACATAATCATCATATTTCGGGAGATATCGAGGAATAAATGATGTGCTTTTGATAGTGTTTTTATGTATAATTTGGAGCACATCAATTGGCGATCCAATCAGGGTTAATCCGATCAAAACTAACGATGAGAATACGTTAAGAATTGATTAGAATCGATCAGAAACGTTCTATGAAGTTGGAAGGGACTCTCTGGACGAACAAGAACTGCTAGGGTTTATAATATTCGAAGTGTTACGTTTTTCCACAAATTAAGTGGTATTTATAGGTTACAGCTCTCATTCATACGACTGAGCCAAGCGACTGGCTCAGTCGTGCGACTGAGTCATACGATTGGTACATTCGTACGACTGAGTCAGTCTCATGACTCAATCGTGCGATTGACTCAATCACCTGGTTCAGTCGTGTGATTGGCCCATTCGCATGGTCCAGTCGTGCGACTGAATCAGGATACTTAGTTAAACACATTGTTGAACCTTTAATGGTTCAGAACCATGTCTAACAACTGTAAACCTATATAACATTGTCATATATGCATGTAACAATACATAATATAAATAGATATAACATTAAACAACCAATAAACATATAGAAGAGTTTCTCATTGCATTGATCAAACATTATATAAGTGTTACAAGAAAAGAAAGTCTATTACATTTAAGCTCACTAGACTAGAACTGGGGACATGTGTACCAACAGGTTCAAGGTTCAAACCTTGATATAGGTGAATATTACTAACTTGGTGATACTAACAACTAACAACTAACAACTAACCAGCCGTTCAAATTAAAAGTATATATGTATGTATATATGGATATATGTATGGATGTATGATGATGAACAATGCAGGCGAACCATATACATGCATGTTTCTACAGTTCATAACCCCCAATTGATTTTTACAATAGAATATTGCATGCCCTCTGTATTGGAATGTTGGATGTGTATTGAGCCCAACAAGATATGGCCCATTTACTATCTCAGTAGCTCTGCATTTTGGAATTCGGAACCAATGATAATGTGATAATACTATGCCACAATGAATTTATATCAACCGATCATAAGTGGGCTTGACCTCTCAAAGAAAGAATCACCCCTATAACTATAAATAAGAATCAAAACACGAACAACCTCTGGGTTTGCATGTATTTTAGGTTTAGTCACCATTTTAAAAAAAGTATAGACGTAAACTTGAACTATGAATGTTTTGCACACTTGTAGTCCCTAACACTAACAGAGTTTAACTTAATCAGTTAAGTCTATGTGAAATAAATATTGTACCCTTATCTTTAAAATAAAATTACTCAAATCATTTTAAACAGTGGGGCCACATTATTTAAAATAACGAGTAAATTTCGGTTTTGGTCCCTGTTTTTAACTATTTTAACCATTTCAGTCCAAAAAGAAATCTTTGATTATATCATGCCGTGTGGTTTCATTTTTTAACGGTTTTGGTCCTTGACACTAAGTCTGTTAGTTTTTACAGTTAAATATGATGGTACTTTGGTCATTTTATATTTTAATGACTAGTTATGTAAATTATATTAGATTAAGATAATTGTTGTAATTTTTTAAAACAATAAAGAATAAAAAATACTTAAATCTAATCCAAATATGCAGCATTTCGGTCATCATCATCTTCATCCTCATCATCATCTTCTCTCTCTCTCTCTCCCCACCCTCTCTCTCCTTCTCTAAAAAAGTTTCAGAGTCACCTGCTTCCGCCATTAAAGCTCTCACCACCACATTTCCCCACCAGAAAGCCCAACAATCACTCCCTTCATGGTTATCCATCATCCACCACTCCGGCCGCCTCTACCCCTCCGTTAGAAAACTCATCGCCCTCACCAAACTCACCGTCGTCCCCGACTGGATCATGGGCGCACTTCCAGTGACATTAGGTAACTTACGAAACCTTCGGTTCATAGCCGTTAGCCGGAACTTCATCTTCCACGAAATTCCAGCGATATTAGGGCACCTACGAAACCTCAAAACCCGAGCTACAATCATCTCACCAGAGGTATCCTGTGGGCCATCAGAAAGCTACCGAAGTTAACAAACCTCATCCTCTTTCACAATCATCTCTCCCGCACACTCCCCCCTTTCGTAACCCTAACCCTAACACGATTATACCTCAAACACAATGATTTCACTGGTCCGATCGACTTATATTCCCTCCCACCATCGCTCCGCCACCTCTCACTCTCCTACAACCGCTTCTCCGGCACCGTCCACCGCCTGTTACTACTGCGTCTCCGTCACTTGAACTACCTCGATCCCAACCTCAACAGTTTTAAAAAATTAAAGCAATTTAAGAACTCACCACCACTATCCAGGAAGACCACCAACGCCGTCGTGGTGATCAGAGTTCGGTTGAAAATCTGGGGGGTTGTCCGACGATGGTGGTTGCACAGTGATGGTCCGGTGATGGTGGCCGAGCGGCTGTATGGTGGGCATTTAGGGTTTCTTGGTTTTATGTTTTGTTCGTATAATTTATATTTATATTTTTTAATTATATATTAAATATTACAGAAACAATCCCTGAAGTTATCTTAATAATTTACAAGAATAGTCCTTGCATGTAGATTGACCAAATACCGCTGGAGTTAACAGTAAAAACTAGCAGAGTTAGTGCCAAGGACCAAAACCGTCATAAAATATAAACCACGGGGCACGATACGATCAAAGATTCTTTTTTGGACTGAAATGGTTAAAATGATTAAACCACAGGGATCAAAACCGAAACTTACTCTAAAAAACAAAAATAGTTCTAAACAATTACCACACCCACCCCTTTTCCCTGATGCTTATTCTAACAGCACCACCACCATCACACCCTCCATGATCAAAGATTCTTTGTGGCACATGATTTGCTTGTGGTCATTTACTAGATGGTGATTGTTTATTGTATTGTCTATGTTCTTTTACGTGAGTATCTTTCGAAGTACCCTCTCTATCCATTATTGTAGAGGTAAGGTTTGCCTACATCCCACCCTCACAATACCCCATCATGGCTTGGCTACTGATGAGATTTAGTGGTTACGGTTATGGTTATGGTATAGAGCAAACATGCTTTTACAGAGATCACATTTAATTCGCTCCTAGTACAAGCAAAGTGCCAACTTGTTCAAACTTTTTCAAATATTTCCTGAAAGTACTTATCAAAATCCTAACCAAGTGGGAATCCAAAGATTCACCCATAGTATGTTTTAAAGGCATGACACCTCCTAAATAATATTGTTAAAAGCCTATATTATTATTTAAGTGACTTGATGTTAAGTAATCATATTCGACACACTATTTATTTATAAAACACTCAGACAAAGGGTTTCTGTTAAACCCAACCTGACTTATAAGTAACCTAAGAACCTGCAGTTTTTGTCATTTCTTGTGTTTTTCTAGAAGTTTAACACCAGATTTGTTCACCTGTTATATATTATCTGCTTCATTGAAGTACAATCTACAGTCTGCTTTCCAAATGTTGTTCGTGATTGGTATATGCTATTTTTTTTATCTTAAAGTAATTTCTTATCACTTTGTATGTGGCTTGGTAGCAAACCTCAATGAAGACTCTATATGTGACGATCAGAAGGAAGATATTGATTTGCCATCTTTTACCTTGTCTATGATCGCCAAGTCTACAAGTAACTTTTCAACCAGTAATAAGCTTGGACAAGGTGGTTTTGGCACGGTCTACAAGGTAACAAATATTCGAAATTAGCGATTAATATTTTAACGTCTTTTCTTGACAATTTTTTGGAAAACTTCAGGGTGTTTTGGAGGATGGTCAAGAAATAGCTGTGAAGCGATTGTCAAAATATTCAAGACAAGGGCTTGATGAGTTCAAGAACGAAGTTAGATGTATTGCCAAACTTCAGCATCGAAATCTTGTGAAGCTTTTAGGATATTGCATTCAAGGAGATGAAGCAATGCTGATTTATGAATACACGGCCAACAAAAGTTTGGATTTAACTATATTCGGTTTGACTCTCTTTAAAGTTCATGATACAATCTCATTAGTTGCACTAAATTGGTTTACGTGATGTTTTGTTTGCAAAACATAGCCAATTACTTGTTTTAGTGTTCTCTAACTAGTGGTGGCCAAAGTGGCTCTACTTGGAAGAGTTAGGTAACAGCTTAAAGCAATTAACTTTTGAACTTTTTGTTGGGTTCACTGCCAAACTATAAAATTTAGGAGGTTGAAATACCCTTTGCCACTTTCTGTTTACTATTTTTTACTTTTAGGATGTTTTTTTTTATTTCACCATACCAAACAAACAAACAAACATAGCAATGAGTCCCGTTCAAATAGTAGGGTCTGGGGAGAGTGAGATAAGGGCACACCTTTCCTCTATCTCATGAGATTGAGAGGCTGCTCCTAGAGAAGCCCTTCAGCTTGATAAAACAATAACCTAGATCTATCAATTTTAACAACCAACTTTCATGAAAATGCAGGAATATAATTTTTTCAGTAGTTTAAGATAAAAAAAAAATACAACACTCCAGAAGCCCATAGTTTGTTCCTTCTTCTGAAAATTTACTTAACTATATTGCTTTTTTCCATTCCTAGAAGTACTAGTTGTTTATATTTGAAATGTCTACTTACAATATCTAGTGATGCTTTCAGTTTCTTCAGAATCATAGGAGTAATATGAAGAAGCTAATCAAATACTTATTTTATCTAGATATTAGCCAAAGTTCAATGCTTGATTGGCGCCAACGGTTCCATATTATCCATGGGATTGCTCGAGGGCTTCTTTATTTGCATCAAGATTCTCGGCTTAGGGTCATTCATAGAGATTTGAAAGCTGCAAATGTTTTGTTGGATAACGACATGAACCCTAAAATATCAGACTTTGGTCTTGCTAGAAGATTTAAAGGCTATGAGACTGAGGCCAATACTAACAAAGTTGTTGGAACTTAGTAAGAACTAACTAGCTAAAGATTTAAAGGCTATATATGTGCATGTTTATTAGTATTGATCAAATAACATGTTAATTTGTAGCGGTTATATCGCTCAAGAATATGCAGTGCACGGGCTTTTCTCAGTTAAATTGTATTCAGCTTTGGAGTTTTGGTGTTGGAAATAGTGAGTGGGCAGAAAAACCGAGGTTTCTTTCATGAACAACACAGTGATAACCTTCTTGGACATGTAAGTATAATTCAATTACTTCGGCTAGTTTAAAATATATATTTTTTCTAAAATACATAGAGAAAACCCAACCTTGATGCTAAACTTTTATGAGCTTTAACTCTAAAGGGTTGCAACCCTAATGTTCAGTATTTAATTGTAACTTTGTAAGATGATCAGGGAAAAGTGATCTTAAGAATTCTGTGTGTTTATACTTATATTGTACTCTCATAACGACTAAAGTTTGTTTAGGCGTGGAGACTTTATAAAGAAGATAGATCCCTTGAGCTTGCTTGTTCTCAATTAAGGGGTATGCACACGGACTCTGAAATACTCCGATCAATACATGTTGGTTTGTTATGTGTGCAAAATCATGCAGAAGATAGACCATCTATGTCATCTGTACTTGTGATGTTTGATCACGAGAGTGCACTGCCTCCACCAAAACAACCTGCATTTGTCACTGAAGTGAGTTCGACTGAAGTCAACACTCTTCCATGTACCCCATCCAATGATTTGGTTAATAATGTCTCAGTAACGATCTTAGATGCTCGATAGAGTGCCTTGTATCTTATGTGTATGTGCATATTTTTTGATATAACATTTACTTCTAAATAGGTTTTTATGCTAATAATTACAAACAATTATTTATGCTATAGATAATTTGTGGTTCTACTTGTATTTAGATGCTGACTGGGATACATGTAATTGAACCAAGTCTTGTAAAATAGGTGGGTTGAGTCAAGTAATAGGTCAAAACAGGTTTTGAGCAAAATATGTTCCGGCTAAAACGGGCTATTCGGGCTATATTTCAAAATTTATCAATCTGGTTTGGGACAAAACAGGTTCAGTCGAATTCACTAGGATTGAAATAAGTCATTCTAGGAAAAAAAGGGTATGAATAGGTTCACCTGTTATAGTTTTTTTATGACGGTTACTAGCGCCGGGTAAGGTGGTAAGAAAGGGTGGTGGTGGCGGCTATGACGTAGGTTGTGAAAACAAAAGAAAATACATCTTTAATTGCCAATTTACTTTGTTTTGTATCATTCTATGTTACATACTACTGAGTGTAACTTCTTATCCAAACTCTAGTGAACTAAATTCGAACGCAAAATTGCAACCATCGAAACCGGCAACTATTTGTGTGTTTGTGGTGGCAGCGACGCTGTGGTGCTGGTGGTGGTGGAAACATGTAATTTTTAGATCCTAGGGACGAAAAATGAAATTTGATTAAACCTCAGAGACCATCTGTGTAATTTACTCTTTAAACTATTATTTTCAGAAGGGACAAGCCACACTTCCATCCATCACACTTCTAATTTTACACCACAACTAATTTATATTTACCCTTCATAGGCGGACTTAAACTTTTAACCATAATACAAGTTTCGCTTCTCTAACTTCTAACTTCAAATGATTTTTAAATTTTAAATTAGACTAAACTGCTAAGCTAGTGAAATTTAAATAAACCCATTTTTTTAAATAATGAGGCTAATACCGCTTTAACGAAAAGAAAAAATAACACCTAAATATTCTGCAATTCTTCCCCACGTAGCCCGTCCACCACCACACCATCGGCACACTTGCAGTCCTCCACGGTCGTCTCCAGACAGTGGACCGTTGAGTCCTCAGGTAACTTGTTTTTATTCACCGATTCAAAATTTATTCTTTTAGCTTTATAATTGTTTGGTCCTTTCTTATGACCTGAACTAGACTTATTATACCACATGTTCATTTTTTAATACTTAAGTTGATGTGAACACATCTAAATTGTTTTTTATTAAATAGCCGGAGATTTGATTTGTTCTCACATTGTTTTGAAACTGATTATCAGCCCAATGATGGTGATGTTGTTTTATTGAAAGAGTATTTTCTTTGACATAGGTTGGTAGATCACATCATACAGAGGACTTTTGCTGCAATTTTGACTATAAAAGCTCTTTTATAGACTCATTATGATTAGTTATTTTCGTAATAAGAAACAAACACTAGAAAAATTGAACAAAATAAGTTACAAATATTCAACATATCATGTTAAACAATAGCCTTTTATCAGATTAGTTAACTGACTGTTGAAATAGTCTAAGTTGAATATCAAACATTCAAATGTCAAATGCATAAGTTTGGAAAACCTGAATAATTATTTGATCTTTTTAGAGAGGGAAGAACACACTAATGGAGAGTTTAAAACTCACCATACTTTTGGTACTGTTTGGTGCTTCATGTTCTATGTTAACAGCTTCATTTGCAGTAGACACTTAATCCCCAACTGAATCCATAAGAGATGGTGACACCATTGTTTATCGATACGTGGGAATATGGTACAAAAAGGATTCAAATGGCACTGTTGTATAGGTTACAAATCGCGATACATAGCTTTACGGTACTACTTTAGGTGTCCTTGAAGTCAGTAGCAATGGGATCTTGCAACTTGTTTCTGTTAGTAATACTAATACCACTATTTGGTTATCGTATCTTCAGTGGAAATTGTTACTCCAGTGGCACAGCTTTTAGATAATGGAAATCTTGTTATAAGGGAAGAGAGTAGGATAATATGGAGGAGTTTTGATTACCCTGGAGACAATTATCTCCCGGGTATGAAAATCGGTAAGGACTTGATTACAGGCATAAACTGGTGATGGACATTGTGGAAGAGCCTAGATGATCCTTCTTCAGGTCAGTTTGTCGTGATGATGGATACAAATGGGTTCCTACATATAATGCTGAGACGCGATTCTGCTGTGCACACGAGGTTTGGACAGTGGAATGGGGTTGGGTTCAGTGGCATGCCACATTTGGCTGGGTTAAACCGGGCATCAATTTGCGAGTTTGTAGTCAACGAGAAGGAGATGTATTATAAGAATGAAGCGGTTAGTTCGGTGGTTTCAAGGATGTATCTGAACCCTGAAGGTGATGTGTTAGTTCGGTGGTTTCAAGGATGTATCTGAACCCTGAAGGTGATGTGACACGCTTGAATTAGGTTGACTGCACCCAAAGTTGGCTTAATATTTTGGCTATAGTACCTACTGATAGTTGTTCACCATATGGACAATGCGGTCCATATGGTACATGCAACATTATAAACTTCCCTATTTGTAGTTGTATGGAAGGTTTTGAGCCTAAACACACAGAGGAATGGAATGCAGGAGCCTGGTCAAGTGGGTGTGTACGGAGAACTCCTTTGGATTATGGGAATGGGAACGAGAACAGGTTTAAAAGAGTTTCAGGTGTGAAACTCCAGCATGTTGGTAATTTTAGTGTTATCAATAATTTTAGTGTTATTGGGTTAACTTGTTGATCTGATTAATTATATTAGTGATTAAACGAGTTAGGTGACGTAGGAGTACGGCTTGTTTTACACTGATACAATTAATTATATATAATATATATATGGAAATAAAAGATTGGGCTTATTTATTTATTATTAAATTATGTATGGAGACTAATTGTTGATTGGTCTCAAATATACATATGTATGTGATTCATTATTTAAATGAATTATTTAAATGATAAAAGCAATGCTTTTGTGGAGTTTTTAGTGGCAACGTGGATATCATTATATCCACACATATATATGAAAGGAATTCAGATCAAAGTTCAAAAGATATAAAAGGATACGTACGGTTTCTTCTTTCTCTCTAGCGAAAAACAACCAACTTCATTCTCAAAACCAAAAATCTCAGTTTTAATCCGATTAAACGCTTGATATGTATGATCAAATGGTTTAATCTGACAGTGTTTTTCATCATGTTTCTGAGATTTATCCAAGGTATCAATTTATGATTTCTAATCTGTTCGGTGGGTTCGACATTCATACTTCACCTTCAAATCACTTGATCAAAAGGTATTTACATATGTTATTAGTTGTAAGGATTGAAATTGAAGAATACTACAACACAGGATACTTGAAGTTCATTGTATAATCTGAGTATGAATTTAGGGGACTGTGAGATGGTATGTAATAGGAATTGCTCTTGTACCGCGTACGCGAATTTAGATATGAGAAATGGTGGAAGTGGATGCTTGCTATGGTTTGAGGAGCTGATGGATGTTAGAGATTACAATGAAACTCAAGATGTTTACATAAGAATGACCCTCTCTGAATTAACAAGTAAGCACCCTTTGTTTGAGTTGATAATTCTTCACATTTGACAAACAAGGAGGGCATACATGTAGTAACATCTTGTATGAATCTGGTTATTTAATTTAATTTTTTTCTTTGTGTTGAAGGTGTTACATCCCCGGACTCTTTGACTCTGCTTCCGACAAAAAGAAAACTATAGTCATCGTGATTGTGTCAACCTCTATATGTTTGATTCCTAGTACAAGTGAAGTGCCAACTTGTTCAAACTTTTTCAAAATTGCCTGAAAGTGCTTATCAAAATTCAAGACCATCCAGAAAACCAAAGATTCACCCAAAGTAACTTAAGTTAAGTAATCATATTCATCACCCTGTTTATTTATAAAAACATTTAGACAAAGGGGTCGGGTTGAAACCGACCTGACTTATAAGTAACTCGATATCTTCCATTACCCAACCTACACTTTTTTGTCATTTCTTGTGGTTTTCTAGAGGGTTAACAGAAGATTTGTTTAGCGTTTGTCTATACTATGCTTCATTGAAGTGCAATCTAAAGTTTTCTTTCCAAATGTTATGTATGATTGGTCATACGCTACTTTTTGTTTCAAAGTAAGTTCTTATTTCACTTTGTATGTGACTGAGTAGCAAATCTCAACGAAGGCTTCACTTGTGACGGTTTGAAGGAAGATATTGGCTTGCCATCTTTTAGTTTGTCTATGATTGCCAAGTCTACAAGTAACTTTTCAGCCACTAATAAGCTTGGACAAGGTGGCTTTGGCTCAGTCTACAAGGTAAGAAATATTTAGAAATTAGTGATTAATGTTTTAATGTTTTTTCATGACAATTCTTTGTTAAACTTCAGGGTGTTTTAGAGGATGGTCGAGAAATAACTGTGAAGCTATTGTCTAAATCTTCAAGACAAGGGCTTGATGAGTTCAAAAACCAAGTTAGATGTATTGCCAAACTTCAGCATCAAAATCTCGTGAAGCTTTTAGGATATTGCATTCAAGGAGATGATACATTCTTATTAGTTTTACTTAATTGGTATATAAACTATATATATGTATATACATATATACATATATACATATATACATATATACGCATATATATACATATATACATATATATATATGTATACATATATATATACATATATATATACATGTATACATGTATATACATGTATACATGTATGTATGTATATATATGTATATGTATATATGTGTATATATCTGTATATGTATGTATGTATATATATATATGTGTGTGTGTGTGTGTGTGTTGTTGGTAATTTTATTAATTATCAATATAGATTTTGTGATATTGGATTAACTCTGATCGAGTAATTATCATTAGTTATTAACGAGTTAGGAGATGTAGATCAACTCGTTTAAGCTACTGATTATAAACGTTTTAAACTTGCTAAGTATAATACTTTTATGTATTATAATCAAGTTTGTATAATACTTTTATGTATTATAATTAAATTTGAGTGTGTTGGTGATGAATTATTAGAATGGGCTTGAGCCCAATATCAATATCAATATTAAAACCCGAACAGAAGTTACAATCAGTTTTTCAACATTCTGATTTGGGATATATATACTCGTTCAAGAACAGGGGCTAGAGCTCACAGACAAAAACTCTCACAAAATCAAATTCGTTCTTGAAGAAATTCTTAGTTCTACCCGATAAAACATTTGAAGTGCCTTAAATTGATTTTATCTAAGAGTGATTTCTATCACGTCTCTAAGGAAATCCAAGTTGTCATCTTATTTCATTCAAAGATTCGTTGTTCTTCTCTCAGATATTCAACAAAGATAAAATCAAATTGAAGATAATCGACAATGGCAAACGGAGAATCGGTAAAGGATATGTCTAATAAATTCGCTAAACTTGAGAAATTCCAAGGGCAAGATTTCCGCCGGTGGAAGAAGAAGATGCATTTTCTTCTCACGACATTGAAGGTTGTTCATGTACTCTCAACACCCATGCCTGAAGAAACTGAAAACGAGACTCTGGACCAACAACGTAGACAGCAGAAGTGGGAAAATGACGATTATATATGCCGGGGTCATATATTGAATGGGATGTCGGATGCGTTGTTTGATGTGCACCAAAACGCGGAATCGGCAAGAGAACTTTGGGAAGCACTCGAAGCAAAATATATGGCAGAGGACTCGTCTAGCAAGAAATTTGTGGTAACAAATTTTAATTCGTATAAAATGGTAGATAGTTGACAGATTATGGAACAATTTAATGTAAGGCCCCGTTCCCGGGCACCTCACAGTTGGTCGTCATTACCCATAAAACATACATTTAAAATAACTTAATAAAAACCATGCAGCGGAAACTTTAAATTTTACTATAAATGCTTTTGTAAAGTAATACAACACCTGTTACCAATATCATTTGTTTGCATTACACTACAAAACGTTAACAAAAGAATGCCATCCCAAAAGAGCTGAGTAGCCGCCTCGTGCCATCCTCAGCAACACTACCTGCCAACTGGAAAATACATAAAAGTCAGCGTTGCTGAGTGAGTTCTAGTTTTGTAATAAAACATACTTTTACTTATTTAAATGTATCCTTTCGTGCATGCGTTCATACATCATACGTACACAGAGATAATATTCGTTATTATCTTCATCATTCGTTATTAGTTTTCATTCGTGTACCATTCATCGTTCTCATTCACGTTTGTACATACATTCTTTTCATTCATTCATACGTTCTTTAACTTTCATTCGTCAAGCATGCAAAACTCTAAGGGTCACCTCACTTCTTTGCCCTCATGGTTCCAACCCATGAGCCGACAAAGCATACTGTATCACTTCTCTGCCCTCATGGTTCCAACCCATGAGCCGACAGAGCATACTGTATCATTTCTCTGCCCTCATGGTTCCAACCCATGAGCCGACAGAGCATACTGTATCATACTGGTGCCCCTATGGCTCTCAGTCCATAGACCGACACCTGGTGCCCCTATGGCTCTCAGTCCATAGGCCGACACCTGGTTGCCCCTATGGCTCTCTGTCCATAGACCGACAACCTGGTTGCCCCTATGGCTCTCTGTCCATAGACCGACAACCTCGTTGCCCCTATGGCTCTCTGTCCATAGACCGACAACGTCTCATCCGGGGTCACGTTAACCCCGTGAGTGATCGTCACCACTCCTGCTGTAACAACTATCCCGTGACAGGTCACAAAGACACTGCCCCGTTGTTCTTAAGGCAACTATGGCTCACTGTCCATAATCTACCATAAGGCTCGTAATAGGCCTAGTTACTAGAACCAAGCACCATTTCCAAGACTTCATAACCGTCAATTCCATCTCGTGCCCCTTAGACCATGCAAGACTTTCATTCATTCATTTATGCATGTATTCATCATCATTCTTCTCTCGGTCTTTTGCAACACATAGTTACTCAACCATTAACGATCTCAAGGATCTCAAGGCTTCTGCGGGCTTTTGCAACACCAAGTTGCTCACCCATTGGCAATCTCAAGGATTGCAAGGCTTCTGCGGGCTTTTGCAACACCAAGTTGCTCACCCATTGGCAATCTCAAGGATTGCAAGGCTTCTGCGGGCTTTTGCAACACCAAGTTGCTCACCCATTATCAATCTCAAAGATTGTAAGCCTTCTGCGGGCTTTTGCAACACCAAGTTGCTCACCCATTATCAATCTCAAAGATTGTAAGCCTTCTGCGGGCTTTTGCAACACCAAGTTGCTCACCCATTATCAATCTCAAAGATTGTAAGCCTTCTGCGGGCTTTTGCAACACCAAGTTGCTCACCCATTATCAATCAAGACTTTCGTTTATTCATTTATGCATGTATTCATCATCATTCTTCTTTTCGTTCATTCGTTAATACATGCATTCATCATCATGTTCCTCTTTCATTATCTTTCACTTTACGTTACATAATACTTCATTAGTTCATTCTCGTTATTCGTAAAGTTTCAGAAAGATAAGCATACACAATAACAAGGAACATACACACTCATCATACATTCATCATCATACATTCATCATCATACATTCATCATCATACATAGCATCATACCATACTTAACAATATTTTATTAATAATATTGTTAACAATAATACACTAATAATAATATTAGTGACAACAAGGGTTAATCATACTCATCATTATATGCATGAGACATCATCATTTATTAACCCTAGTCAACCCTGGTCAAAACCTCGAACTTCGGTATTTCAGGAAATTTCTGAAAAATTCTAAGTGTCCTAGGCGTTTGAGCCCTGTTGGGCGTATAAGCCCTCTGGCCGTATGAGCACTATTGGGCGTAAGAGTACTGCTGGACTTTTCATTTTACACTTAGAATTATTTGGTCATACGACCACACTGTTGGTCGTATGAGCACTATTGGTCGTACCATTCCCCTTAGAAACATATTCCGATCATACGACCACTGTTGGTCGTATGAGTCCTGTGGGTCTCATACTTAGAAAATTTCACATTGTCATACGACCACTGTTGGTCGTATGAGTCCTATTGAACTCAACACTTAGGAATATAATCTTGGTCATACGACCACACTACTGATCGTATGAGTCCTATTGGACAACAACACTTAGAAACATAAATTGGTCATACGACCACACTACTGGTCGTATGAGTCCTGTTAGACTCATCAATACTTAGAAAAATATATCTTCTGGTCATACGACCACACTGTTGGTCGTATGATCCCTACTGGCTTCAACACTTAGAAAATTATCCTGGTCATACGACCACACTGTTGGTCGTATGACCACTGGTGGACTCATCAGCTTGTTCTTATTTATTCTAAGTCCAATTTCAGACATATTTGCAACCTGTTCATGTGTCTAAGTCCCAAACATCAAATTGCCTAGTTCTAAACATACACACATGATACTAGGCATGAATCTAACATAAACACATGATTCTAAGCATAAATCTATCATAAACATGAACATACATACATTCATATCATACGGGTATTATACCCAAATTTATAAGATATACTTACATGCATTTCCAGCCCCCAAAACATTTTTAAAAAAACAGGTAAAAAGGGGGTCTAGAACTCACCTGTGCTGTTTTAAACCTTCAACTCAGAAACTTGAATTCCTCAGATGTTCTCAGCACCTACAATCCGCTGAAACACATAACCCGATCATGCAATAACACCTATGAGCATACTACTGAGGCTAGATCAACTAGAAATGGCTTAAAACACTTAATCTTACCTCAAGCCTGAATTCTTCCTCTTTCCCTCTCTAAAGCTCGTAGTCTCTGTTGTTTCTCTCACTAAAATCCGAACAAGAAAGGGTGTGCAGGGTGAAAATGGGCGGCCATGCCACCTTTTCACCAACTTTTGAGATTTTTATTCATTTTACAACTTTGGTCCCTCAACTTTGGGGTTGATTTCCCTTTTTCTCCTTTTTCTTTCCTTTATTCTTTTATTTCTTTTTAATAAGAATTACGGGTGTTACAAGTCCACCCCCCTTATATAGGTTTCGTCCCCGAAACCTGTTATTCTTCAAACAGCTGTGGGTAGTGCTGTCTCATCTCTTCTTCAGTCTCCCACGTAGATTCGGATCCCTTCCTGTGCTTCCACTGTACACGCACAAGAGGAACCACTTTATTCCTCAACCTCTTTTCTTTACGGTCAATGATTGCCACTGGTTGCTCCACGTAGTTGAGCCGTTCGTCTACTTCAATATCCTCCAGTGGTACAACCATGTCTTCATCAGCTAAGCACTTCCTCAGATGAGATACATGGAATGTGGGATGAATTCCACTTAATTCGTCTGGCAATTCGAGTCGATAGGCCACCTCTCCTACTCGTGCGATAATTCGGAAAGGTCCTATGTACCTCGGGCTTAGCTTACCTCGTTTCCTGAATCTAATGATTCCCTTCCAGGGCGAGACCTTCAACATGATTCGGTCACCGACCTTGAACTCTATCGGTCTTCGCCTCTTGTCAGCATACGACTTTTGCCTATCTTTCGCCGCTTTCATGAAGGCTTTGATCTTTTCTAACTTCTCAGTCGTTGCTTCAATTACCTCAACACCTCCCAACTCTTTCTTCCCAATGTCTCCCCAACATACGGGCGTCCTACATCTCCTACCGTATAGCATCTCGTAGGGTGGCATGCCAATACTGGCATGATAGCTATTGTTGTACGAGAATTCTGCTAACGGCGGGTGGTCGTCCCAACTTCCTCCAAAATCGATCACGCACGCCCGAAGCATGTCTTCGAGTGTTTGGATCGTCCTCTCAGACTGACCGTCCGTCTGAGGGTGATATGCTGTACTAATGTGTAGCCTCGTCCCCATTGCGTCGTGGAATCTCTTCCAAAACTTGGAGGTAAACCGGGTGTCACGATCAGACACAATAGACACCGGCACACCATGACGAGCTACAATTTCTTTGATGAACAGATCCGCCAATCTTTCAGATGAGTACGTTTCACGGATCGGTAAGAAGTGGGCACTCTTCGTCAGGCGGTCAACTATCACCCATATAGCATCATACCCTTTAGGGGTGCGTGGTAACTTCGTGATAAAGTCCATGGTGATATGCTCCCACTTCCACTCAGGTATATCCAATGGTTGGATCTTCCCGTAGGGCTTCTGGTGTTCGGCCTTCACTTGTAAGCAAGTCAAGCACTTACTTACGTACTCCACTACGTCGCGTTTCATACCCGGCCACCAATAATCTTTCTTCATGTCGTGGTACATTTTGGTAGCACCGGGTGAATGGAGTATCGGGTCTTATGGGCCTCGTCCATAATCCTTTCACGTAGATCCCCGTATCGAGGAATCCACATTCGCCCAAATCGGGTCTTAACACCTAGAGTGTTCTCACCCAACTCCGTCACTAGACCTCTCATCCTTTCGGAGTTAAGACGATCTTCTTTCAAAGCCTCGTCTTGAAACTCCTTAACCTGTGTCATCACGTCGGAGGTCATGATCAACTGATAAGCCTTCACCCGGATCGGCTCAGGCCTTTCTTTTCGGCTAAGGGCATCAGCCACCACATTGGCTTTGCCCGGGTGGTAATGGATTTCGCAGTCATAATCCTTTATGAGCTCCAACCATCGCCTTTGCCTCATGTTTAAATCCTTCTGCTCGAAGAAATACTTCAAGCTTTTATGGTCTGTGAAGATAGTGCACTTTGTCCCATATAGATAGTGCCGCCAAATCTTCAACGCAAAACCACCGCGGCTAATTCTAAATCGTGTGTGGGATAGTTGACTTCGTGGGTCTTCAGCTGTCGAGATGCGTAGGCTATCACCTTCCCACGTTGCATCAACACACAACCTAGCCCAGAATAAGATGCATCCGAATAGACCACTAAGTCTTCATTTCCCTCGGGCAACGTCAAGACAGGAGCTTGTGTCAGTCTCGTTTTCAATTCCTCAAAAGCATCCTCCTGTTCTCGACCCCACACGAACTTTACATCCTTGCGAGTCAATTTTGTCAAAGGTGAGGCTATCTTGGAGAAGTCTTGAATAAATCTCCTGTAATAGCCCGCCAATCCCAAGAAGCTATGAATCTCGGATGGCGTCTTTGGTGATTTCCATTGCATCACAGCCTCAACCTTTGCTGGGTCCACCATTATTCCTTCTGCATTTACCACGTGACCCAGAAATTGCACCTCGCGTAACCAGAAAGCACATTTGGAGAACTTAGCATACAGTTTCTCCCTTCTCAAAGTCTCCAATACTTCCCGAATGTGACCGGCATGCTCTTCTTCGCTCCTCGAATAAATCAGGATATCATCGATGAACACAATCACTGATTTATCTAACATTGGCCGACACACTCGGTTCATCAAATCCATAAAAGCAGCTGGCGCGTTAGTTAGACCAAATGACATAACGAGAAACTCATAGTGTCCATAACGCGTACGAAAAGCTGTTTTAGGAATGTCCTGCTCCTTTACTTTCAATTGATGGTAGCCAGATCGAAGATCTATCCTCGAGAACCAACTGGCACCCTGGAGCTGGTCGAACAAGTCATCGATTCTCGGTAACGGATACCGATTCTTTATTGTCAACTTGTTCAATTCACGGTAGTCGATACACATTCTCATGCTACCGTCCTTCTTTTTCACAAATAAGACCGGAGCATCCCAAGGAGAGATACTCGGTCTAATAAAGCCCTTGTCAAGCAACTCCTGCAGTTGTTCCATCAACTCCTTCATCTCCGTAGGAGCCAATCGATACGGTGCCTTAGCGACAGGTTGGGCACCGGGTATTAAGTCAATTTGAAATTCGATTTCACGGTCAGGTGGCAACCCCGATAAGTCTTCCGGAAACACATCTGGAAACTCGCACACAACCGGAACGTCGGATAGTTGTGGTGTTGGTGTTTCCACATCCTTCACATAACATAGGTAGGCGTTGCACCCACGCCTCATGCACTTCCCCGCCACCGCCATCGAAATCACCTTCGGAATCATCGTTACCCGATCACCGTATATTGTCACCAGACTCCCGTCAGATGCCGTCAATCTAATCATCTTTTTCCGACATACGATATTCGCTTCATAGGTTGCCAACCAATCCATCCCTAGTACTACATCAAATCCACCTAGGGGCATCACATGTAATCTAGCAGCAAACCTATGACCTTCTAATTCTATGGTACAGTCCTCTATCACACTGAAAGATTTAAACACCAACACGGTCATTCAAGGAAATAGCTCAGTTTATGTCAAGTATAGTAAGTCCCTAATTACAGTGGCCAGTTGTGATTAGCCACTTACTCTACTCTTCACACCCCGAGCATTACCTGTCCTGACTACATTAGTATCTAAGTCTAACAGTACACATAAACACATAACATGAGCACGTAACACTGATTAACTTTCAAGAAAATACCTGATGGCACGCAGCTACTCAGATGGCATTCTCATTCTCCCTATCCCATTCTCAGTTTAAGTTTTAGGTTTGTTTTAAAAATTTACCCATTTCACTTAAACTTTGGCTCTGATACCAACTTGTAAGGCCCCGTTCCCGGGCACCTCACAGTTGGTCGTCATTACCCATAAAACATACATTTAAAATAACTTAATAAAAACCATGCAGCGGAAACTTTAAATTTTACTATAAATGCTTTTGTAAAGTAATACAACACCTGTTACCAAATATCATTTGTTTGCATTACAATACAAAAACGTTAACAAAAGAATGCCATCCCAAAAGAGCTGAGTAGCCGCCTCGTGCCATCCTCAGCAACACTACCTGCCAACTGGAAAATACATAAAAGTCAGCGTTGCTGAGTGAGTTCTAGTTTTGTAATAAACATACTTTTACTTATTTAAATGTATCCTTTCGTGCATGCGTTCATACATCATACGTACACAGAGATAATATTCGTTATTATCTTCATCATTCGTTATTAGTTTCATTCGTGTACCATTCATCGTTCTCATTCACGTTTGTACATACATTCTTTTCATTCATTCATACGTTCTTTAACTTTCATTCGTCAAGCATGCAAAACTCTAAGGGTCACCTCACTTCTTTGCCCTCATGGTTCCAACCCATGAGCCGACAAAGCATACTGTATCACTTCTCTGCCCTCATGGTTCCAACCCATGAGCCGACAGAGCATACTGTATCATTTCTCTGCCCTCATGGTTCCAACCCATGAGCCGACAGAGCATACTGTATCATACTGGTGCCCCTATGGCTCTCAGTCCATAGACCGACACCTGGTGCCCCTATGGCTCTCAGTCCATAGGCCGACACCTGGTTGCCCCTATGGCTCTCTTTCCATAGACCGACAACCTGGTTGCCCCTATGGCTCTCTGTCCATAGACCGACAACCTCGTTGCCCCTATGGCTCTCTGTCCATAGACCGACAACGTCTCATCCGGGGTCACGTTAACCCCGTGAGTGATCGTCACCACTCCTGCTGTAACAACTATCCCGTGACAGGTCACAAAGACACTGCCCCGTTGTTCTTAAGGCAACTATGGCTCACTGTCCATAATCTACCATAAGGCTCGTAATAGGCCTAGTTACTAGAACCAAGCACCATTTCCAAGACTTCATAACCGTCAATTCCATCTCGTGCCCCTTAGACCATGCAAGACTTTCATTCATTCATTTATGCATGTATTCATCATCATTCTTCTCTCGGTCTTTTGCAACACATAGTTACTCAACCATTAACGATCTCAAGGATCTCAAGGCTTCTGCGGGCTTTTGCAACACCAAGTTGCTCACCCATTGGCAATCTCAAGGATTGCAAGGCTTCTGCGGGCTTTTGCAACACCAAGTTGCTCACCCATTGGCAATCTCAAGGATTGCAAGGCTTCTGCGGGCTTTTGCAACACCAAGTTGCTCACCCATTATCAATCTCAAAGATTGTAAGCCTTTTGCGGGCTTTTGCAACACCAAGTTGCTCACCCATTATCAATCTCAAAGATTGTAAGCCTTCTGCGGGCTTTTGCAACACCAAGTTGCTCACCCATTATCAATCTCAAAGATTGTAAGCCTTCTGCGGGCTTTTGCAACACCAAGTTGCTCACCCATTATCAATCAAGACTTTCGTTTATTCATTTATGCATGTATTCATCATCATTCTTCTTTTCGTTCATTCGTTAATACATGCATTCATCATCATGTTCCTCTTTCATTATCTTTCACTTTACGTTACATAATACTTCATTAGTTCATTCTCGTTATTCGTAAAGTTTCAGAAAGATAAGCATACACAATAACAAGGAACATACACACTCATCATACATTCATCATCATACATTCATCATCATACATTCATCATCATACATAGCATCATACCATACTTAACAATATTTTATTAATAATATTGTTAACAATAATACACTAATAATAATATTAGTGACAACAGGGTTAATCATACTCATCATTATATGCATGAGACATCATCATTTATTAACCCTAGTCAACCCTGGTCAAAACCTCGAACTTCGGTATTTCAGGAAATTTCTGAAAATTCTAAGTGTCCTAGGCGTTTGAGCCCTGTTGGGCGTATAAGCCCTCTGGCCGTATGAGCACTATTGGGCGTAAGAGTACTGCTGGACTTTTCATTTTACACTTAGAATTATTTGGTCATACGACCACACTGTTGGTCGTATGAGCACTATTGGTCGTACCATTCCCCAGACTTAGAAACATATTCCGATCATACGACCACTGTTGGTCGTATGAGTCCTGTGGGTCTCATACTTAGAAAATTTCACATTGTCATACGACCACTGTTGGTCGTATGAGTCCTATTGAACTCAACACTTAGGAATATAATCTTGGTCATACGACCACACTACTGGTCGTATGAGTCCTATTGGACAACAACACTTAGAAACATAAATTGGTCATACGACCACACTACTGGTCGTATGAGTCCTGTTAGACTCATCAATACTTAGAAAATATATCTTCTGGTCATACGACCACACTGTTGGTCGTATGATCCTACTGGCTTCAACACTTAGAAAATTATCCTGGTCATACGACCACACTGTTGGTCGTATGACCACTGGTGGACTCATCAGCTTGTTCTTATTTATTCTAAGTCCAATTTCAGACATATTTGCAACCTGTTCATGTGTCTAAGTCCCAAACATCAAATTGCCTAGTTCTAACATACACACATGATACTAGGCATGAATCTAACATAAACACATGATTCTAAGCATAAATCTATCATAAACATGAACATACATACATTCATATCATACGGGTATTATACCCAAATTTATAAGATATACTTACATGCATTTCCCACCCCAAAACATTTTTAAAAAAACAGGTAAAAGGGGGTCTAGAACTCACCTGTGCTGTTTTAAACCTTCAACTCAGAAACTTGAATTCCTCAGATGTTCTTAGCACCTACAATCCGCTGAAACACATAACCCGATCATGCAATAACACCTATGAGCATACTACTGAGGCTAGATCAACTAGAAATGGCTTAAAACACTTAATCTTACCTCAAGCCTGATTCTTACTCTTTCCCTCTCTAAAGCTCGTAGTCTCTGTTGTTTCTCTCACTAAAATCCGAACAAGAAAGGGTGTGCAGGGTGAAAATGGGCGCCATGCCACCTTTTCACCAACTTTTGAGATTTTATTCATTTTACAACTTTGGTCCCTCAACTTTGGGGTTTGATTTCCCTTTTTCTTCTTTCTCCTTTTCTTTCCCTTTATTCTTTTATTTCTTTTTAATAAGAATTACGGGTGTTACATTTAACGAATTGCTTCATATACTCGGTCATATGCACAACACGAAATGCACATGGACGAATCCATTTTGGTGTCAAGTATTATTGACAAACTTCCACCATAGTGGAAAGATTTTAAACACTCACTCAAACACCAAAAAGAGGATTTAAGTCTTGTTCAATTGGGTAGTCATTTAGGATTGAGGAATCCCTTCAGTCTCAAGAATCGATAAAGGGAAGGGGAAAACGGATGCAAATCAGTCATCTGTTAACATGGTAGAACATGTTGATAAGCCTAAGAAGTTTAATCAAAATCAGAAAGGAAAACGCAAGTTTAAAGGGATATTCTGATTTTAATAAGAAACAAAAACCAAGTTGTTGGAATTGCGGGAAACCGGGGCATTTCAAAGAGATTGCCGAGTGAAACCAAAGGATAGGAACAAGTCAGTGGATGTCGCTGGAACAAGCGGAACCAAAGACCTCCCAGGTCAAACAGGTAATCTATTTACTGTTTTGTTGACTTTATGTCAAATAATGTTCCATACAGTAATTCCAACATATATTATGTGTCTTATGTGACTGAATCACTGTACGTACAGGATGACTCGGTGGCGTGGTGGGTGGATTCTGGGGCTACAATCCATGTTTGTAAAGACCAAAAGTGGTTCGATAATTTAAGGTCAATTGATGATGATTCCGTATTACGAATGGGGAATGTAGCTACCGAATCCATCAAGGGATAGGACGTGTTACTATTATGTTTACCTCTGGAAAGAAACTTGATTAGATAATGTACTTTATGTATCAGGAATTCGAAAGAATTTAATATCCGGGATTGTATTAAATTGTAATGGATTCAAACAAGTTATAGAATCCGATAAGTATGTATTATCTAAACAGTTTGTTGGCTTTGGCTACTTATCTAATGGAATGTTCAAATTAAATATTCATTTACTTTTTTCATATGAATCTATGTGTATGACATCCATATCTAGTGACCCGATTGACAAAACTTCTAAATTGTGGCATGCTTGTTTAGGCCATGTTAATTATTTTAGGATGATAGAAATGTCTAAAATGAATCTTATTCCGGCTTTTGATGTGCATAAAAATAAATGTCACACATGTAATTTGACTAAAATTACTAGAAAACCGTTTAAAGACGTTAAAGGTTATCTACCAAACTCGAGCTCATTCACTCGGATTTGTGTGATTTTCATAGTACACCGTCTTTAGGAAATAAAAAATATGTCGTGACATTTATTGACGATGCAACTAGATATTGTTATGTATATCTAGTTCACACAAAAGATCAAGCATTAGAGAAATTTAAAGTCTTTAAACAAGAAGCCGAATTGTTTCATGGTATTTTAATAAAAAATCTTAAACTTACCAGGAGGTGAATATTATGATCCAGAATTTTTCCAATCCACTGGTATAATTCATCAAATCACAGCACCATATACACCACAACAAAATGGTGTTGCTGAAAGGAAAATAGAACCCTAAAGAAATGGTTAATTCACTATTATCTTACTCTGGATTGAGTGATGGGTTTTGGGGAGAAGCAATGCTAACTGCTTGCTATAGTCTGAACAAAACTCCCAACAAAAGGAGCAAAGTGACTCCTTATGAGACGTGGAAGGAAAACCTCCTAATTTGTACTACTTGAAAGTCTGGGGTTGTAGGGCCGTAGTACGGCTTACAGAGCCCAAAGAAAGAACCTGGGTGAAAGTGGAATTGATTGCATATTTATTGGATATGCTAAAACTCAAAGGCATATAGATTCTATGTATTAGAACCAAATGACTTGGTATCAGTAAATACAGTTATAGAATCAAGAGATGCAATCTTTGATGAAGAGAGATTCACATCAATGCCTAGAACCAGGGCATTAATGTAAATTCCTCTAGTAGAATTAACACATCTCTCCCATCAGAACCAAGGAAGAGTGATAGAACAAGAAAGACAAAATCCTTTGGTCCTGACTTTCATCTTTACCTTGTTGAGGGCTCACCAAGTGACACTAAGCCTCAATCTCAATATTGTTACAATATTGAGGAAGATCTAGGGAGCCATAAGAAGCTATGGCTTCTAGAGATGTGGCATTTTGGAAGGAGGCCATACAAGATGAAATGGATTCCATTATGCACAACAATACTTGGAAGTTGACTGATTTACCTCCTAAATGCAAACCATTAGGTTGTAAATGGATCTTTAAAAGAAAAATGAAGGTGGATGGTAGTATTGATAAGTTTAAAGCAAGACTTGTCGTCCAAGGATTTAAACAAAAGGAAGGGATGGACTTTTTTGACACTTATGCACCTGTTGCTAGAATATTCTACCATAAGGTTATTAATTGCACTTGCTTCTGTTCATCATTTAATAATTCATCAAATGGATGTGAAGACAACTTTTTTAAATGGAGAGCTAGAAAGGAAGCGTATATAAAGCAACCAGAGGGTTTTATCTTACCTGGAAATGAACATAAGGTGTGTAAGCTCATCAAATCATTGTACGGTCTGAAACAAGCACCTAAGCAGTGGCATCAAAAATTTGATGAGGTGATTATGTCTAATGGGTTCCATTTGAACCAATCTGATAAGTGTGTTTATAGTAGATTTGATTCCTTAGTAAAGGGAGTCATCATATGTCTGTATGTTGATGACATGCTTATTTTTGGTACTGATCAAGTATGTATTGACGAGACAAAGAATCTACTATCATCTAATTTTGATATGAAAGATTTGGGGGAGGCAGATGTTATTCTGGAATAAGGATAAAGACATATAACACCAGTATATCGTTGATTCAATCACATTATATTGAGAAGGTGTTAAGAGAGTTCAACCACTGGGATTGTTCTCCAGTGAATACCCCCATTGATTCAAACATTAAGTTGTTGCCTAATAAAGGCAGTCCTGTTTCTCAACTTCAATATGCTAAAGCTATTGGATGTTTGATGCATGATATGATTAGTACAAGACCAGACATAGCATATGCAGTTGGAAAACTAAGTAGATTTACCAGTAATCTAAGTATCCAACACTGGCAAGCAATAAACAGGTTGTTACAATATCTGAAGGGAACTATGAATTATGGATTAACCTATTCAGGTTTTCCCTCAATCATAGAAGGTTATTCTGATGCAAGTTGGATAACGAATGTAGAAGACCACTCTTCTACAAGTGGTTAGGTATTCCTCCTTGGTGGAGGAGCTATTTCCTGGGCCTCAAAGAAGCAGACTTGCATCTCAAATTCAACCATGGAATTTGAATTTGTAGCTCTAGCAGCTGCTGGTAAGAAGCTGAATGGCTAAAGAACCTAATTTATGAGATTCCATTGTGGCCTAAGCCGATATCACCCATATCCATTAGGTGCAATAGTGCAGCAACACTGGCCAAAGCTTATAGTCACATGTATAATGGGAAGTCAAGACACTTGGGTGTGATACATAGCATGATTAGGGAGTTAATCATGAATGTTGTGATATCTATACAGTTTGTTAAATCAGAACTTAATATGGCTGATCATTTAACCAAAGGTTAACTAGAGATCTCGTGAAAAGATAAGCCGTAAGGATGGGTTTAAAGTCCATATAAAATTGTTTAATGACAAGACACCTAATTCTCATCTAATATAACGTTAGATGTTTAATTCAAAGTGGAATGCTTGTTACTAAGACAATGGAACACATCATAATTCATCCCGAGGTATGTATTCAGACTGCAAGTTAAAAGTAGGTTGAAGTTTTGTTTCTTAATAGTTCTTTGAAAATTGCATTCGCAGGTACAAGATACTAAAGAACTACCTATATGAGTATGAGGTTTAGCTGCTTCAGAAAAGCTATGGACTTGGCTTTGATATACTCATTGAAGGATTAGGACACAAGCTAGTAAAATATAGTGTCAAGGAAGAACAATGAATTTGTGAACTTGTGTGTATATTACCTTCAGGTATTCAACAGAATAACAATGGTTCAATCTCTGTGACACCTTTAATATTCGAATATTGAATCGTGTAATATACTAATCTGGAAATTCAATCCATAGGACATTTTCATTTATGCATAAGTTTATTTGTGTAGAGTAAAATTGAGTTAATCATTGATATTACTAAAATGGGGGAGGAATGTTTGGTAATTTTATTAATTATCAATATAGATTTTGTGATATTGGATTAACTCTGATCGAGTAATTATCATTAGTTATTAACGAGTTAGGATATGTTGATCAACTCGTTTAAGCTACTGATTATAAACGTTTTAAACTTGCTAAGTATAATACTTTTATGTATTATAATCAAGTTTGTATAATACTTTTATGTATTATAATTAAATTTGGGTGTGTTGGTGATGAATTATTAGAATGGGCTTGAGCCCAATATCAATATCAATATTAAAACCCGTACAGAAGTTACAATCAGTTTTTTAACATTCTGATTTGGGATATATACTCGTTCAAGAACAGGGGCTAGGGCTCACAGACAAAAACTCTCACAAAATCAAATTCGTTCTTGAAGAAATTCTTAGTTATATCCGATAAAACATTTGAAGTGTCTCAAATCGATTTTATCTGAGAGTGATTTCTATCACGTCTCTAAGGAAATCCAAGTTGCCATCTTATTTCATTGAAAGATTCGTTGTTCTTCTCTCAGATATTCAACATGTGTGTGTGTGATCGCGTGCGCGCGCGTGTGCTGGCGGGGTGGTGGTGGTTACGACGGAGGTTGTGAAAACAATAAAAATACATATTTAATTGTCAGTTTACTTGTTCCATAAGATTCTACGTTACGTTAACATAAACTCTAGTTATTTCTTTTTAAGAATTTGCATTTTATGTGTGTGTTTTTTTTGTTTCTTTGACAAGTTTCTTTTTTTTATATCAGCTAATTGGATTACTGACGGGGTACTGACCCACCCGGTTATCTTGATTACTCAAGTACATTTATAAGTTATTAATATTAAAATACTTTTCTAAATAATATAACACACAATTGATCAATGTAAAATTAAAAACCAGTTATCTTAAATCACACTGACCTGACATATATAAATATATCAATAAATGTTTTTTTCTTTTTTATTGAATCTTGTTTGGCTAAAAAGTATGTAAATCCAAAACAATATGATTATACATTTAGTTGATAATAAAAAAATTAAATTCAAAACAAAATGATAATTATTATTATTAGTTTCTTTAAAAAAATTGACGAAAATAATATATTATTTTGAGGAGGGACAGAAAAATATCATGTGACATTCTAGTTACTCCTTTTTATATACAACAGATTAGAGTTAGAATCTTCACATTCATAACTCACTTTTTGTTTCATTCATTTCACACAGGGTTTTTCGGTCTTTGAATTAAAAAATATTTCATTTATTTCTGGATTGATAAAGAAATTTCACATACCTACCCCTTCGCTTGAATTTTTTTAAAGTTTTTTATAGAATCTCAATATGGTTTAGTGCTTCTTAAAAGACATTGTGCGTGACACACAAACCATCGCTTCTTTAGTTTCTCTTGCATCTTTGACTACCTTGCAATAAACTTTACTATATTTTGTACTTATTATTGCACGTTCTTAGAGATGATAACATTTTAAACTTGTGTTATGTTCCCCACTTAAGAGATGCTTGCTTTTAAAAGAGTAACACACTCTAAAGAATTAGGTCTTGATGTTGAGGCGTGAGACGTTGTGTGCTAGGCAAAACTTCACTTATGCAAGCCAACAAATATTATATGATATTTATAGATTATTATAGAAAATATATAAACCTATTATCCTTGAATACCAAAAAATTCCATAATACAAAGTGTTGGATCTAGATTGTATAGGTCTAGATCATTTTTTATAGGCTTAGAACTTGGATCAAGTCTTGTAATTAATAATTGTAATAGTCAGTGTGATATATATATATATGTGCATTGAATCTATAGGTTAACCCATATATATGTGTGTTGCTTTGTGACTGTTGACAGGCAAAATCAATATACTTGGTAGGATTCCTGAAATTGACCAAGTGTAAGAAACATCTACGGATGAACATTATTGTTAATCCGTAGATATGTTTCTTACAAGACCATACAAGTGAACATTCCTACGGATGATCAAGGATTGTATGAAGTGAAGACTTCTACGGAAGACAGTTCCTATGGAAGAACAACACTTCTACGGAAGACCAAGACATCTACGGAAGAACAAAACTCCTGCGGACAAGACTCCTGCGGAAGAACAGAATACTTGTGTGATTTCAAATACCAAGAAGTCAAACAAGTCAACACAATCAATAACAAATCCCAAGAGATCCGTGTTTCCTTAACCGACTCAAACCGTTTATAAATATGAGTCCTAGGTTTCACATCTCTAAGAAAACAATCAAGCAATATTACGGCTGTCAAGAGTTACATCATCGTGCAACCCTAACCACCGTCACATCAACAATAACATTATTCGATTCACAGAAATTTGCTCATAGTCATTCTTAATTATTCTTTTGTAATCATTACTGATAATTAATGAAATACTTTGAATAATTATTGAGTTCATATTTATTGTGTTTTTGTGTTTGTGTTCATCAATAATCATTAAAACAATTAAACGTCAATTAATGATAATTCCACGATCATTGATTTGATTTATTTTAATACTGATAATTCCTGAATTGAGATCCTTGGATTCACAGGTGGTATCAGAGCCAAGTGCTCATTGATTTAGATCAATTAATCTATCAGTATTAAAATTGTTTAATTAATTTTTAAACAATTATTTCAGCGACTTATCGTTCAGCAAGCATTCTCTCATTGCTTGTTTGATTTAGATCTATATTCAAATCAATTGAATACTAGATCTGAGTCTTTGATAGGTTTGTCCAATTTAACATTCAAGGTTTCATTCATAACTTTGCATTAAACATGAGTACTTTTGGTGGAGGATCATATCAACCGCCGAAGTTGGAAACCAAAGCTGATTTCAAATCCTGGAAGATCAAGTTCAGAAATCATGTGAACTACTACAGATTCTGACTTGTGGGAGTCCATCACTGAGGGTCCTTATATTCCACCCACTCTTGGGCCGGATTATAATGACAAGAATCAGCCTATCAGCACAAAGGACTTGTCACCTGATGATGTCAAGAAGGTTAAAGTCGATATTAAAGCATACAGTTTGCTTAGTATGGCTTTGCCTGAAGAGATATTAATCAGGTGCGAGAACTACAAAACAGCAAATTCCTTGTGGAAGATACTCCACACTCTCTGTGAAGGGAGTGATGAGATCCGAAGCATAAGGAAAGACACCCTCAGATCACAATATGAAACCTTTCATCATATTAAGGGTGAATCAATTCCTCAACAACTCCATAGATTTATGCAACTTGTTACTAAATGAACATCTTGGAGTTGAAGTATACTACTGAGGAACTCAACAAGAAAATGCTCCACACTTTGCCTGAAAGTTGGAAGCAAACTGTATCCATGTTCAAGAACACCATAGATCTTAAGACAACTGGTCTGGATACTCTGGTTGCTAAAGTAGAAGCACTTGAAATGGATGAACAGTCAAGAAACAAGAGTGTGAGAACTCATGTCTCACCTTATCACTTCAAAGAAACCAAAAATGCTGGAAGTGCATTTATCTCAAATAATGAAGGTGATAACTCTTGTACTTTGAGTGATGATGAAGAGGAAGTTAGTTTCTATGCCTCCAAACCAACTAAGAAATCATCTCAAAGTAGAACCAAAAAGAAAAAGGAAGATCTGCTGAGAAAAGAGATACTAAAGCAACTGCTAAATCTTCTCAACAAAACAATCAATCAGAACCAATTACTGTGATATTGGATTCTGAAGAACAAAAAGCAGCCTTTGCAGCTTTTAGTTCTAGCTTTCAAGCTTATCTTGGAAGCTCACTAACATCAGCAAACATCTGCCAGCAAGATTTGGAGGAACTGCCCCCTGATGTAGTAGAAGAGATGGATCTACAATGGCAGATGGCTATGATTGCTTACAGAGCTAAGCAATATCTGAGGAGAAATAAGAATCTGGCTGCAGCTAGTAAAACATCAAAGATTGGTGTTGATAAGTCAAAAGTCAGATGTTTCAAATGCAATCTCTATGGACACTTCTCTAGAGAATGCAACCAACAATCATCTCAGCAGCATCAACAGCAGCAGCATCAGCAGCATCAACATCAGCAGCAACAGCAATATCAGAATCAGCAATCAACCTCTCAAAGATCTCTGCACAGACAACCTCAGCTGACAAATACATCCCCACCAGCCACAAATGTATCAGCAGGACCAAGCAATTCTAAGGAGTCAGGACTGATCATACTTCAAGATGGAACATGTGACTGGAGCATGTATGAAAAGGAAGTCTTGGAAGAGAATCAAGCATTAATGGCACACATGGAAAACAAAGTTCCTCCTATGGCCAGAGAGGTAAAAGACAGGTTATGTTCATCAACATGTGTTGAGGAAGTTGAACGTTACAGAGTCCATGCTCAACAATTGGCTGACAAAGTAAAGGAAACAATGATTTTGAATGAATCCCATTTAAGAGAACATAAACTATATCAAATCAAAATTAGTTCTTTGCAAAAGGATTTAGAAAAATATGTTTCTGAAAATTACAGCCTCAAAGCCCAAGTTGAGCATCTGACCACTTCCTTAACAAAATCCATGGCTGATCATGCATCTACTGAAGTGAAACTTCAGAAGTTTCAACTATCATCTCAGCAATATGAGAAGTTGTTAAACTCTCATATTGAATCAAAGAACAGGTATGGGTTGGGTTATAATGCTGTTGCACCACCTATTAATGATAACTATACAACTTTGCCTGAAACAATGACAAATACTTTGTCAAATCATTTTGTGCCAAGCACCAAAATTGATATAAAACAAACATCAACAATGAAGCTGAGATGAGTGAAACTGAATCTACTGAATCAGAATCACTTAAACATAATGACTCAGATTTTGATAAATATGATGACTTGGATGATTCTGATGAACATGATACTGATCAACTGAACATTGGTAAGAATGTTCAAGTTGAAACTGGTCTTCCCCGAGTTCTTGAAGAATCAAAGCTGCAGTATCCTCCAAAGCAACGAAATATGCTGAAGACTATCTGCAAAAGAATTGCTGAACTGAATGAAGGACTTCAAGAACTGAACCTTCACAAGGTTGATAACTGCGGATCAAGTACTGAGGTACCTTTATCTCCTTCAGATAAAGGTAAGAAAACAAACTTCAACCAAAAGAAGAAAAATTCAAGTGTTGAAGATCTGCGGAAAGAGAAGTCTGAAGAATCCGTAGAACATCTGCGGAAAGCAAAAATAGCCAAGTCCGTACATCTGCAGAAGGCTAAAACTTGTGAATCCGCAGAAAAGCCACGGAAGAGAGAAACCGAATCTACGGATGAGGTCAAAAGGACTGCCAACAAACATGCACAGAAATGTTGAATATCAAGCAACAAAAGGCAGCCAAAGGCAAACAAGAAACAGATGATGAGGCTCCTACCAAAAGCAAGAAGAAATCAAGTGATCCATCAGGAAGGAGACAAAGAACAAGAAAAAGAAGGCTGAATCTGAAAAAATTCAAAGATAAATATTGCAAATGGTGTGATATGAAGAATCACAATACTGATGAATGCTATTTCAGCAGTTATTGCTCCATATGCAATATGAACAATCACATGACTTCTGACTGCTACTTCAACAAACACTGTGCTATATGTGACAAAAATAACCATTCAACTCAGGAATGTTATTTCAACAAGAAGAACAAGAAAAAGAGCAAAAAGAAGTCACATGATGCATCATCTGAATCAGATTCTCAATCTTCAGAGAGTGAGAAAGAATCAAAGATGCAAAAAGAACAACAAAAATCAAAGAAAGATCCTCTGCTGCGGATAAGACTTTGATGAAGAAAACACCAACACAGTCTAAGACACCTCATAAAAAGGTGGATTTGTCAGATAACAGACTGAAGCAGATGATGGTTTCTTTGATAACTTTGAAAAAGGAACTCCTGTACCTCAATCAAAGTTGAAAGATGAAGTAACTTTCAAAATACAGGAGCATCCTCAAAGTTAAAATATCAGCCAAAACAAGATAAGTTGAAGAAAGAATCAGATAAGCAAGAAGACATCCAAACACCTGAATCATCTTCAACAGAATCATCCTCACCACCATCAATCAAAAAGAAACAACTAATACTGAAACTTCAAGATTAATTCATGAAGGAGTAACTATTGTTGACACTTCTGGCAAACCCAAGACAATTAAGGCTTGGGTTGTCAATTCTAACTGATTTCTTTTTGTGTGCAGGAATAATCATGGAGAGCTGACAACAAGTGGTATGTTGACAGTGGTTGTTCCAGACATATGACAGGAAACTGTGCACTTCTCCATGACTTCAAACATAAACATGCCTCTTATGTGGCATTTGGTGGGGATAAGAAGGGAGGTAAAATAGTTGGTGAGGGAATTGTAACAAATGGTGTTTTAACATTTGAAAAAGTAAATTACTGTGAAAATTTGCAGTATAATTTACTCAGTGTATCTCAAATTTGTGATCAAAATTACACTACACTATTTGATAACACTAATTGTTACATTCTTAAGCCAGGTTTTGCAGTTCCAGCAGACTGGATCCTTCTAAAAGCATCAAGAAAAGGAAACACATATGTTTTGGATATGAACAACACATCACTCACAAGCCATGAGACATGCCTGCTGTCTAAGTCTTCAGAAGATGAATCACAATTGTGGCATAGAAGGCTTGTTCATTCCAACATGAAGAACATGAATAAATTGGTGAAAATGATTTGGTCATTGGATTACCTAAGAAAGAATTTCATTGTTCTAATCATTGTTCTTCATGTTACAAAGGAAAACAACATAGAGTGTCTCATAAATCCAAAATAATCAACACTAATACTACACCACTCAAATTGCTTCACATGGACCTCTTTGGTCCAACCAATGTGATGAGCATTGGAAAAAGGCAATATTGTTTGGTGATAGTAGATGATTTCACTAGATTCACATGGGTCTTTTTCTTAAAACATAAGAGTGAAACATCTGAAACATTAATGGACTTCGTGATCAAGATTGAGAATCAACTTGATTTAAAAGTTAAAATTTTTAGGAGTGATAATGGAACTGAATTTGTTAATGCTGATCTGGATTCTTTTTGCAGGAATAAAGGGATAGCAAGACAATTCAGTGCACCAAGAACTCCACAACAAAATGGAGTGGCTGAAAGAAGAAATAGAACTCTCATAGAAGCAGCCAGAACAATGCTAGCTGATTCTCAGTTGCCCATAACTTTCTGGGCAGAGGCTGTGAATACAGCTTGCAATGTTCAAAACAGGACATTAATTGTCAAAGAACATAATAAAACTCCTTATGAGCTCTTAATTAAAAGAAAACCTTTTATAGGATATCTTAGAGCTTTTGGGTGTCATGTGTCTGTATTAAATACTAAAGAACAATTGGGAAAATTTTCTGAAAAAGCCTATGATGGTTTCTTTGTTGGATATTCATCCACTTCTAAATCATATAGGGTCTATATTCCAGAACATAACATTGTTGAAGAGACTCCCAACGTTTCTTTTGATGAATCCATGTTTACAACATCTGTAAAAGGATCATCTTGGTTATTTGATATAGATGCATTAACTGAATCATTTAACATTGGTTATCTGATCAATGCAGGTTCTGCGGATACATGCTATCCATTTGTGCCTCCAAGATTGAATGAAGTGCCACTGACAGCTGACCCACCAAGGGCACAACCTTCAACTGCACCTCAGCAAGAATTAAGTCAGCAGCATGCAGCTACATCCGAAGCAAATCCTTCATCCGCAGCACATATAAATACATCCGCAGATGCATCAGCATCTGTAGATGTAAGTCCTGTTTCAACCACTGACCAAAGGGATGGAGAGGATGTGTTGAATCAACAAAACATGCCAGCAAATCAACAATGTTCATCCGTGGATGGTGATGTAACCCCTACGGAAGTACAAAATGCCTCCGTAGATGTTGAAGTTACTCTTGCGAAAGAACAAAATGGTTCCGTAGAACTTCCTGCGGAAGAAGACAACCATGTAGCAACTGAAACTCAAGCTGATCCTAATGAACATGAGCCATTTGATTACTTCATAGACTCATCTTCTCAGCTGAATGCATCTGCATCCATGGGTTTCTCTAACTTAGAATCAACAATTCCAGTTGATGTTGTTTCAACAAGCAGAATTCACAAGTCTCATCCCTCAGATAATATCATTGGAGACCTGAATGCAAGAACTACAAGGAGCAAAGGAGGAGTGGCAAACATTTGCCTGTTCACCTGCTTTTTGTCTCAGACAGTTCCTGCAAATATTACAACTGCTCTAAAAGACAACAACTGGATTGAGGTTATGCAAGAAGAGCTACAACAATTCAGAAAACAAAAGGTGTGGAATCTTGTAGACTTGCCTTAAGGTCAACATCCAATTGGAACAAGGTGGCTCTTCAAAACAAGCTGGATGACAGGGGTATAATCATGAGAAACAAAGCCAGACTTATTGCTCAAGGATATACTCAAGAAGAAGGGATAGACTATGATGAAGTTTTTGCACCAATTGCAAGAATTGAAGCTATAAGGGTCTTCCTAGCTTATGCCTCATTCAAGAAGTTCACAGTCTATCAAATGGATGTGAAGTGTGCTTTCCTTTATGGGAAAATTGATGAAGAAGTATATGTGGCTCAACCCCCTGGATTTGAGGATCCTGACTATCAACATAGAGTATACAAGCTTGACAAAGCTTTGTATGGTCTTCATCAAGCACCAAGGAAGTGGTATGACACATTGTCATCTTTCCTGCTGAAGAATGGTTACAAAAGAGGAACCATTGATCAGACACTCTTCCTCAAACATGAACATCAAGATCTTTTGGTGGTTCAAATATATGTTGATGACATAATATTTGGATCAACCAACAAGAAACTGTGTCAAAGCTTTGAAGAGTTAATGAAATCTGAATTTCAGATGAGCTCCATGGGAGAATTGACATTCTTCCTTGGCTTACAAGTTCATCAGAAAACAGATGGCATTTTCATCAATCAAGAAAAGTACATTCATCAAATCCTAAAGAAGTACAATCTTGCTGATACAACTTCATGCAAGACACCTGCCTCAACAATAGACAAGATTGTTCCTGACCCTCTGGAAAATCAGTAGATCAAAGATTGTATAGATCAATGATCGGTTCTTTAATGTACTTAACTGCCAGTAGACCTGACATAATGTTTGCTGTTTGTGTTTGTGCCAGGTATCAATCAGACCCAAAAGAGTCCCATCTGAATGTTGTGAAGAGAATATTCAGATATCTAAAAGGCAAACCAGCTCTAGGACTGTGGTATCCAAAAGATGGAGATTTCAGTCTTTACTCATATTTAGATAGTGACTATGGAGGGTGTAACAACAACAGAAAATCCACAACTGGTGGATGTCAGTTTTTGGAACCAAGACTTGTTTCTTGGCAGTGCAAGAAGCAAACTAATGTATCTGTATCCACAGCTGAAGCTGAGTACATAGCTGCTTCAGCTGGTTGCTCTCAAGTACTTTGGTTGCAAAACCAATTACTTGATTATGGTTACAATTTCCTTCAAACACCAATTCATATTGATAATTCAGCTGCTATGTTTATAACTGCTAACCCAGTCCAACATAGTAAAACAAAACATATTAAAATCAGATACCATTTTCTGAGAGACTGCTCAGAAAAGGGTTTAATCAAGTTAGTCAAAGTGGACACAATAAATCAGCTTGCTGATTTGTTCACTAAAGCCTTTGATTCTGTTAGATTTAATTTTCTGATAGAATTTTTGGGAATGATTAACTTAGACTAACTCATCAAAAGCATATGATTGTCCTTGTGTAGAGTAATGGTTGGGGATGATTTAAGTGACTGATAGAATATTTATGCATGCCTTATGTACGGAAATGATAGTAGACTATGCTTGGCTATCTTTAACAAAAACTCAAACTGACTTGATATGTGAGTAGGTTCATCTTGAGTGGAAACTACGCTAAGAGCATGCCAAACTAAAAGAAACAGGTATCTGTCTGTGGGAACTCCATTTTGAGAGTCAGGAAAGTAAGTAATCTCCTGATGTGACCAAATCACTTACACAAGCACACTATGTAAAATACTTTATAATCTTCTATCTTTGCAAAGTTATATTCCCTTTGTTTTGTGTGAACAAATACCTGGGGATATGATTAAAGAGTATAATCTTCATTCTCCCACTGTTTTGTGTCAACAAAGACCTGGGTTAAGTTCACCTCTGTTTTACGAAAGTAAAGACCTGGTGACTATGAAGATCATATCTCAGCTCTAAAAAGAATCGCTTGTGATCAATTGTACATCAATCCAAAGAGCTTCAACATCAAAGCATTCATGAGACTGTAATACGTCTCAAGTGTGAAAAGTAGTGATTTGCCTCACCTACGGAGTACAAACTCTAATGACAATTGAATGTGGAACTCATGACAGTTGCTGATTAACAAACTTCAAAACATGATAAATAGCATGCCTAGTTGATACATTACTCATGTATGAATTTAAGTGGATCTATATACTTACAATCAGGTGTGCAATGAATCCAATAATCAACATCCGCAGAAGCCGAGTCATAGTATGATCCCTCTATATATATATATGCATGCATGTAATTGTTTAAACCAGATGTTTAATTTGTCCTTTTAACTGATTTTCTCTCACTTAGACTGTCATATGCCTTTCATGCCTATTTACAACTTAAATTTATGATGAATGCAACAGTTTAACATTAATCACAAATTTAGGGGGAGTAGTTCATGCATGAAAATCAATAAAAGGCTGTCAACTTGATTTAATTTACTTTGAAGGAATTGGAACTTGAGCACTAACTTGAATGCAGGATACAGGACACTTGCTTTCTTGTACTTAATTGCCATGCAAATACAGTCAACAATGTCCAACATCAACACTTGATTCTACTCAGTAGATATCACACATTTAAAGTTAACAGAACTTTAAGTTCTGCAGAAATTTCAGTAATACTTCTCATCCGTAGAAGTAACAGTGAAATTTCTGCATCCGCAGAAGTTTCAGTAATACTTCTCATCCGTAGAAGTATTAGTGAAATTTCTGTTTCAGCAGAAAAACAGATGCATTGTTTGAGCTAAGGCATCCGCAGATGTTAAGGTTCCGCAGATGTTCTGCGGAAGTAGTAATGCATTCGAAATAAACTTGGTATACGGACGGATAAATGGGAAGTGTGCCCAACATAATTAATAAAAGAAATTAATATGTTCGGTTATAAATAAGGTTTCTGACTCAAAATTCATTAATCAATTTTTCAGAACACTTTTTCAGTTTCTAACCTAGAAAATCGCCCACTTTCCCCCTCATTCAAACTTTCAAAAAAATCCGTTCCGAAAAAGCATAAACTACATTATCCAGTAATCGATTATCAGTATTGCAAAGGTAAATCATGTTCTAATTCTTAGTACGGAACTGGTTAATCTGTGTTTGTCATTAAAACGATTTGACTTCATGTGAGATTTATGCTTAATCTGTTTTCATTATTGATTACAGATGGCAAACAGATTCGTAAAAGAACATAATGTGTGCACATTCTTAAATGCCGATGATCCTGCTGCTGAAGGATGTCGAGATATCATAAGATATCTTCGATGGTCTAGGCTCTTCTATGCCTTAACGGCAGAGCCTGTGATTCATCAGGCACACATAATCGATTTTTGGAACTCTGCACGAGTTGAACAAGAAGGAGATGATGAAGTGATTGCTGCTGAGATCCTGACTGAACGTATTCGGATCAACGAAAGCACAATTAGACGATGTCTGGAATTGGGTGATCGAGAGATTGGGCACCCTGATGTATTCGAAAATGAATACATTGAGAAGGTGTTTAACCTGATGGGATATGATGGCGACTTCGATAAAGGGGAAATAAAGAAGGGTAGGTTGTGCAAACCATATTGATTCCTATGCCATACCTACCTGAAGTGCATATCCAACAGGAAGTCAGGGCTTGATAGATTTTCTCGACACATATCTTCAGGAATCATTGGGATCTTCGAGGGTAGAACTTACAACTACTCTAAGTACATTTTTAACTGTCTAAGTGATCAAGTCAAACTTCAAATGACAAAATGTACATGTTCCCAAGGTTCTTACAACTGGTGATCAACTCTGAACTTCCAAGGCTATCAAGAGTAGGAGAAGTGTTTGTGCAAGCATATTTGGGAAAATCAGTGCTAAACAAAAGAAGTGGAAAATATCAGGGTGAAGACATGCCCATGTTCGCCCATGTTGTGGATGCCCAAGCTGACTTACCACAAGAATTGGTTTGGATAGATGAAGAAATAGAGTCATCTGCTGAATCTGTACAAGCATCACATTCAACTAGCCAAACACCCCCTCATTAACATCAATCACCAATCATCATACACTCTGATCCCATATCACCCATTCAACCACATGAGTCCCCACAACAACAATCATCCTCTTCCTCTCAACACACCCAACCTATTTCTCTTGAACAACAAAAATCCCCAACAGTTTCTCTCCCAGCCTCACAAAATACACAACCATTCTCACCCTTCCAAACCATATCCCCTATTCATCCACTCCCACCAACACCTAAACTGACATCCCCGGAAAGTGCTAACACTGAGCCTGTGGACATAACTGAGTCTTTGAATTCTGTTCACACAGGAGAGACTGAGTTGATGTCTCAAGCTAGCACTGTTCTCATTTCACCCACAACCACTGAGAACCAATTGCCATCAGAGCACACTGAACCAATATCACCACTTGTTGATGATCAAACTGCTGATGAGCAAAGGGAAGTAGAACAAGAGGTTAAGGAGGATGTGATTGCCTATCATGAAGATGACTTAATGATAGTGACATCCCAGTCAGCAAAAGCTTTTTGGTTGCTGAGTACAACAAACTAGTACTCAAATCAAACAAGCGCAAACAAAGAATCCAAGAACTTAAAGGAATCATTCAAGAAAAGGATGAAGAGTTGATGCGGAAAGAAGCCAGATTGAAACGGCTGAGAGAGGATGCCAAAAGCAACAATGAAGTAATCGATGCACTCCTGCAAAATGAACAAGAGTTGCAGGCATCCTTGAGAAATGAGAAAAGTGTCAAAGTTCAGCTGATCAAAGAGAAAGATGAAGAAATAGAGCAATTGAAAAAGAAGATTTATGCTCTAGAAACAAGGGAGGCCCTAAGTGTTGAGCTGTCTAAACCATCTGCTGAAGCTCCAAAGAAACTGATCCTATATGCACAGAAAAGAAAATACTTGGGCTCCTTCAAAAGGAAATCTGAAGAAGAAGCCTCTCCAAAAAGGCAAAAGCTTTCATCCCCTGAACAGACACCTTCAGTAGATGTATCTACTGTGAAGGTATCATCCGAAGATGCTGATGAAAGTGACAAAGAATGGGAGGAGCTAACCAAGATGGAGTCCCCCACTGAACAAAAGGAAGCAAAGGTCGATGACCTTCTAACCACAGCAGATATTATGGAAGAGAGGCCTGATTCAAGCATGTTCATGACCCTCATCAACCATGGTTTTCCTTATGACATGGTTGAGAGGATGAATTCAACTGAGATGAAGAATCTGCTGAAAGAGTTTGAGCTGGCAAGTTTCATAATCCCAAACTGTGATTATGAAGCTTTCACAGTCTTTCAATCAGTGGAGAAAATTAAGAAAGATCTGGGCCATTGTGACACAGCTAAACTGACCAAGTACAACATGACATGATGGTTACAGGGCCACAATTACAAACCACATGAGGTCAAAGGTAGATCTACCGGAGAACTGCGGAGGATGATGGAGCATGTGATGGCAGTGGAGATAGAAACTAGTGTAAAATTCAGAACCTCAGCTCCACATCCAACTCATGATCAACAAAGCAAACTGACTGCTGATCCAATAACTGTTGAACCCAAGGATCAGCACAAAGCAAAAGACAAACTCATCAGAGAACCAAGGGAAGTCATCCCAGGCAAAGTATGGCCCCTTGGTACTACTGTAAGAGAAATCACTGATCAGAAGTCCACTTTGATTCAGTTGATTGATCACCTCACAACTCCCAACTCTGCTGAAGAAAACAAGATCATGGCATGGAAATATGATCAAGAGTGGGATTGTGTTGTGATCAAAAGAACATCAGGAAGAGTTGAATACTTCCATGATGTGTTTTCAATTCTATGCCTACCTGAGAGTGATCTCAAGGACCTATAAAGCCTTACCATTACAAATTACCCAATACATCCAAGGGGCAGGGACTTCTCAAGCATAGTGGGTAAACTGAAAACAAAGTTCAAAGATGATGTGCTGGCTGAAGCCAAGAGAGAAGATGATGAGCACAGAAGAAGAATAAAAGGGGTGAAAAGATATAAGTCCAATGCCTCTGAATCCGTAGATGATGAATTTTTAAAGAGGGTTGGCTATAACAATAGGAACTCAGCAGCCATCAAGCACATTAAAGGGACTCAATACACACTCCCTATTACTGAATGGGGATATGTAGAGAGGACAAAAGAACTTGTGCTGCTGAGGAATGCAGAGAACAAACGAGCTGAAAAGATCAGGATCTTTGACCCTGTGGAAATCAAGCTACTTCATCCCAGCTACACCTCCTATCTACATGACAAATTCTTTCCGAAGCTGAGTGATGAAGCAGCCCAAACAGATCTGTTCCTGCATGTACACATGATACAAGTAATTGAAAAACTTCATGCAAAGGCCTACAAACGACGAAGACACAATGCAGGCTTGCTGAAGGGAACCAACTATGATGAAGTCACAGAACTCCGACTCTCAGAACAAGATGAACTTGAAGTAGTGAAAAATGATAAAGTCTTAGAGACTCTCACTACAGAGGAGGATGTTCTGGGACTTGGCTTCGAGACTCTGAAGAAGATTAGCAAAATGAAGATCAAATACAAATATGATGATCAAAAGGCTGCGGTATCTTACTTCTACAACAAAATCATATCAAGAGTCAAGGAGCTTGCAGTTTTGAATGACTGATTACAAGGAGCTAAGCCTAAGGGGGAGTATTGTTGGATCTAGATTGTATAGGTCTAGATCATTTTGTATAGGCTTAGAACTTGGATCAAGTCTTGTAATTAATAATTGTAACAGTCAGTATATATATATGTGTGTGTGTGCATTGAATCTATAAGTTAACTCATATATATGTGTGTTGCTTTATGACTGTTGACAGGCAAAATCAATATACTTGGTAGGATTCCTGAAATTGACCAAGTGTAAGAAACATCTACGGATGAACATTATTGTTAATCCGTAGATATGTTTCTTACAAGACCATACAAGTGAAGATTCTTGCGGATGATCAAGGATTGTATGAAGTGAAGACTTCTACGGAAGACAGTTCCTACGGAAGAACAACACTTCTACGGAAGACCAAGACATCTACGGAAGAACAAAACTCCTGCGGACGACAAGACTCCTGCGGAAGAATAGAATACTTATGTGATTTCAAATACCAAGAAGTCAAACAAGTCAACACAATCAATAACAAATCCCAAGAGATCCGGTGTTTCCTTAACCTACTTAAACCGTCTATAAATATGAGTCCTAGGTTTCACATCTCTAAGAACACAATCAAACAATATTACGGCTGTCAAGAGTTACATCATCGTACAACCCTAACCGCCGTCACATCAACAATAACATTATTCGATTCACAGAAATCATTGTTCATAGTCATTCTTAATTATTCTTTTGTAATCAGTACTGATAATTAATGAAATACTTTGAATAATTATTGAGTTCATATTTATTGTGTTTTTGTGTTTGTGTTCATCAATAATCATTAAAACAATTAAACGTCAATTAATGATAATTCCGCGATCATTGATTTGATTTATTTTAATACTGATAATTCCTGAATTGAGATCCTTGGATTCACACAAACAACTAGGTGTATTCCAACACATGCGTTGCATATCTACGTGTAAATGAACGGATCACAAAATAGATATAGATGTTACGAAACGGATGTTACCAACCGGTGTCATGACAATTAAATGTTAAAACTTTGTTGTAGAATGCTTAGAAGCTGTGACGTTGTGGCTACAAACGGATGTTACCACATCAAAACAACGAACACAATACCAACATATCTGTCATCATTGCCTACTAACAATCAAGATGATACCGTCCATTTACTTGAAAACAAAATAAACAGTCCATATGAAGAAACCAACAATGAATTCCAGATGCAGGCTCAGATGAAGTCCTAATGGACAATAATTTCCAATCAGATTATACACCAGGATACAAGTTAACATGGTCTCACTGACTGATTAGGTTCAGAAAGTGTTACCAATTGTGGATGCGAATAAAACATTTGCCCTACCAAAATAGCTAACAATTAGGAAGTAATTTTATCATCACAACCTTCATAACACATAAACGTTATATAGCTAAATGAATTTCAAATGACGAGTCACTTTATGTGACTTTTATACCAACAAAGTACACACCTAAACTTTATAATGCCAACATGCAAGTCCCAAATGAACCAAAAGTCATCATCACCGACATAAAGTGGGTATGTATCAAAAGAACCGTTGTTACTAACAATCAAGCCAAAAACCAACACCAAAATTCTTAGGTTAATAACCATCAACAAACCAGAATAGCAAGAGTATTCTGGTTATAACATCAATAACCCATTACTCAGGTGTGTAGGCACTAACAACAAACTAATTACCAGCCAAAGACAAATTAGGGTCTAGCACATGAGAAGGCAGAGATGGAGTACGAAACAACATGAGGGTATGATTCAGCGACTAACATCGCCAACTCGACAGGACGCTGGAAACGAAAACCGACAGAACAAAGCGTTCAGCACTCCATCTTCCTCTCAAACCACCTCTCTCTCTCCCTAAAACAAAAGACAAGTAACAACCCCCCTAAAAAAAGATTGTAAAAGAGAAGAAGAAGAAGGAGATCGGACCTAGAGCAAGATCGAAGCACAAAGATGTGACCCAACGTCGAGTCCTGGTTCCACCTCTCTCTCACATCCTCTCTTTCTCTAGAAAATCAACAATATTTTTGACATTTAAAACGGGTGAGGACATGTAACATTTATGACTTTTGTATTTATAATTCTTGTTTATATCAATAAGATTTCCTACTCGTCTATTTTATGTATAACATTCTCGTAATATGATTACATATTTCTCTAAGCAACAGGAAAGCTCACATGTGAAAGTTGTCAATTGCTTTTATTATTTCAAGTTATACTTTGTATATTATATTCTTATTATGTCATATGACTTATTTATTTTTATTTGAAGCTTAATTAATTTATTTCAGGCCTAAAAGTATTTATAATAGCCTTATATTAATAGCCTTATCTTAATTTACTAATCACACAACATGTTACATGAAACATTCTAGCCAACTTTCATTTTGTAACACATAAAAATATGTGTGTGACACATTTAAAAAGTTGTCACAAGTTTTTCCCCTAAACCATTTGAAAAATTCCCCTCATTTCTACTTACCATGTTTAAGGCCTCCAAACCTCACTATAAATACAAGGGTTCACCTCTCTTATTCCTTACATCTTTTATCTATACATTTCAAGAGAAAAATTACTCTCCCTCTCCCTCTATAATCATCATCCTCAAACATCTTAAGAGTTATTAAGGTTTAAAAATCTTTAAGGTTCTTAGAAGGTAGGTTTTAAGTTTTATGTATTAATCTTATTTTCTTTTGTACCTTGTTCATATGATCATTACGATGCACTCATGTTTATGACTCCATGAAATCCATACACCTTGGTGTATTGGTGGATGAGACAAAGAACACAAGTGAGATAGTCAAGTTTATAAACTATGGTCACCCTGTAACTCCCGGAAATTTTGTCACTTCAAAAGGAAGGAAAAGAAATGAGGAAAAGAAAAGGAAGATATTTTGTAGGAAAGAAAAGAGAGCCAAAGTGGAGGGGTTAAAGGTGTAAAAAGGACAAAATAATATAATTATTTTGTTTAAAGTGTGCATGGCCTCCCACTTCTCTGATCACACCAACTACTCGACGGTTTTAGAGAGAGAAAGCAGAGTTTTATCGAGTTTTAGAGAGAAGAAGTAGAAGAAACTGCAAAAAGGAAAGATTTTCTTGTAAATGTTCGGTTTCAACCGAGTTTTTAGTCTTAGAACCGATTTCTACATGTTCTCATGTGTATGTATGTGTTCGGGTATGTGTTTTTGGACATGTTAGGTGTTAGAATCATCTAAAAAGTTCAAGTTGAAAGGATTGAACTTGAAAGCAGAAAAGGTGAGTTTCTAGACCCCGGTTTTCACTTGTTTTAAAAGTTTGGGTCTGAAAATGCATGCAAAACCATTTTTACAACTGTTATGTATATAACCGTATGTATGTATGTTTGTATGATGATGTTTTATGGTTGTAAATGCTTGTTTGAGGTTTAGAATGGGTTTAACAAGCTTAGAACAGGTTATGATGATGTTTAGGATTGAAAAACAACTTAGAAACATGTAAGTAGGTGCTCATGCGCCCAAACAGGGCCCATGCGCCTAGTTAAATGCCTTAGAAAAGTTTTTAAGTAAGGTAATACGTCCAAACAGGGCCCATGCGCCTGGAATTATGACCTAGAAAATCTAAGTATAGGATGAAAAACAACTTAGAAACATATATATATATATATATATATATATATATATATATATATATAGGGGTTCTACTACAAAATAAATTTTGCCTAAAAAGAGTAAGAAATGATCTTAGCCTTTCATTTCTTAATCAATGTCTAAGATGATAATGTTATAAATAAAAAGATGGAATGGTATTTTGGGTATGTAACCACTTTTGTTGACTTTTTTGAGTTTCCCTCAATTTTTTTAAACGTTTATAACTTTTTCATGCTAGATTATTTTTTTAAAAAAATTGCACCATAAAATCAAGCATTTTTTTCTCTTTAAATTGAGTATAGTATTGCTATATTTTTTTATAAAAAAACAAATTAGGTGAAATTGTGCTGCATTTTAACGTTTTTATGCTGTATTTTCTAAAACAGCACAGGGTTGTGCTGTATTTCGTAAAACAGCACAGGGTTGTGCTGTATTTCGTAAAACAGCACGGGGTTGTGCTGTATTTCGTAAAACAGCACGGGGTTGTGCTGTATTTCGTAAAACAGCACAGGGTTGTGCTGTATTTCGTAAATCAGCACAGGGTTGTGCTGGATTTCGTAAAACAACACAGGGTTGTGCTGGATTTCGTAAAACGGCACAGGGTTGTGCTGGATTTCGTAAAACGGCACAGGGTTGTGCTGGATTTCATAAAACAGCATAACGTTGTGCTGGATTTCATAAAACAGCACACGGTTGAGCTGGATTTCATAAAACAGCGCAAGGTTGTGCTGGATTTCATAAAACAGCACAAGGTTGTGCTGGATTTCATAAAACAGCACAAAATTGTTAATAGACCAAAATACCATTTAATCCTATTTTCTAGTTTTGCCACATGTCACCACCTCATTTCTTCTTAGCCTTCTTAGGCAAAAAATATTTTTTAGTGGAACATCCCCATATATATGTATGTATGTATGTATGTATGTATGTATGTATGTATGTATGTATGTATGTATGTATGTATGTATGTATGTATGTATGCATGTATGTATGCATGTATGTATGCATGTATGTATGCATGTATGTATGCATGTATGTATGCATGTATGTATGCATGTATGTATGCATGTATGTATGCATGTATGTATGCATGTATGTATGCATGTATGTATGCATGTATGTATGCATGTATGTATGCATGTATGTATGCATGTATGTATGCATGTATGTATGCATGTATGTATGCATGTATGTATGCATGTATGTATGCATGTATGTATGCATGTATGTATGCATGTATGTATGCATGTATGTATGCATGTATGTATGCATGTATGTATGCATGTATGTATGCATGTATGTATGCATGTATGTATGCATGTATGTATGCATGTATGTATGCATGTATGTATGCATGTATGTATGCATGTATGTATGCATGTATGTATGCATGTATGTATGCATGTATGTATGCATGTATGTATGCATGCATGTATGCATGCATGTATGCATGCATGTATGCATGCATGTATGCATGCATGTATGCATGCATGTATGCATGCATGTATGCATGCATGTATGCATGTATGTATGTATGTATGTATGTATGTATGTATGTATGTATGTATCTATGTATGTATGTATGTATGTATGTATGTATGTATGTATGTATGTATGTATGTATGTATGTATGTATGTATGTATGTATGTATGTATGTATGTATGTGTAATATCCTGAGCGTTTGGGTCATATGAACTTCGTTTTTCATATATTGTCAAACGAATAAGTAATGAGTAAATTGTCTATTTAAAGTTTGAAGTTTTTAGATGAAATTTTTATGTTATAAGAGACCGTTTGAATATAATAATAATATATTATATTCGAACTTGCTCCGTTTTTGACGAAACTTAGGTTGACTCGTCGAGAAAAATAAGCTCGTCACAACAACATATTTGAAATTTCATAATACGCTATATATTAAAAATTATAAGAGAAAAACGAGTAAACAGCTGAATTAATTATAATAATATAATAAAATAATAATATATATTGCAAACAATTGCATATGAATTGCAATTCGATGGAACTTCAGACGCATTGAACTCCATCCAACATCACCTCTCAAACTCTTTCATCTGCTTTCAACTCCCTTATAAATAGAAGCCTTAAGGTTGAATTTAAAACATAAGTTTCTTTGGGAACGCTCTAATATAAAGAGAATCTCAAGTTCTCAATACCCCGTTGGGTGTTGCTAGTAGTCGTTTTGTACTCGAGTAGGAGCGCGACTAGGAGCGCGAGTAGGGGAGACTCTACATCAAATTGCCGTAGATAGTTTTCAGGTACGCCCTTGTTTAAGGTTATGTTTAATTATTATTATAATCGTTATTATTATTATTATTATTATTATTATTATTATCATTGCAGGTATTAGTATTAATATAGTTATTATTAATATTATTATTATCATCTTTATAGTTATTATTATTATTATAGTTGTTATTTTTATTGTTATAGTTAGTATTATTATTGTTTGTTATTTTTAGTGTTATAGTTGTTATATTTATTATTATTAGACTTTAAGGTTATCATTAGGGAAGGTATTGGGTAACCCCGAGGGTTGGCTTGGGTATGATGGAAACGTCCGAGTTATGCCAACTAGTAAGGGTTGTACCAAAGGGTTGGCATAGGATAAAAGAAAGTGCCCAAATAGAATCACCAAATAGAAAAAAAATAACGAATCATCCCTAAAGTTGTTACTAGCTAGAATATAGCTTAAGTAATGTTATTTTGCTTATAGGATAATACCTGATGACAGTGAACCTGAGCAGACGATATCACTGACTTGATAGATTGAGGTGAGTTCCTCTGAACTGTTTTCTAAAACGGGATGTGATGTTCTGATAACTGGTAATAATTGTAGAATTGACTATCAATAGCATCTGTGATATGTGGCGATGCTTGATAGGATGCTTGAGGGCTGCTTGTATGATTCTGCTTTAGCTAGTGGAGTTTGTATACGTAGCCTGGTTATGTGAATTTATACTGTGCTTACTCTGTTCCTATCTGTTTGCCATGACTGTATCTGCTTGATGCAATAGTCAATAATAACATGTTTTGAATTTTGAAGAATGCCATATTTATGAACTCACAAGCTTTATGCTGAGTCCCAAATGTTTTCTATTTGTATGGACACACATCCTAGGTGCCAAGTGATTACAGGGATTGAAAATTACGAGCTAGTTTATGAGAAAATAAAGTTCTAGAATGTTGTTGAAGTTTTGGATCTCTAGTATAGTTAAACTGATGTAATGGTATTATCTATTATAACAAATGTATTGTACACGTTGAATTATAATTAAAGTTAGACTTCCGCTATGTACTCTATAACTCCTATGTGTTATGTATATCCGATGCGTAACACTCCCCACGGTGAGCCTTGGGAGGCGGGTGTTACAAGTTGGTATCAGAGCCATAGTTTAAGTGAACTAGGTACAAAGATAGTATCTAGACTTAAACTAAGAAAGATGCTTTAAGATAATTTGATTAATTGCATAGGTATTGGGTAATGGATTTTGGTGAATCATGGAGGAGGCTAGAACATTATAATTGCAATAGATAAGCAATGACACTTGGCCACTGTTATTTCTTGTCTATTAATACTATCATGTTCTGGATCATAATCCATCGTGTGAATACTAAATCCCTGCTCCCTCATGTAGGCTTTGACTATGCCAAGAGGAGGAAATACTCATGGTAGGGGTCGTGGTAGGCCTCCTGGTAGTAGAAGGCAAATCATGTCATCTACGAATGATGATCATGAAAATCTTCATCATGCTAAACATGAGTCACAGCAATTTGCTAGACCACAATTCCAAGCAGCTGTAGCTGGCATAATTAGAGATGCTTTGCCAACTATTATAGCTAAGGTTATGAACGCCTCTAGAGGGTTGTGAGCAATAGTAGTAATGGGCAGGATGATCATATAAATAACACCAATGGTAATGGTGATGCTGAACCTAAGCAGGGTTGTTCCTATAAAGCTTTCAAGGGATGTGAACCTCCAATATTTGATGGCAAAAGAGATGCCATGGCGACTTTTCAGTGGATCCATGAGATGGAGGCTGTTATTGAAATTAGTGGATGCACAGCCATACAAGCTGTCATGTATGCCACTCACTCGTTCAGGTCTGAGGCATTGTTTTGGTGGGATAATGTTAAGCAGGCTAAAGGACCTGGAGTTGTTGCTACCTTAACCTGGAATGAACTGAAAGAACTTGTGATGGAAAATTTTGTCCTGAAGTTGAAACAGACAAAATTGAAAGAGAATTCTTACAACTACAGGCCGGAGCCATGACACATCGTCAGTACACGACCAAGTTTGATGAGATGGCTCGACTGTTTCCTGAGCATGTAACACCTGAAACAAAGCATGTAAAAAGATACGTGCAGGGGTTACCCCCTCATATTCGACAGTTAGTTAAGATGTCTGCCCCCAAAACCTATGAGTCTGCAATTGCATTAAGTGCCATTGCATATGAAGAAGAAGGTATAATGACTGATAACAACAAAAGAAAGAGAAATGAGGATGGAAACCAGATGCCAAGAAAGGACAGAAAGATCACACAAAATGAAGGGAACCGTGTCAACAAACCGTAGAGGAACGATAAAAATGAGTCTTGGAGAAAGTATCAAGATTCCAGATGTCTTAAATGTCCAACAGGTGATCATTCATGAAAGAACTGCCCGAAAATTAGATGCTTTAACTGTTAGGAGTATGGACATTTCCGAAGTGATTGCAAGAACCCTCCACAAGCACAACCTACGGAGAATCAGAACAAGTCCAAGGGTCGAGTGTATGTGTTAAAAGAAGCTGGAGATGAAACCATAGCTGGTACGTTTCTTATTAACAACATATATGCTAGAGTTTAATTGACACTGGTACAAATAGAAGTTTCATTTCAACTGCCTTAGTACCTTATTTGAACTTAGTACCACAAACTCTAGAATGTGCATATATTGTAGAAACTGCCAGTGGTGAGCGAGATAAGATAAGTCAAATCTTTAGGGATTGTGTTATCACCTTAGTTAACACCGAATTCTCTGTAAACTTAATGTCGACCATTTTAAGTGAATATGATGTTATTCTTGGGATGGACTGGTTGAATAAGAATTCTGCTCGGCTCGACTGTGAACATAAGACGATGACTGTACGTAAGCCAGATTGGGAAAAGCTACTAATTCATGGTAGTGATGGAAACCCCAAGGCCAGTATCATCTCAGCAATGAAGGCAATGAAATGTATTCAGAAAGGATGCATAGCCTTTCTCTTATGCATGGTAGATGCTAAAAAGGAAATGCAGATGAATGAATACCTGTAGTGTGCGAATTCCCAGACGTGTTTCCGGAAGATTTACCAGGACTTCCACCTGATCGTCAGATAGAATTTCGTATTGATTTAGTACCTGGTGCTAAACCAATCGCGAAGGCTCCTTATCGTCTAGCCCCTTCAGAGATGAAAGAACTTATGAAGCAAATTGACGAACTCTTAGAAAGAAGGTTTATTAGACCGAGTTCCTCACCTTGGGGAGCGCCAGTATTGTTCGTCAAAAAGAAAGATGGTTCAATGCGTATGTGCTTTGATTATCGAGAATTAAACAAGTTAACTGTTAAGAACAAGTATCCTTTACCAAGAATAGATGATTTATTTGATCAACTTCAAGGAGCCAGCTACTTTTCAAAAATTGATCTTCGATCAGGTATCATCAGTTGAAAGTGCGCGAGGAAGACATTCCTAAGACCGCATTTAGGACGCGTTATGGGCATTATGAATTTTTGGTTATGTCTTTTGGACTAACCAATGCTCCTGTAGCATTCATGGATCTGATGAATAGAGTTTGCAAGTCATACTTGGATAAGTTTGTCATTGTCTTTATAGACGACATACTTATTTATTCTAAGGACCAAGATGATCACGCTAGACATCTGAAAATGGTTCTAGAAACCCTTCGACAAGAAAAGCTTTATGCAAAATTATCTAAATGTGACTTCTGGAAAAGAGAAGTTCAATTCCTTGGTCACGTAATAAATGAGAAGGGAATACAAGTAGATCCAGCTAAGATAGAAGCTATGATGAAATGGGAATCACCGAAGAATCCTAGTGAGATTAGGAGCTTTTTGGGATTAGCAGGATATTATAGAAGGTTTATTCAAGACTTCTCCAAGATTGCTACCCCTTTAACATCTTTGACTCGAAAGAATGTAAAGTTTGACTGGGAACCAAAGCAAGAAGAACTTTCAACATTCTAAAACAAAAGCTTAGTAGTGCTCCTATACTTTCATTACCAGATGGTAATGAAGATTTTGCAATATACTGTGATGCCTCATATAATGGTTTAGGTTGTGTGTTGATGCAACGTGACAAGGTTATAGCCTATGCATCACGACAACTAAAAATTCATGAAAAGAACTATACTACGCACGACCTTCAATTGGGTGCCATAGTGTTTGCCTTAAAGATTTGGCGACACTACTTGTATGGTACTAAGTGTGTAATCTACTAAGACCATAAGAGCTTACAACACATCTTTAATCAAAAGATGTTAAACATGAGGCAAAGAAGGTGAATGGAACTTCTCAATGACTATGATTGTGAAATCAAATACCATCCAGGAAAGGCTAACGTAGTCGCTGATGCTCTTAGTCGGAAAGAAAGAGTTAAACCGATTAGGGTAAAAGCATTAAAGATAGATGTCAAGCTTGATTGGAAAGACCAAATCAAGAATGCTCAAACTGAAGCATTGAAAGATGAGAATATTCAAGCTGAAAGAATGATGGGTAACCCGAAATTATTGACTCAAGGAATGGATAGAGTCCTACGATGTGGTTAGAGAATTTGGATCCCAAAATTTGGAGGTATTCAGGGCAAAGTATTAGATGAAGCCCACAAATCCAAATGCACAATGCATCCTGGAGCAAACAAAATGTATAAGGATATTTGAAATCACTACTGGTGGCCTAATATGAAAAGATCCATAGCACAGTACGTTGAGAAATGCTTAACATGTCTGCAAGTTAAGATTGAACATCAAAAACCAGCCGGTCAGTTACAACAGTTGGAGTTGCCAGTATGGAAATGGGATAGAGTGACCATGGATTTTGTCACAAAACTTCCAAGAACACGAAAAGGATATAATGCTATATGGGTCGTGGTCGACAGGCTAACCAAGTCAGCACATTTTCTACCCATAAGTGAGAGCTATCCAATAGAAAAACTAGCCAAGATATATATTGATGAAATAGTAAGTAAGCACGGAATGCCTTTATCCATTATCTCCGATAGAGATAGCCGATTCACTTCCAGATTCTGGAAAAGTTTCCAAAGGGAACTTGGAACCAAAATCTGTTTAAGCACTGCATATCATCCTCAGATGGATGGTCAGAGTGAGCGAACAATTCAAACTTTAGAAGACATGTTGCATGCTTGCGTGATTGATTTTGGAGGTAGCTGGGATGATCATTTGCCTTTGATCGAATTTTCTTATAACAACAGCTACCATTCCAGCATTAAGGCTGCACCATTTGAAGCCTTATATGGTAGGAAATGCAGAACTCCCATCAGTTGGACAGAAGTAGGGGATGATCAGTTGACCAAAACTGAAATTATTCTCGAGACAACTGAGAAAATCCAACAAATCAGACAATGACTAAAGGCTTCTCAGGATAGACAGAAGAGTTATGCAGATAACAGAAGGAGACCTTTAGAATTTCAAGAAGGAGACTATGTGATGTTGAAAGTCTCACCATGGAAAGGAGTAATGCGATTCGGTAAACGCGGGAAGTTAAGTCCCAGCTATATTGGACCGTTCAAAATCATCGCAAGAATTGGTCCAGTGGCATACAAGCTAGAATTACCTGAAACTTCGAAAGGTATTCACGATACTTTTCATATATCGAACCTAAGGAAGTGTTTGGCACATCTGACTCAAGTGATGCCATTAGAGGACGTGCAAATAGACGAGAAATTAAACTTTACTGAAAAACCAATAAAGATTCTTGATTCTCAAGAACGAAAATTAAGAAAGAAAATAATTCCACTAGTATTGGTCCAGTGGCAAGGTCAGAAAGGACCCGAGAAGACTTGGGAATTAGCAGAAGAAATGAAAGTCAAATATCCTCAACTATTCGAGTAACCTTCGAATTTCAAGGACGAAAATCTTTTAAGGGGAGGAGAATGTAATATCCTGAGCATTTGGGTCATATGAACTTCGCATTTGGGTCATATGAACTTCGCATTCCATATATTGTCAAACGAGTAAGTAATGAGTAAATTGTCTATTTAAAGTTTGAAGTTTTTAGATGAAATTTTTATGTTATAAGAGACCGTTTGAATATAATAATAATATATTATATTCGAACTTGCTCCGTTTTTGACGAAACTTAGGTTGTCTCGTGGAGAAAAATAAGCTCGTCACAACGACATATTTGAAATTTCATAATACGCTATATATTAAAAATTATAAGAGAAAAACGAGTTAAGCAGCTGAATTAATTATAATAATATAATAATATATAATAAAATAATAATATATATTGCAAACAATTGCATATGAATTGCAATTCGATGGAACTTCAGACGCATTGAACTTCATCCCACATCGCCTCTCAAACGCTTGAGTAGGAGCGCGACTAGGAGCGCGAGTAGGTGAGACTCTACATCAAATTATCGTAGATAGTTTTCAGGTACGCCCTTGTTTAAGGTTATGTTTAATTATTATTATAGTCGTTATTATTATTATTATATTATCATTGTAGGTATTAGTATTAATATAGTCATTATTAATATTATTATTATCATCTTTATAGTTATTATTATTATTATAGTTGTTATTTTTATTGTTATAGTTAGTATTATTATTGTTTGTTATTTTTAGTGTTGTAGTTGTTATATTTATTATTATTAGACTTTAAGGTTATCATTAGGGAAGGTATTGGGTAACCCCGAGGGTTGGCTCGGGTATGATGGAAACGCCCGAGTTATGCCAACTAGTAAGGGTTGTACCAAAGGGTTGGCATAGGATAAAATAAAGTGCCCAAATAAAACCAACAAATAGAAAAAGATAACGAATCATCCCTAAAGTTGTTACTAGCTAGAATATAGCTTAAGTAATGTTATTTTGCTTATAGGATAATACCTGATAGCAGTGAACCTGAGCAGACGATATCACTGACTTGATTGACTGAGGTGAGTTCCTCTGAACTGTTTTCTAAAACGGGATGTGATGTTCTGATAACTGGTAATAATTGTAGAATTGACTATCAATAGCATCTGTGATATGTGGCAATGCTTGATAGGATGCTTGAGGACTGCTTGTATGATTCTGTTTTAGCCAGTGGAGTTTGTATACATAGCCTGGTTATGTGAATTTATACTGTGCTTACTCTATTCCTATCTGTTTGCCATGGCTGTATCTGCTTGATGCAATAGTCAATAATAACATGTTTTGAATTTTGAAGCATGCCATGTTTATGAACTCACAAGCTTTATGCTGAGTCCCAAATGTTTCTATTTGTATGGACACACATCCTAGGTGCCAAGTGATTACAGGGATTGAAGATTACGAGCTAGTTTATGATAAAATAAACTTCTAGCATGTTGTTGAAGTTTTGAATCTCTAGTATAGTTAAACTGATGTAATGGTATTATCTATTATAACAAATGTATTGTACGCGTTGATTTATAATTAAAGTTAGACTTCCGCTATGTACTATATAACTCCTATGTGTTCTGTATATCCGATGTGTAACACTCCCCACGGTGAGCCCTGTGAGGCGGGTGTTACAGTATGTATATATATATGTATGTATATATATGTATGTATAGTAATTATAAATAATCAAATTAGTGAAAAAAAATAGTAATAATAATGTTTATGTGCTCCAACGTAGAGGTAATAGAAACCAATATATATATACAAACCAAATTAAGTTGCAAAGGTGTTTATGCGGAATTTCGACCCGAACCGCACCATGGTGAGGTTCTAGACCTGATGACTTATATATATATATATAATATATATATTTCCTGACTCCACGACTTCAAGCCATATCTTCAACGTCGGCTTCAACAAACTCTTAAAAAACTCACAAAAATGATGGGAAGTGAATCCCGATTCAACCGTTCTTCAGCCATGGATTTATACCACTCAAAGCCTTCAAATTCCTTCATTGAAACCTTTGCTCACACAGCTCTTAATCCTCCTGTCTTCTGCGTTTATGTTCGAGCACCGCAAACGGTTTATATCCACCTTGAACCACCACTAAAACGGCCTCCTTGTTGTTAAAACCCACCGCTGATTCATCATGTGAACACGTGGGTTGAATCCGAGCCAAAGCTATCAGTTTTGATTTGAAGACAAGGTACCTGACATTATATAGTTTCCTTTGAAAAATTTGTTATTGTTATGCTACAATCACCGTTTTATTTGTTCCAACCCGAACACCTACGAAACTCTAACTTGACTTTGTATTTCACTCCGACAGACTCTCTCTCCATCACTGTTTCGACGTTTTTGTAATTTCACTCCGACAGACTCTCTCACCATCACTGTTTCGACGTTACAGTTTGTTACTGTTATACTATTTGAGGTAACGAATCAATTGACTCTTTTTCCTTGAATCATGCGTCTTTGGAGTTGAAATTTTAAGATTTTATAAGTCGTTTTGATAACGTATGCAGCTGTAATGCACCCGTAAAAACGTTATTGTTGTCCAAGTGCTTATCAGATCTGTTGTGTATTCATTGTTGAGGTAATAATTTCGTCCATCAGTTGGCTATAGCTAAGAGATAAATTCAGAATTTGTGTATGAATATGTTGGTATTTATTGTTAAAACATTCCGACGACTTGACTAATTTGGTTGAGGTCTAGAATTTGATTGTTAATATGATGACATAGCTAAATATGGGAAGCTTGTGGGTCTCTGTTTGTCTTGTTTTTTTGGATTCATGACATTTAAGGATTGGATTACATGCACTATGAACTGAATGTAGAGGACTTTATATGAAAACAGGCTTCATAATTTAATAGCTAACCAAATTAGTGTAACAGCCATGGTATTCAAATGCATGTATACATAGTTGGAAAAATATATATAAACTGAATATGAGTTGTTGGGATTTAAACGAACGAGTAGTTTTTAGCAATTAAGAAACTTGAAATATTAAATGTAGTAAAATGAATTCGATTTATATGATTTGTCGGTGCCCATGTGTTCGTATCCATTTGATTACGGTTAAGTCTAAAATTTATAACATAAGTTGTATTAGTAACCATGTGTGTGAGCTTGTCATGTATAACCCATAATATGAGTAGATTTTAAGGGGTTAGAATTTGAAATGATAAAATAATACTAATTAATTGTAGTTTTCCTAATTAGATTAAGACTTTGTTGCCGGGAGATTAACAAACCAACAGTTTGTACATTTTAAGTAAACTTAACTAAAACTATTAATTAAATTATAGGTTCTCGTACCAGTTGAGAAAAAGAGAAAAGAAAATTTACTATTGTTTGGCCTTGTTTTTGCTAAACTAAGGTACGGATTTCTGATTCTTGTCTCATATTTGATTCCCGTTCATCTCTAGTCTTGATTCCTGTTGTACGTGGCTAGTTTATTTTTTTTATTCTAATATAAGTAGCTAGACTACTTTATATTTCTAAAATTTGTTACCCGAGCTCTCCCTATCTTAGGGGTGACCAAGACGCATTATTGCAGCATCGATAATGTGGCACCAACCGTGGCGGTGAGCTGAGATCACGATGTCTCTAAAGAGGACTCTGAAATTATGTTGGCCGTCTTGTTATATTATTATTTCCTCAGAGGCGTATGAATTGATCCTAAGTTAGTCCTGTATTTCCTGATGGATGGTTGCACACCAATCCATTTAGGACTCTGGTGAATGGTTTGTATGTCTACCCATACTCCATTTTACATTGTTTCCTGGGCTCGCTACCTGTGTTCCTCTGTTCAGTTATTATATGATATGATTATTAGCTCGGGTTATGTTCTATTTGATATATATATATCTTGTGCTATTTTATTCTCTGTTATCATCATGTCTGTTTATTTTTGTTACCAACTATTCTGTTCACTGAGCGTTATGCTCAGGCGTGCTTTTGTTTTCATGCATGTCAGGTCAGCAGAGTCATCCGGAAGGGGAGCGAATAGTGGAAATCTGCATTAAGAAGAGTTTATTCAATTTGATGTAATCGACTTTTCTATTGGGTTTTAGACTAGTGTTTTCTTTCTGGAATTTAACTTGTAATCGTTATTAATAATGGGATTGTGTTTTGGATTTTGATTACCGTGATAGTGATACGTCAGCCTTATCGGGTTTGGGTGTTACAGAACAGGTTATGATGATGTTTGGGGTTGAAAAACAACTTAGAAACATGTAAGTAAGTGCTCATGTGCCCAAACAGGGCCCATGCGCCTAGTTAAATGCCTTAGAAAAGTTTTTAAGTAAGGTCATGCGCCCAAACAGGGCCTATGCGCCTGGAATTATGACCTAGAAAATCTAAGTATAGGATGATGCGCCCAAACAGTAGCTCATATGCCTAGAAAATGCCTTAGAATTTCTAACTGCAAGTTCATGCGTCTGAACAGTAGTTTATGCGCCTAAGTTTTGGCTGAAACGCCTAAATATAAGGTCATGCACCCGAATGTGCCCATGCGCCCAAGAGACTCATGCGCCTAAGTGAGAAATAGTTAAGTATAGGCTCATGCCCCTACATAGTGGAGAAACGCCCAAACAGTCTTCATGCGCCCAAATAGTGTCCATGCGCCCAACACTTAGAAAATTTTCTGAATTTTTAGGAAACCCAGAATTTTAGGGTTTGACCCTAGTTTGACTTACGGGCTGTTTTGACCTATCTTAAGCATGAATATGTGAGAACCTATGAATAGATTATGTATGGTGCTATGATGAATATATGATATGGATATGTGTATGATGTGTTATGTTTTAATGATTGTCAAAACGTATATAGTATATTATAATATACGTTAAGTATTATGTTGTTACTTTACGTAGTATGACGAATGTATGAATGAATGTAAAGTTTAACATAACGAAGTAAAAGATAACAAAGATGAAAAGTGAAACGTAATAAAAGAAAGAATGCCTTGCAAGCAAATAGAAAGAAGGTGCACGACCATGTTGTCGTTAGCTCAACTGTGTATGGTTTAAATAACTCGAAGGATGCATATAGGGTCAAACATTTAGATTGACAGGGCTTGCCCTAGGTGACTGAGTCAACTTCGTGCATAATGTTCATGGTCTATTTGTAGACCACAGGCCCAGCATCAGCTTCGTGCACAATGATCGGGGTATTGCCATTGGTCTAGATAAAAGGGAGAGATAACTTGCCCTGGGTGACTGGGTCAGCTTCGTGCACAATGTTCGGGGTCTATTTGTAGACCTCAGGCCTAGCATCAGCTTCGTGCATAATGTTCGTGTATTGTACATCGATCCGTATGAAAGTAAAAGAATGACGTAACGTACAAAAAGTAAGTAAGAAAGTAAAAGAATGATGTAAAGTATGACACGAAAGTATGAGAATGAAAGTAAGGGATAGCGAAATGCATGAAATGAAAGTATGTATATGAAAGCGAATGCTAATGAAAAGAATGAAATGAAAGTATGTATACGATGATGAAAGATAGTAATGAAAGTATGAAAGAACAAAATATACAATGAATATTGTTTGAATGTACGTATGATGTGTGCTCGTATACAAAGATAAAAGTATTTTATGGAAAGATATGTTTCGTATATAAAACACACGAGGTATTTTGATACGTATAAAACTAGAACTCACTCAGCAACGCTGACTTTTATACATTTTCAGTTGGCAGGTAAATTGCTGAGAATGGCACACGGAGAGGCTACTCGGCAGGGCAAGATTGGCATCCATTCACGCTTGTTATTATTGTTGTTTTGCAATGCAATTAACGAATATTTTCTTTTGTAACTAAACAATGTTGTATTGCATAATAACAGTAATTTATTAATGAAACGAATGGGCTTTTGATAACTGAATTTCTGTTGCAATGTTTTTATGAAATGTATACTATTATGTATGTTTAGATCAATGAATGACCAACTGTGAGGTGCCCGGGAACGGGGCCTTACACACCCTTAATGTTCTTACATTTCATTTTGTTTTAAAAGCACTAAAGTTTTTAATAAACCATGGTAAATCTTGATTCTACATGATGAAATATGTAGTAATCACTCTACCACACATGACTTATATTTTAATATATCTAAAACCACCAAAACACACAAAACACCACTTATGTGAATGTTTATATTTTCGCCATCAAACTAAGATGAACTTTACTGAACCATAACTCTCTCATAACAAATTCAAATAATGTAAACTCTAGTTTCACAACGTATTTTGTTGAATTACCTTTCCAGTAGTGTATTAAACGCTTTGATTTCATTTCGTTTGATCACTCAAACATTCTAAACAAATCAGATGTGCAATTCTGGACATTCTAATTTGGATGACTATTTAGACGTGTTTCTGGGATCCAAATGAAAAACTTTGCTAAATGAAAGTTTTGTGTAACACCTTAATATATCATTATGTAAAATTTCATAACTTTCGAATGTCGGTTACTTTTTTTAAAACGCATATATATATTTATCACATATTGTTGATAATTCTGATTGCAGGATAGCCTGTAAAGATTTACGATTTTGATCTGTTTTCAGATCCCAAATTGAAAACTTTCCTAAATGAAAATTGTTCATAACATATTAGTTTAGTTGACTGGAATTTTTTATAATTTTTCATAAATGTTTGCTATTTTTAACACACGTCCAAAATTCAACACATATTGCTGTTAAATCTGAGTTTTTCAAAAACTAACATTCTTCTCTTATGTTTTGATCATCTTGATCAACTGAAAACAACATATCTTCATATAACCTAAACTATTATTTTCTATCACCTTAGGTTTTCATCCTTAACCTTCGAACACACACCAAGAACTCTAGAAACTCATCAAAATCACAATGTGAGATTCATAGCCCCTTTTTCAACTTTTACACTTTTGTGGATGGAACATGTACATGTTGTCCATAACATATAGACATTTTTATAAAGCAAATTCTTAAACAAGTAATATCAACTATGTGCTTAGTATTTGAACACTATACGATAGTTTTTCAATCATTAACTTGAGTACAAGCCTAAGAAAGTACTAATGTGGGCCATATATGGGAAACCGATATAACAAATAACATAGCACAATCTTGAGGATTGTGGACACAATGATAAAAACTACACAATCTTTGAGGCTTGTGGATGCAATGATAACAAAGGCACAATCTTTGAGGATTGTGGATGCAATATAACAATGACAAATTAGGTTTAATTGCATTGATCTCGTGTTAATATTTTTGCACATATAAACCTATGTTTCTCACCGACAATTTTGTTGACCTTTTTATTTTACATGTTTCAGATGATGATAATAGAAACTTGGATCTTCACTTAGGAATACTTAAGGACCTAGAATAAAAAATATATTATTTTCTTTGTTATGTTTTGGTTATTTGTTTCCTTTAAACAAGTGTTGGTAAAATTATGAAATTTAATAAAGTTGTGTTGTCTTAATATTTCTTTATGCTTTGAACTATGTACTATATATGTGCAGGGGTGTTTAAATTCGGATATGCGATATTCGGATATTCGAAAATTTTGGATAGTGGATTTCATTATCCGAATCCGAAATTTCAGATATTCGGATTCAGATTCGGATATCCATTCGGATATCCGAATTCAAAAAAATTATATTATTCAATAAATTTTATAAAAATATGATAATTTTTATTGAAGTTTTTACCGGACATCCGAATTTTTTTATTAAAATGTCCGAAATATCTAAAAATATCCGAAATATTTAATTAATATTTAATGTTTTTAAATTTTTATATAAATATTTTGGATATTTCGGATATTCAAAAATTCTGAAAATCACTATCCGAATCCGAATCCGAATCCGAAATTTCGGATATCAGAATTTCGGATTTTCAGATATTTCGGATTACGCTTTGGATTTGGATATTTTTGAACACCCCTATATATGTGACACCTCGCGTTTCCGCCTTGGCGGGACAGCACATCCCGTCCAACAAAGAAGTTGTACCACACACAATGCTATTTGTACACTACTGTTCATCAAGGTTGGTTTATTAATAGATGGGTTAATTACACACATCAAATATTATTAAAAAATGAACTACCTTGTTTATGATACGATTTGTGTGTAACTAGAGGCATTAATGGTCGGCTTTGACTATGCTTAAGTCAAACTATGAGCCAGCCCGTTAGTAATCTCTTTTTAACTATCGTAAATTGAAACCAAATAGTTGAAAACAATCTGAAACAAGCCAAACTCTTGGTCTTTGTGTGCTTCTGAGTATCAAAGGTGGATGAGTGTACAAGAGGCGCAAACAAATGATTTAAGGGTTCATTAATGTTTTCTAGACCATTGCTTGTTAGTATGATTTCGTTCATCACTTGAGTTGGTAGGCTAGTGGTAAGAGTTAAAAATTCTTTACAAACCATTCAAGTTCAAAACTAGCTAAAGTAAAAATAAAAATAAATTTGAATGTCGTTTGAAACTATCCCGATCCCCGAGTGAACCTTCTTGTGATGAAATGTCAAATATTTATACTGGTTTTGACACTCCAAAACTGACATCGGAAATACCATTAAAAAAACCTTCACTACTATAGAAAAACTTGTTTAAGTCAGGTTTAAACATAATATCTTAAAAATCCTAAGACCAAACCATCACCCTAATCTCGACAGGTGTCCAAAATATGGTGTTGCTAAAAAATACACACACATACATTTATTTATTTGTATATTAATTTAGAAATATGCATATGAGAAATTAAGAATTAAAAGTTGTAAGGCCCCGTTCCCGGGCACCTCACAGTTGGTCATTCATCGCACATAAAATGTTTTAGAACACACATTTACTCGCAGCGGAATTTAAAAACATTCATTAATAACAAAAACATGTCATTTACTTCATTACAACATTCTTTTTCATTTCAAAATACATTGACATGTCAAAAATATGGATGCCAGCTTCAACAACTGAGTAGTCACCTCATGCCATCCTCAGCAACATACCTGCCAACTGGAAAATACATAAAACGTCAGCGTTGCTGAGTGAGTTCTAGTTTTATAATAAAACATACTTTTCCTTTGTTAAAACCGTTCTTACTTCTTTCAAAAACATACTATACTTTCGTAGATGAACACACATCATACGTACATACACATAGATAACATCGTTATTATCTTCATCGTTCATTCATTAGCTTTTGTTCGTGCGTCTCTTACTTTCACTCATACGTTCGTTACACTCGTCTTTACGTACGTTACGTTCATTCTTACGTTCATTTCATTTATTAGTACGTTCATTACTTTCATGCATCCTCCGTTCATTACTATCATTCGTTCTATTTCTCTAACTTTCATTCGTTAAGCATGCAAATCTCTAAGGGTCACCTCCCTTCTCTGCCCTCGTGGTTCATACCCATGAGCCGACAAGGCATATTCTAACATACTGGTGCCCCTATGGCTCTCAGTCCATAGACCGACACTCTATTACCCCTAGACCATGCAAGACTTTCTTTCATATTTCTCATTCTCATCTAGATCTTGTCTCGTGCAATATCCCCGACTCATGTCCGAAGACTAGCACAGCACTGGGATAGGCGACAAAGATCGCTCACCTCATAACTATGTTTGGCCTCATGCCACACCCCCGAAGTTAAACATAACTCGGGTAACAACACCCCCACCGAAATGGGTATCATCACCCCCACCGAAGTGGGTAACATCACCCCCACCGAAGTGGGTAACTACACCCCCACCGAAGTGGGTAACATCACCCTCACCGAAGTGGGTAACATCACCCCCACCGAAGTGGGTAACTACACCCCCACCGAAGTGGGTAACATCACCCCCACCGAAGTGGGTAACATCACCCCCACCGAAGTGGGTAACTACACCCCCACCGAAGTGGGTAACATCACCCCCACCGAAGTGGGTAACTACACCCCCACCGAAGTGGGTAACATCACCCCCACCGAAGTGGGTAACTACACCCCCACCGAAGTGGGTAACCTGACATACTACACCCCCACCGAAGTGGGTAACTACACCCCCACCGAAGTGGGTAACTTGACATACTACACCCCCACTATGTGGGTAACTACACCCCCACCGAAGTGGGTAACCTGACATACTACACCCCCACCGAAGTGGGTAACCTGACATACTACACCCCCACTATGTGGGTAACTACACCCCCACCGAAGTGGGTAACTTGACATACTACACCCCCACTATGTGGGTAACTACTATACACCATGTACCTCCCAGGAGGTCAGTCCCAAGACTGGAACCTCTACGTGCACTCTTAAAGATTAGCCGAACCTCACGCGGTTGGGCTTGTGGCATTTAAGACCGTGCACTTTGGTACACTACGCTTGCAAATCTCTCACGTTTTCATTCGTTCATTAAGGATTTATTCAATCATAGTATTTCTCCTTTATTATCTTTTGCTTTACAATACATAATACTTTCGTTACATTCACTTACGCTCCACTTCTCTTTATCATTAATCTTTTATTTTATTAATGATAATACTTCTTCGTTAAATCCTTAAACATTCTTCGTCATGTCATACCATACTTAACAATATTTTATTAATGATATTGTTAACAATAATAATTCACTGATAATAATATCAGTAATAATAAGGGCTAATCCTTATTCATCATTACAAGCATAAAACATCATTATCCATTAACCCTAGTCAACTCTGGTCAAAACCTCGAACTTCGGTATTTCAGGAAATTTCTGCAAAATTCTAAGTGTCCTAGGCGTTTGAGCCCTGTTGGGCGTATAAGCCCTCTGGCCGTATGAGCACTATTGGGCGTAAGAGCACTGCTGGGCTTTTCATCTTATACTTAGAATTTTATCATCTGGTCATACGACCACACTGTTGTCGTATGAGCACTATTGGTCGTACCATCCATACTTAGAATTACATTCTGATCATACGACCACACTGTTGGTCGTATGAGCCCTATTGGACTCTTCAACACACTTAGAAAATTTCATCACATAGTCATACGACCACTGTTGGTCGTATGAGTCCTATTGGGCCAACACTTAGAAATATAACTTGGTCATACGACCACACTGTTGGTCGTATGAGTCCTATTGGACTCAACACTTAGAAAATTCACTTGGTCATACGACCACACTGTTGGTCGTATGAGTCCTGTTAGACTCATCAATACTTAGAAAAATACATCACCTGGTCATACGACCACACTGTTGGTCGTATGAGCACTAGTGGGCTTTAACACTTAGAAAAATCCTGGTCATACGACCATACTGTTGGTCGTATGAGCACTGGTGGACTCATCAACTTGTGCTTATTTATTCTAAGTCCCAATTTCAGACATATTAGCAACCTGTTTATGGGTATAATTCATAGTCCAAGTCCCAAACATCATAATGCCTAGTTCTAAACATATACACATGATTCTAGGCATAAATCTAACATAACATGAACATACATACATTCATTTCATACGGTATCAACCCAAATTTTATAAAAAACATATATGTATATATATTACATGCATTTCCAGCCCCAAAACGTTTAAAAAAACCAGTAAAAAGGGGTCTAGAACTCACCTTAATTTGTCTTCGGGTTTTTGGATGCCCTTTCCTTGAACTTCTCAGTCGTTTATACACCTAAAACACACACACAGTGCAACCCGAACACACTAGTCACATTTATAAGCTCATATATGGTTCTAGAATCGTCCTAACATCATAAATTCGAGATTTCTTACCAAAAACTTCGAATTTCTCAAGTCCTTCTTCAAAATCTCGATGGTTTTCTGCTCCTGCTGCTTTCTCTCTCTAAAAACCGATGCAAAGAAATGTGCAGGAGGTAATGGGCGACCATGCCACCTTTTTACCAACTTTATAAGATTTTTTTATCATTTTACACTTTTGGTCCTCCAACTTGGGGTTGACTTCCTTTTTCTCCTTTTTCTTTCTCTTTTATTCCTTTGTTTCTTTAAAAGAAAAATACGGGTGTTACAAGTCCACCCCCCTTATATAGGTTTCGTCCCCGAAACCTGTTATTCCTTAAACCCTTGTGAGCAATACTGTTTCACCTCTTCTTCCAGTCTCTCATCTGGAATTCAATCGCTCTACATCATTTATCGACATCCAATTTCTGATCTATCTTTAACTATTCTGCATTGGCAACCCATGCATACTGATCAATGATTATTTGACCAGCACCTGCGACCTCAAACATGCCATGTAGAGTGCGGTCACTACGATTAAAAGAATCATCACAATATCCGAGCAAAGTCTCGGCGTCATAATCATTGAGCTTCAGAGCATCACTGAGACCCTTCAGCTTTAATGCTTTGAAAAACACGGCCATCAACTCGCGTATAGTTGCTAGCCCTTATTTGATGTTCTTTATGTATGAATAATGACCCTTTGGCAACCCAACACTGACAAGAAAGACAATTCGGCTTATTTGGTGACTCAATCCAAATTTAGCTCTTTCCTTTACTCCCAACCTCCCATTCTACTTGTTTGTTACAACGTCGAAACTATCGTATGTTGCCGTTCAATAAGCCACTCACAGGCTGAAATTGTTCCTCAGACAACGGGTGACATAACTTTCTTAGTTGCATCACGCAATCCTCTAGGGCATCAGGTAACCTAGTGAATCCACTAATAGTAATTTCTACATCGAAGGGCTCATCGATGTTCCTTCTCCTTTTGTTTCCGTTCTCTTCCGATCGTCGTACATCCTTCCCGGTGAAGCCTTCATCATAATCCATTGTCGCAGATCGGCACCGAACTTTTATCAGGCACCACCAATCAATCCATCTCTTTTGCAGCACTTGGTACTTGCCTCATAAGTTACCATTCAATTCTCCCGGAGGTGTACGTCTATCCACATACTTCTATCAGGGATGGTCTAACAGAAAAACAAGCGCTCTCTCAATTCTATTGCGGGGTCCCTTAGCGCACTGGGTAATCTAGTAGACTTACCTATAGTAGCTCCTACGTCGAATGACATCGATTCTTTCTATTTCTAACATGCAACTTATCACAAAAAGGCAGCAGAATGAAACCAGAGCCATAATCAAACTACACAAAGGCTAAAGGTTAATTGACTAGAAACATACCTGACGTAACATCGGGGTTCACCCTAGCCTCCTCCCGCGTCATCGTGTAGTTGCTGCGTTTGCCCTCCGTCCTTCTCTTCCAGCCTTCTTCACTCCCGAACCTTCCGCCCTTGGCTTCTCACAATCCCTGCTCATGTGACCTTCCTCCCCACAAGAATAACACCTCCCCATACCGCAGTTCTTCGCCACATGTCCGGTCCTACCACAACGGAAACAGACATTGGTCCCCAGTCTACATTCCCCGGGGTGCTTGTGTCCACACTTGTCACACCTTTCCGACCCCGTCTCAGTTATGACTATACGCTGATCATCCTCCCGTGCACCTTTGTTACTTGGAGCGACTTCGCCACGTTCCAGTCGCTTCCCGTTCCAATCCCGATCGCCTTCTCCTTTCTTGCTAGCTTCTGTCACCACCATCGATCTTTCATCGTATAACCTTCCCGCCAAATCTACCGTCGACCTAAACGTACTCGGTCGGGCAGCGATCATGTGCCTGCGAATATCTGCTGGCAAACCCCGAATATACCGCTTTATCTTTCGGGATAGAGGAGTCACCTGATCCGGCACCAGACGTGCCATCTCGTTAAACTTTGTGGTGTACTGTTGATGCGTCATCGTCCCCGCTTCTAACTGCAGGAATTCCCTTTCTACCTTGTCCATCTCACGGTGAGGACAGAACTCCTCAATCACTAACCTCTTTAACTCTGGCCATCTCATCCTTCCGATAGCCCGACTACCCTCAACTTGGTCTATGTTGTCCCACCAGCACAAAGCTGAGTCCACGAAAGAATGAGTGGCAAACTTAACTTTCTGATCTTCCCGGCACTCACTAATTTCCAGCAACGCTTCCATCTCTCTGACCCAACGATGAGCCGCGGCAGCAGTGCCATTACCATCAAAAGTTGGGGGTTTGCATCGCCGAAACGCCCCATAATCACAGCCTCGTGTCGTCTCCGGCGCAGGCTCTTCTTCCTCTTCGTCATCGAAGAAAACCGTTTCAGTCTCGGGCCGTCTCCTTGAGCCCGATGATCTACCCCTTTCCTGTCTTTCCCCGTCTCTAACAGCCTTTACCACTTCGGTCACTACAGATGGTAGGATCGTCTGCATGACCTGATGCACTTCTTCAACTACCGCCTCTTTCACCGAGGCTCTCAAGTGAGCACTCTCATCGCCACCTCCCGTTGAGGTGTTTCGGGTTCCTCGTGAGCCCCCTGCTCCACTCTAGATCGTGCTCTCGTGACTCGTGGTTCAACACCATGTCCGCCACCACCTCCTCCACGTGAAGCCTTAGAAGTTCTACTACCGGTCATTTTCTAACTCGCACTGAAAGATTTAAACACTACACGGTCATTCAAGGGAATAGCTCAGTTTATGTCAAGTATAGTAAGTCTCTAATTACGGTGATCAGTTGTAATTAGCCACTTACTCTACTCTTCACACCCCGAGCATTACCTTTCCTGACTATATTAGCATCTAAATCCAACAGTAACACATAAACACATAACATGCGCACACAATGCTGGTTAACTTTAAGAAAATACCTGATGGCACGCAGCTACTCAGTTTGGCATCCCTTCCCTTTCCGTCCCATTCTCAGTTTAAGTTAAGGTTATTTTGAAAAATTTTACCCAATTCACTTAAACTTTGGCTCTGATACCAACTTGTAAGGCCCCGTTCCCGGGCACCTCACAGTTGGTCATTCATCGCACATAAAATGTTTTAGAACACATATTTACTCGCAGCGGAATTTAAAAACATTCATTAATAACAAAAACATGTCATTTACTTCATTACAACATTCTTTTTCATTTCAAATACATTGACATGTCAAAAATATGGATGCCAGCTTCAACAACTGAGTAGTCACCTCATGCCATCCTCAGCAACATACCTGCCAACTGGAAAATACATAAAACGTCAGCGTTGCTGAGTGAGTTCTAGTTTTATAATAAAACATACTTTTCCTTTGTTAAAACCGTTCTTTACTTCTTTTAAAAACATACTATACTTTCGTAGATGAACACACATCATACGTACATACACATAGATAACATCGTTATTATCTTCATCGTTCATTCATTAGCTTTTGTTCGTGCGTCTCTTACTTTCACTCATACGTTCGTTACACTCGTCTTTACGTACGTTACGTTCATTCTTACGTTCATTTCATTTATTAGTACGTTCATTACTTTCATGCATCCTCCGTTCATTACTATCATTCGTTCTATTTCTCTAACTTTCATTCGTTAAGCATGCAAATCTCTAAGGGTCACCTCCCTTCTCTGCCCTCGTGGTTCATACCCATGAGCCGACAAGGCATATTCTAACATACTGGTGCCCCTATGGCTCTCAGTCCATAGACCGACACTCTATTACCCCTAGACCATGCAAGACTTTCTTTCATATTTCTCATTCTCATCTAGATCTTGTCTCGTGCAATATCCCCGACTCATGTCCGAAGACTAGCACAGCACTGGGATACGCGACAAAGATCGCTCACCTCATAACTATGTTTGGCCTCATGCCACACCCCCGAAGTTAAACATAACTCGGGTAACAACACCCCCACCGAAATGGGTATCATCACCCCCACCGAAGTGGGTAACATCACCCCCACCGAAGTGGGTAACTACACCCCCACCGAAGTGGTAACATCACCCTCACCAAAGTGGGTAACATCACCCCCACCGAAGTGGGTAACTACACCCCCACCGAAGTGGGTAACATCACCCCCACCGAAGTGGGTAACATCACCCCCACCGAAGTGGTAACTACACCCCCACCGAAGTGGGTAACATCACCCCCACCGAAGTGGTAACTACACCCCCACCGAAGTGGGTAACATCACCCCCACCGAAGTGGGTACTACACCCCCACCGAAGTGGGTAACCTGACATACTACCCCCCACCGAAGTGGGTAACTACACCCCCACCGAAGTGGGTAACTTGACATACTACACCCCCACTATGTGGGTAACTACACCCCCACCGAAGTGGTAACCTGACATACTACACCCCCACCGAAGTGGGTAACCTGACATACTACACCCCCACTATGTGGGTAACTACACCCCCACCGAAGTGGGTAACTTGACATACTACACCCCCACTATGTGGGTAACTACTATACACCATGTACCTCCCAGAGGTCAGTCCCAAGACTGGAACCTCTACGTGCACTCTTAAAGATTAGCCGAACCTCACGCGGTTGGGCTTGTGGCATTTAAGACCGTGCACTTTGGTACACTACGCTTGCAAATCTCTCACGTTTTCATTCGTTCATTAAGGATTTATTCAATCATAGTATTTCTCCTTTATTATCTTTTGCTTTACAATACATAATACTTTCGTTACATTCACTTACGCTCCACTTCTCTTTATCATTAATCTTTTATTTTATTAATGATAATACTTCTTCGTTAAATCCTTAAACATTCTTCGTCATGTCATACCATACTTAACAATATTTTATTAATGATATTGTTAACAATAATAATTCACTGATAATAATATCAGTAATAATAAGGGCTAATCCTTATTCATCATTACAAGCATAAAACATCATTATCCATTAACCCTAGTCAACTCTGGTCAAAACCTCGAACTTCGGTATTTCAGGAAATTTCTGCAAAATTCTAAGTGTCCTAGGCGTTTGAGCCCTGTTGGGCGTATAAGCCCTCTGGCCGTATGAGCACTATTGGGCGTAAGAGCACTGCTGGGCTTTTCATCTTATACTTAGAATTTTATCATCTGGTCATACGACCACACTGTTGGTCGTATGAGCACTATTGGTCGTACCATCCCATACTTAGAATTACATTCTGATCATACGACCACACTGTTGGTCGTATGAGCCCTATTGGACTCTTCAACACACTTAGAAAATTTCATCACATAGTCATACGACCACTGTTGGTCGTATGAGTCCTATTGGGCCAACACTTAGAAATATAACTTGGTCATACGACCACACTGTTGGTCGTATGAGTCCTATTGGACTCAACACTTAGAAAATTCACTTGGTCATACGACCACACTGTTGGTCGTATAAGTCCTGTTAGACTCATCAATACTTAGAAAAATACATCACCTGGTCATACGACCACACTGTTGGTCGTATAAGCACTAGTGGGCTTTAACACTTAGAAAAATCCTGGTCATACGACCACACTGTTGGTCGTATGAGCACCGGTGGACTCATCAACTTGTGCTTATTTATTCTAAGTCCCAATTTCAGACATATTAGCAACCTGTTTATGGGTATAATTCATAGTCCAAGTCCCAAACATCATAATGCCTAGTTCTAAACATATACACATGATTCTAGGCATAAATCTAACATAACATGAACATACATACATTCATTTCATACGGGTATCAACCCAAATTTTATAAAAAACATATATGTATATATATTACATGCATTTCCAGCCCCAAAACGTTTAAAAAAACCAGTAAAAGGGGTCTAGAACTCACCTTAATTTGTCTTCGGGTTTTTGGATGCCCTTTCCTTGAACTTCTCAGTCGTTTATACACCTAAAACACACACACAGTGCAACCCGAACACACTAGTCACATTTATAAGCTCATATATGGTTCTAGAATCGTCCTAACATCATAAATTCGAGATTTCTTACCAAAAACTTCGAATTTCTCAGGTCCTTCTTCAAATCTCGATGGTTTTCTGCTCCTCCTGCTGCTTTCTCTCTCTAAAAACCGATGCAAAGAAATGTGCAGGAGGTAATGGGCGACCATGCCACCTTTTTACCAACTTTATAAGATTTTTTTTATCATTTTACACTTTTGGTCCTCCAACTTGGGGTTGACTTCCTTTTTCTCCTTTTTCTTTCTCTTTTATTCCTTTGTTTCTTTAAAAGAAAAATACGGGTGTTACAAAAGTTTAAAAAATATAATCTAAAATGTTAAAGTCTAATCGATACCTTTCTGACTTATTTGAAACTTGTAATATTTCATATGTTACGTTTGTTTAAATATTTTGAGCATTTGAAATTGAATTTGTTGAATTAATTTTGAAAATACTATTCGATTAAATATATTTTATTAAATACGAATCGAATAAATTCAAATTCGATTCGAATTCGAACTTTTTTTAATACAAATCGAATTCGAATCCTGCTTAAAAGTTTCGAATTCGATTTATCTTCTTCGAATTCGAATCGAATTTGGATCCAGTTTGAACATTTCAAAATTCGACTTATCGATTGGATTAACTCGAATTCGACTTGATTCGATTCGATGAACACCCCTACGCACGCCTGTTAAGCTCTACACTCCCTCAGCGTGAGTTCGAGCCTTCCAATGGCCACTTTTTTACACTTCTTTTTAATACCATTTTAATTACCATTTTACCCTTCAATGTCTTGTACATTTAAACCCTAATCTAAAGAAACCCTCCCCCCATTAAATTCGACTGCAATCACCATTGTTGTTGAGTATCTTCGAGACCTCCAGCCTCCGGCGGCGGCGACTTCCAAGCTCCGGCGACGGCGACTTCCAAGCTCCGGCGATCCTCCATTGAAGGTTAGTTTTCTAGATTGTGTTCAAGACTTGAAGCCCTACTCGGTTTGTTTATAACTATACCTCATGTTGGGCTATCATATGGATTGAGTATCTTGTCCCATATCTGTTAGTTTCTTCTGTTTGGCAATTGTTCAGTCGTGGAGGTGTTTAGGGGCACAGGTATGCAAGTGATAAAGCTTGTAGTCATTATTCAACAATCAGTTTTACTGATGTATGAGTGATTACCTAACTCGTTTCAGTTTTAAGTGCCGTCTTTTGGATTTTTAGTATTCTTCAAGGATTCTGTGATTTAAGTGAGGTTACGAACAACCTTTTAGTTTTTGAAGTTGATCACTTGATTATATCCATGTCTCAATTTTCGAAGCTCTTCTGTTAATCCTTACAGCCTTTTGTTTGAGCTATTTCATGTAATATGCTGTTTAGTGTTTTCTTTGATTGATAATAATTCATTGTTAGTATTGCTGCGTTATGGGTAAGAGCTAGACTTTGGAGTTTTTCTGGGGGTTATCTGTAAGCTTAATTTAGGCCATATAGTACTAATCACTTTTGTTTGATGCAGTTTTCATTGTAAGAATAGTTTAGGCCACCAATCAAGCCAAAGATGGCTCGTTTTCGTAATGTAAGTAATTTTACAACTACTGAAGTTGATTAAACGCGAGGATAGCACTTTACTTGTTAACATATCATTTGGCATCTTTTAGAAAAAGAAGGTGGCATTTGTAAAGCCAGTGAAGAGCAACCTGCACAGAACGTGGATCATGTTACTGGTGACAAGATACCGAGGAGCTTTGTTTTTTCAAGGTTGAAACTACCTGCTTCTCTTAAACAGTTGCAAGCAGACTTAAGAAAAGTGATGCTTCCACACACGGCTTTAAACCTAAAGGTAATGAAAGAGATTTGTTAATCATAATATTATCAGTTGTTGATTTGTTTGTGGTTCAACTTGCAGGAGAAGAAACGCAACAACCTTAGAGATTTCTTGAATGTTGCGGGACCCATGGGAGTTACACATTTTCTCATGTTATCAAAAACAGGCACTTCACCATACTTGAGAGTTGCAAGAACACCACAAGGCCCCACTCTTACATTCAAAATTCACGAGTACTCGTTAGCTGTTGATATAACTAACTCCCAGTTACGCCCAAGAGTACCAAAAGATCTTTTTAAAAACTCTCCATTGGTAAGCATCTAATTTACATGCTATCATTTTTTTACTTTTCATAGTGCAATGTCGTCCTGCAGCATAAGTTCTAGTTATATACTATGTTTAAAAGTGTTAGATGATGATGGTTATCGAATTTGATAATGTTCAGATTGTGCTGTCGGGTTTTGGAACTGGGGAGCAACATTTGAAGCTAACAACGATTATGTTTCAAAACATTTTCCCGGCCATTGACATCAACACGGTGAGTATTCTTTCTTTCTTTACTGTATATGTTGCTTGGGATTTCGATCATTGGTTAATTTTACTTTAAATGCAGGTTAAACTTTCATCATGCCAGAGAATCGTGTTACTCAATTACAACAAGGAAACGAAACATATTGATTTTCGGCATTATTCTATCAGATTGCAGCCAGTTGGTGTTTCGCGTAGAATTCGAAAGTTCGTGCAAAACCATAAAGTCCCTGATCTCAGAAGTCTTCAAGATGTGAGTGACTTCATCACCAAGTATGTACCTCCCCTCTCGCGAACACATAGTAACATACATTCTCGTAATAATACTTTTAAATTATGAAGAGGAAGCGTTATAATCTTTTTTTTTTTTTTTTTTTTTTTTTTTTTTTTTTTGTAATGAAAGAGCCGGTTATGGGTCAGAAAGTGAGGGAGATGAGGAAGCAGCAACTGTAAGCTTAGCAAGTGATGTTGGGAGAGTTAATAAGGCGTCTACTAAAAGCGCTGTAAAGCTTCAAGAGATTGGACCTCGAATGACTCTCGAGCTTATCAAGATTGAGGATGGATTTTGCTCGGGCACAATTTTTGGTAACTTTATCTTTTATTTTTACCAAATTACATTTCTTTGTTTTCCATCTCATGATCTTGACCGTCTGATGCTACACACGTTGGTGGCGTGTACTATCCTTATCACTTGTAGGAAATATCGGCGAAAAGAAAAGAGAGAGAACGAAGAGACGACAACGATGCATCTAAAGGAAGTGAGGATGACGACGATGATGCATCTAAAGGAAGTGAGGATGACGCTGATGATGCATCTGAAGGAAGTGAGGATGACATGATGGATGATTAGCAAGCTCATATTGCTGGATAGTTTATGTAAAATACATGAGGTTTCACTAGTTTTTACCAATCTTTTTTTTTTTTACCATGAGAACGTTTTACTAGTAAAAACTCACAAGACACTGCGAATTCCTTCTAACAGGATCATAACTGTTGGGCAATTGACCTTCAAGAAAATAGGGTATGAATCTAGTGAAAGCTGGATTCGAACTTTAAACCTCTGTTGGAGGGGAATCAAACGCTTACTACTTCGTCGTCATTTTCTTGGTTTACCAATTTTGTTCTCTTAAGTTATTAGAAAAAAACATGGAAACATTAAGTTTGGATTTTTTTTTATGGAAATGAATTTGTTAGGGTTGGCTATGTAATCATTGAAATGAGAATGGGTTTGATGAAGAGTGTTAGATTGGAATGATGATTAATATTTCAACTGTTTATCTTTTATCTTTTGGAAACTTGCTTTAAGCCTTGCAAAACCGAAAAAACAAAAGAACTGATACCAACCTTAAATAATTGAAACTGAAATAACCACCCGAGTGGTTATGGTTAAAATAGGGCCCAAATGGAACCATTTGGTTATAGATTTGGTTTTCCCTTCCATAATTGAAATAACCAAAATTGAACTGATAACTGAAGCTGAAATAACCGATTCGTTACCGCTAAGATAGGCCAAAGCTTAACTATTTGCTAATGATTTTGGTTTTGCATCTTTTGTGATAGCTTGAACTGCTGGCTATATATTTATGAATCTTTCATGTATGAAACATAATTTTTTGTGTATTTATAATGTATTTTTCATATATTTGTATGCTCGGAATATGTTCAAACAAGGACATCAAACTCCACAACCAAACTTTTAACTTCAAAATAAACAAACTGAAATCAAAGGAAACCGAACCGATACTCGGTTTCAGTTGCTTGGATTCCAATAACCGAATCATCGGTTTTGGTATCAGTGGACTATAGTTCAAACTAAACTGATTTTTACACATCTAATTTGCATAATATCTCTCTTACGTGTCTCATCTTTTTTCCCGAGTGTATGTCCTTGGGTTATACGTGGTGTTAGTTTTCGACTCCATGGATCTAATATTTTGACCAAGAATAGGGGTAAATAACTATCAGTATCTACACTTATTAGATATATGATATTATTATTCATGATCATGACCACAACCGCACTACTATAATGACGACCGCGGGGACATGATCGTGACTACGAGCACGACAACAAGCAACGCATCTCGGTGGACCACCGCCACCACTGCTCCTATTACGACGCGTCTAATCATTGAAATAGTTCTTCTAACTTCTTATGCTGTTAATCGTTCTTCCAACTTCTAATGTTTGACGACAAAGACCAACTAGCTCGGATGACCACCACCACCCTCCTATTATGATGCGTCTAATCCATTGAAATGGTTCTAACTTCTTATGTTTGATTTTAGTAAGTGTTGAGAGACCAATATATAACGATGTATCTAACTCATTATAACTGTTCAGCCACTGCTTATGTTTGATCTAGTGATGTGGTTTGTTTTACGTACACATATCAACCAATGCTTATAGGTTTAAGGCCAATCTGGACCAGTTGGGGTACCATCCCCTACGAGCAAAAAGTATATAATAAACACACAACTCTATCCCATGACTAGCGGTTTAGGACGCAATCGAAAACGATACCACTAACTTCAGCCGCAACTTGTATAAGTGCACCCAGGCCGCAGCTTCTATAAGTGCACCCCAGCCGCGGCTCGTATAAGCACACCCCGGTCGTGGCTTAAACATAAAAGCCCCCTTCAACTAATCCTTGTCAAAGTAGTTCAATAGTACGTAAATACATCATGATGAGTAGCAAAGGCTCATCCATGGGAACTAACATAACCCACGGCTCACTCATAATAATGATCATAAGCTGCGACCGAATAGGGGAAGAGATAGAATGCGAGTTCTACACTTAGGAATTCTGAGGTAACAAAGGTAGGCGTAAACAAGTCTTAACAAAGAAGATTGCATTCGTTGGCTGCTAATGAATATAGCCAGCACATAATAACAAGTATATACGTTAAACTCTGAATAAGACAATGATATAGAGTAAGCTACACCTAGAAATATCAGAAGATTAAAGTCAACTATAAAGACTAAAAACATTAATATTATATTAAAATTCTTTATACCAAAAGATATAGAACTTTCTGTCCTAAAAGTTTAGACCCGAACGTTTGACTACAAATTTCCTAAATTAGAACCAAGCCTGGTTTCCCAAGATGGATACCCACTATAAATACTACCCTATATGAACAAGCAAAAGGGGGCACACAATCATTCTCACTTTCATATATCTATGTTTATGTTTTATACATTTTATACACGTACTGATTTAAGCGTCTCTGAGGGCCCTCTAACGAGTTCTCTCTGGTTGCAGCTCATACGCACAAGAAGTGAAGAAACAAGGTTGCATCACCAATTAGACGGATCTAAACCTCATAAGTCCCTCTCTTACACTTTTTTTTTTTCGACGTGCCTCTAGGTGAGGAATTTTAAGCAACACCCTACCTTAACTGTTTCTTCTTTGTGATAATTAATGTGCATCAATTGTCTATACTTCTGTATTTTGATATTCCTGTTATGTAAATTGTTCAATACTTATGCATGTGGCGTTTATATTTGGATTTTTTATGTGCAAAAGTATCCATAGTCGTTCGAGTATCATACATATGCCGTCTGAAAAATCTATCGAACTCCCGAAAATTTAATAGGAGTGATGTTTTTACCGTGTATTTTAAGCGTTTTTTCACTTGTTTCGACCTTCATACACATAATGCCAGGGGAAAAAAACTAACAGAAACCATCTCAAAACCGAAACATGATTTCACGAACAACCACTCGATTCCATCTTTCTGTGATCCCTAAATGACTCTGGTTGGTCATTCATCGTCTGTCCCAAAATACCGGTCTCCAAACTCTCCCATCCCTGGAGAACACGAAACTCTTGATTCAAACCTGTTTCTATCTCTGATGTCACTATCTTTATTCTTGGAAATCGTTTGCACACTACATGTACTCCTTGTGGTGCCTGTAACGGACATGATATTTCAAAAACATTTGACTTATTTGGTCAACAGGTTCATGGTTAAACATGCGTATCAACTTACAGAGATCAGATTTAGGAATATGATATTGGCCTCGGGTACCCCTTTCTTTAGTAGCAAAGAAATAGCCTGAACAGCTGAATTACCTGAACAAATTACTTGTGTATCAGCACAAGCGCGTATTCTTAAGAAAAAAGTGAGTTTTGAGAAATATGTAAAACTAACCTGTTCCAAGTATAGGATCCAACAATAAAACATGCCTATCTGATATGTCTTGTGGTAGTTTTTCGTATATTAACTGCATAACGATTCAATCTTGTTTTTAAAGTGTATAATTTGGTGAATGCAAATGAATTTTCATGAACAAGAATCTAAGGCGCAAACCTGTTGGCCGTTATCACCTTCTCTATGTATAAGAATTTTTCCAATCTTTATACCCTTACAACATGCCCGCAATGCATTTTCCATACTCTCACCACTGCAATGGATTCACCAAAAGTCATGATTCTACATATAGGGTGGATATCATTAAGGAACACTAAGTTATTGCAAGAGCAATACATAAACGAACAATCCAACTAATTTGTCCATATTTTTTTTTTAATTTAGAGCGAGAAAAAAATATATTAGTATATTACACATATATAACAATAATACCTCCGTATAACAGAAACACCACACAATCTCTTACAAAAATCTACTCCTGTGTATACCGACCCTGCATTTTTCACAGACCCGAAAACATCATAAAGAAAATCGATAAGCACTCACATGATGCAAACTGAACTTATAGGATATTTTCTGTAGTCACATATACTAAAGATAACGGATTAAGATGTACAATGGAATAAAATGATTGCACAAACTTACCGGTTGGAGTTACCACCTGCTTTTCTGTAAATGGTAGATGTCCCAAACCATGTTCCACAACCTGATCAGACCAAATGATAATTATGGAAACATTAACATAATAAAAAGAATCCTCCTGGTCACAGAAACAAGAACTCACCAACCGGATTAATCGGTCTGCATAAAATACAAAATCATGTTTTGTTGTTTTAGCATCACGTATAAGTGTATGCATGCCACGTATCTGCACGAAAACAAACAACTAAAGATGAGGAAACTATATAACAAAAGGAATACACTAAAAAGATGGAAAAAGCCTTTATTAGAATCACGAGACATGAACTTAAAAGTGGTACCTGAAAAGTCGAGTGTATGACGTATAAATTAGGATATATTTTACAAAGATCATGTTGACCAAGTTTTGTCCGAATATGCTGGACGATTAAATCAATGGCAACATGATTACTCCCCCATGAGGTATAATGATGTCAGCATACTTTTTCGTTGGAAGAATGAAGTCATCAAAAGCAGGCTTCACGAACTTTGAATACTGTTGCATATAAGTTAAGTTTGTAAGTTAAGAGGGGAAATAAACAAAGAAGACAATACTACGCTTGAATCGTATAAAAGCAACTAAGGCCAAAAAATAAAGTCCACTTAAGACTCGAAGAATAAGACTTTTTTCAGACCTGAAATCTATAGTTAGTTATTTTTGTATCTTTAACAAATTTGTTTTCTAGTTATTCAAGGAAAAGACTTATCAACTAACCTGATCAAGTACCATACCAATATCTCGCCCCTTTTCACCTGTGTCACGCCTTATCCTCCTTGCAAGGCGCACATCAGCATCTGCACTGAAAGTCAGAATGGTAAATACTGATAGATGAGTATACAAACTTGATTATATCAAACTAACTCATTAATAATAAAGTATGCAGTTTTAACAAGTTTAGGAGTTCACATCAACCAAAAGAGCATAACTCGTCCTAAAACATTAAATTAAATAGAAACATGCAGTGGTCACTGAAGAACATGGATAGTAAAAAGCACCACGCAATAGTTGATGTTATTCTTTTTGACAAAAAAATAAACCCCACCCTCTATACATCACACATATAAGAATGTTTTAAAATCTGGGCATATACGCTTCTTTCATCATGTGATATCATGTAAGTATGTAACATATCAAAATCTCATATATATGACATAACTGCATTCTACGGCCACCACGCCATGTAATATGAATGTTAAGCGTTAAGCAGAAAGAAAACATGTTCTTATCAACTTCGGATACTTGACTTTTATCTACGAATCTCGCAAAATAATCTAAGGAATGACAATGACAAATGCAATGACTCTTACTCCCGGTTTTTTTTTTTTTTTTTGACTGAAATTATAAAGCAGCTGATGAAGATATAAGCTTTTATGGACATTAGAAAAGAAGCATACATCATAGAGATAAATTGATGAGCAATAAACAGAATCTTAATGATTGAGATAATGTTATGTAGGGAGTGTATAGAACCTGTATCAACAAAGATCTTCATGTTCATCATTTCACGTACACGAGGATCATGAAAGTGAGTATGCCTTCCAAAATTATGACATCCGAAGGATTCACCTGCCAAAGGTTTCATCATTTGACTTATGTAACATGCTTCATTAGAGTACAGTTCGCCATAAAGAACAGGATACAGAGGACTAACTGAATTTTACTTTCTGCAGCATAATTAATAAAGACAAGATAGAAAGGAAGATAAACATTAACAGGTCTTCTAATTTGATGTTTTTAAGCAACACAAAGACAGAGGTTTCTGTTACACACCGCTGGTTAAAGACAACAGGAATGTCACTGGACTCTGAAAGGATATTCTTTCAACAAAATAAAACAGAGGAAGTATAGATCACACTTTGAGCAAGGTTCCATCTTGTGACTCTAAAAGTTCTTTGCATTAAAGCTAAAACATTCTTGCATTTTTGCAGCAAAATGCAGTATGTTTGGAATATTTGTTCAGTCCTTTAGTTAGAACTGAACACTTTCTTTAATTTTATTATATTCAGAAATGACTTATGCATGCTTTTACTATACCTCTATGTTATAGCAACATTAACATTCTGTCTTTCTATCTACATAAATACTGAAATAATGTCACACAAACATGTAATATGGTTACTTGAAAAGAATGTGATGATGTGTGTGAATAAGATATTATTAATATATATTATTACATAACTATGTAAGACAATTTGATGCTATTAACCTTAAATTTACAATTGAAGTAAAGAGGACAAAAGAGAAAAACCAGGATAAGGATATGAAAATCACATTGATAAAAAAATAATAATAACTGCATTCATGCACTTTGAACGATAAGCTACAAAAATAACTTTTAGCCCTTTCCGAGCAATTATATACTTTCTTTAATTTTATTATATTCAGAAAATGACTTATGCATGCTTTTACTATACCTCTATGTTATAGCAACATTAACATTCTTTCTTTCTATCTACATAAATACTGAAATAATGTCACACAAACATGTAATATGGTACTTGAAAAGAATGTGATGATGTGTGTAAATAAGATATTATTAATATATATTATTACATAACTATGTAAGACAATATTTGATGCTATTAATACCTTAAATTTACAATTGAAGTAAAGAGGACAAAGAGAAAAACCAGGATAAGGATATGAAAAATCACATTGATAAAAAAAATAATAATAACTGCATTCATGCACTTTGAACGATAAAGCTACAAAAATAACTTTTAGCCCTTTTCGAGCAATATATAAAAACTAACCCTTCGAGATATGCTGTTCTTGTAACTCCTGAAGTCATATTTTGGTATATCCACTGTTTTTTCCATGCTTTAACATCTCTACAGTTGATAATAACTTCTCATTATCAAAAGCATCTGGAAAAACAAATAAAGGAGTATCATAAGAAGCATGAAATCAAATCTGGTTTAGAATAGTAACCCAAATTAGTCCACTAAAAATGATTATCGCTAAAGCCAAATGCCAAAATGCCAAAGCTTTAACAATAGAGAGAGAGAAAGAGAGGAGTAAGGAGTTCCTCTTAAGGATTTGAGGTAGCAAATGGTGCTTGTCTATCACAAATAAGATACATTATCCTTTTTATTTAAAATTTACTATGAAAAAATAGACGTTAAAGTAGCAATACTCGCCAGGATGATCGAAATTGTACTCATGAACCCTTGTAAGTTCTTCAGGAGTCAAACTATGATAGAACGAGTCCTGCAAATAAACCCATAGATACCTATCAGTTAGATAAACATATATTGTGTGATCATAATATGCTAGAGCAGGCCATAAAATAGACCAAATGGATATATCAATACGATGTTTCACATACTCTATAAAATTATATTAATATTGTCAGCAAAGAAAACAATACCTGGTTCACAAGTACAACACGCTGATCATGAAGCTGCTCAATAATCATATCACATACTGTTGTTTTCCCTGAAGCTGCACCTCCAGCAACCCCTGGTTGTTGATGGAAATTTGATAACGAAAACACATCACCATGAAATATATGACAATCATAAGCCTTTTAAAATTAAAAAAAGATATAGACATGCATTTATATGACAAAGTCTACGATTTTGAACACCCAGTTGATAAATTTAAACAGCCAATACTCAACTAAACAAAATCTTGTTTAACATATGGTTATTCATCAAAGAAAAGATGAGCCTGTTTGAAAGATTGTAAGTATATTTTGCCTTCAGGAATCATTCCGAAGCAATCTAGCCGGCTCTCAGAAGGTGGGGAAGGTGCTAAAGGCATCAACAACTGTCACTTAAAACTATAGTATTAAGGTATGCAGATAATAACAAACATGAACTTACTATACATGGCAACTTAATAACATGGCATCCTTGTTTCGGCCAAAGTATAGTATTAAGGTATACAGATAGTAACAAGCAATCAAATTTTATTTGGATGTCTTCTTGTAATAATACATACCAATGATAAAGGCTGTTTGTGCACGTTTTCATTCACCGAAGAACTTGCCTGCCCCACCAGTGAAGTTATTGCCTGCATCCCATCCATATGAAATCCAGAAAAATGTGCTCCTGATGAAGGCTCTATCATATACTCTACTGTGTAGACCCCATTTGCGATTATAACTGCAATGCGAAATCCAGATTATATACTAACATTAAAAAACAACATCAACAACTGCTTGAATTCGATATTCTTCTATTGAAACTAAACACTATCAATTCGTATTTCATGATCCTATGTTATATTGATCATTTGCTGCAGTTGTAGGCATCTGTAATCTTCAACTAAGATCTGCATCTATGAGAAACTAACAACTACAGATCAACAATTCAAAAAATAAAATGAATGATCAAAACATAAAACAACTTGATAATCATCCATTATCTTCAACAATCTTCCCAACCCACATTAATCATCATCATCATCAAATCCACACACACCCATCTTTCAAATCAATCCCAACCCAATTGATCATAAATCAAGCACAATCTTTGAACAATTCAACAACCCAAAAACACTTACATTATGTTGGTTCAAGATCATAATGTTAAACAGCTCAAAAATAAAGTTTTGGGATCAAACAGCAGGAAACAAACAGAAACATGAAAATGCAAGATGCAGGCCCACAGAGCATATACTTACAAGATTGAATACTGTGGGGATTCTTGAATATAACTTGAAATTGCGATTAGATTCTTCAAATTCGAATTGGGTGTTATTATTTGTATTCAAGATTTGATTTGAAAGTGGAGAAGAGAGGAATCGAAAACGAAATAATTTCCTTTTGGTTGTATAATATGGAAGGTTTAGCAGCGTATGGGAGTGTGTAGAAGGGCAAAAATGGAACACAGACGTTGAAATAGGGCCTGAATTGGAGATAATTACGATGAACCTAACGATTTTTTAAAGAACAAAATGTGATACATATGTAGCTATCAATTTGATATAGAAGAGTGTTTGAAGTTTGAACTCAAGTGTTGTTACATGAGTGTTATAATTTATAGGATTAGTTCTGATGATCAGTGTATTAGTATTTACTTTAGAAAGAAAATTACGTAAAACATATATAAAATAAATAGATTTAATAGGCAAACCTGAAAATTTGTAAAACATCCTAATTCAAAAGTTGTAATAGGACAAAAAATATTAAAAAAACTTTAAAATAGTTTGATGACGGTAAGTTCGCGTTTTAATCTACTGTAAATAAATGATTACAAATTTAATATTGCCACCATCACATTTCGCCTCACATAAGTTTTCTCACCTAAAACCATACACCTATTTACTTATGACACACAAATCTTTTGACACACAAATCTTTTGACCTATATATGATGACCCGTCGTTCCCTCTTTCAAATCCTGTTAAAATTCTATTATATAGTCAATTCATTCTAATGCTTATTTTTCTTGTTTATTATTATGTTTAGAATCTATAAGATTTAATTGGAATATGGGGAGAAGTTGATGGACTGCTGTTGCTGTTTGGAGAAGTTGATGGACTGCTGTTGCTGTTTTGGAAAGCTTCAAGGGTTGCTGCTGTTGCTGACTATTCTCCAAGGTTTATGTGTAACTATCAGCTATAAGTACGCATCTATCGAGCTATAAGTACAGATCTATCGTCTCTCTAGAATCTTCAGAATGTTGTTCGTCTTCTCCCAGTTTTGTTTAGGTTTTGTTTTCACCCTGATTCACCTTAGTCTCTTGATCTCTCTGTTGATCTGTTTGTATTTTGCGACCAGTGTAATCTAGCAACTCATCGTTGCTAGAATAGTTAGA